>CAWUFW010016482.1:0-307297 GCA_963921515.1 Calotriton arnoldi
CCTCTTTTTATTAGATTCATGCATGATATAATTTTTCTTTTAGTTGTATTTCAATGGAACTTCATGCATTATGCAGTTATAGTTGACCTGAGTCAGGACATTTGTCCAGTACCCATGACACACTCTATTGTGAGCTTATCTTTCCATTTTCTGAACTTTGCCAAACCAACTAGACCCACTCACATTATATGGGAATTGATTGATGAACACGGCACAAATTTGGCACCATGCCAACACGCCTACTGGCCTGCCGATTACTGTTCTTTGGTCTAGGGTGTCTTTTGCACTGTAACGTGTTTGGGGAACTTTGCCTTTGACAGTTAGCCTTCACCAGTTGGATATTAATTTTGCGATGTGCAATTAATTCAATTTTGGCCAACTGTCCTTATTGTTATTGGCTTTGTTTATTTGCTATTTGACAGGATTTACAATTTCCATGGCATGTACTTCTCATTTTAAGTGTCAACAACCACGTTCCAATATGTCCAACATATTTGACTCTAATGTTGTCGCTTTCTCTATTTCTACCATGCATTCTTAAGAACACCCTATTTGTGATGTAAGCACATGTGACCAAGGCTGCTGGGCAGTCGAAACGCGTCGTGTGAAATAAACAGCTTTCTGCATAACTGTGACTACTTTTGCTGCATCCTGAGAGTGCGCCTACCTAACTTTGTATTGGATTTCTAGCCAGTTCGCTCTGCTGGCATGCACACCACCTCCCATGGGTCCCTCAGTTCCAGAAGGGGCAAAAAAGAAAAGATAGATATATATATATATATATATATATATATATATATATATATATATATATATATATATATATATATATATATATATATTCAAACAAAGTTTATCCACAGGATGAAAGCGCACTCTCGTAAAGGCTTTTATTTCAAAACCAGACGCATCCAAAAATTACTCTTCATCTCTTTACCCTGACGCGTTTCAGACAACATGTCCTTGTTCAAAGGTATGTGGAAAGCCAAATATATAGACAGTTCAATTGTCCCCAGGTGATTATTCATGATTTCTTTACACACTGCATGCTGGTATCTGTAGTGCATATCTCTCTCCTGCATAGGAATATATGGTGCCACTAAATTATTATCAATACAGAGCTGGGTTTGTCTGGCAGCTTCTCAATCTGTTTGCCAATACGTTCCCTTACCGGCTCTCCATTGTTCGAACCGGGGACCCGCCGTCATTGCGGTGGTGCTGCTTTCCGCGGCTGGGCTGCCGCGATTAATTCAAACAAAGTTTACCCACAGGATGAAAGCGCACCTGGGGACAATTGAACTGTCTACATATTTGGCTTTCCACTTACCTGTGAACAAGGACATGTTTTCTGAAACGCGTCAGGGTAAAGAGATGAAGAGTAATTTTTGGATGCGTCTGGTTTTGAAATAAAAGCCTTTACGAGAGTGCGCTTTCATCCTGTGGGTAAACTTTGTTTGAATTTATCGCGGCAGCCCAGCCGCGGAAAGCAGCACCACCGAAATGACGGCGGGTCCCCGGTTCGAACAATGGAGAGCCTGTAAGGGAACGTATTGGCAAACAGATTGAGAAGCTGCCAGACAAACCCAGCTCTGTATTGATAATAATTTTAGTGGCGCCATATATTCCTATGCAGGAGAGAGATATGCACTACAAATACCAGCATGCAGTGTGTTAAGAAATCATGAATAATCACCTGGGGACAATTGAACTGTCTATATATTTGGCTTTCCACTTACCTTTGAACAAGGACATGTTGTCTGAAACGCGTCAGGGTAAAGAGATGAAGAGTAATTTTTGGATGCGTCTGGTTTTGAAATAAAAGCCTTTACGAGAGTGCGCTTTCATCCTGTGGGTAAACTTTGTTTGAAAATATATATATATATATATATATATATATATATATATATATATATATATATAAACCAAAGGTTACACGGACGTTATAGTTAGCCAATAGAAATAAAAAAACTTTAGAAATTCACACAAAAAAACCAAAGGTTACAGGGACGTTATAGTTAGGGTCAGATTTTACTAATACAAAACCAGTGCATTTCAGCAGTTAAAGTAACCCGAGTTAACTATAACTCGTTCCTCGCAATGCACTGCTTATGACCTCACATATTACATCACTCATGACATGGTCAGTGACATCACTGATGACATCTCAAATGGCATCACGGAAGACATCAGTGATGACACCATCTAGTGACTGGGACTTGTACCCAGAGTGGCCAAAATTCCTATTAACAGCCTTAATGATACACGCTGGCAATGTTTGGGACTAGAATAGTCCTTTGTTGATTACAATGATTCACCAACCAATGGGAGCAAGCTCAGGGACATAAAAATCTGTCAATTAAATCATTCACTAAAAGCCAACATTGAAAAAGACACTGCCTGTCGAAACGCGTCTGTTGGTTAATAAACTTGGATTTCTGAAAACCCGTGGAGTGCTTTTAAGTTCTTTGTGAACTGTTGGTGAGAAAGTATCGGCGTACAGCCACTGCATGGAAAAAGAGCACCCGTTCTGAAAAGTGTTCAGCTGGTGAAAGGTGGCTTTGTGTTTGAAACTTTATGGATCCGGCTGGAACCATCGCTTACCTGAGAAGAGAAACATACCAGGGACACAGAGTCGCCATTACAATAATGGGAAGTGTAACTTACCAAAGAAGCACTTACAGGTATGCTTTCTCTTAATTGGACATTGCGGCCAAACAAGGGAAACAGGACGATTTATTATGGGATTGCTCCAGTTGAAGAAAATGTGTAATCCAAGCCAGCGTGCCTGTAAGGAAGGGTGGTGCATTATGGGACTTGTACCCAGAGGGGCCAAAACTCCTATTAACAGCCTTAATGATACACTGTAGGAAAGCAGGATCGGCTTCTTATGGTTACCACCACTTTTTGTTTTAGGTGATGCTGTTTTTGACTAGTCTGACTGGGATCCTGCTAATCAGTACCCTGGTCTATCTGCTTTCTCCCTAAACTGTTGTGTTAGTACCTAAGTACAATCCCAGATTGGATACTGGTGTACCCTTATCAGTCCCTAGTATATGGTACCCATGTACCCAGGGCATAGGTACCCCAGAGGTGTCCCATGGGCTGAAGCATTCTTTATGCCACCCATGAAAGACCATGCTAAATGGAACAACAGGCCTGCCATTGCAGCCTGTGTAAGTTGGTGCATGCACCACTTACTAAAGATATAGGTTTACTATATCTAAGGGTCACTGCACTTAAAATCTATAGGTCACCCCTATAGCAGGTCTTAACAATCCTGAGGGCAGGGTGCTTGGTTCTAAGTGAGAGGGTGCCCCGGCATGAGCAGGACACCCCTGTAGCTGATGGAGTCCATTCTCCCGGGTTGTCAGTGAAGCAGCCATATACTATATAGAGGGGCACCACGTAACTACGCGATGACCATCTTGAAAACAGCTGCAATGAATCCTATCATGTTTGGTATCAAACATGTTAGAATCATACCCCCACACCGGTGTGGGAGGAATGATTCCAAGCACTGGAAGAGCCCTCCGTTAGGCTCTCAGTGTTCCCGGTACCAGCCTTCTTGTTCTGGACAGAACAAAATGGTTGCTGCGACCAGAGACACATTTCTGCCCTCCTGCTGCTGAGCCAAGCTCGAGCAGAGGAAGGTGGAACAATAGGCATCCTGTCACCGGGAGGTGTGACCACGCCCCAGACAGAATTTAGTGTATTAGGCTGGGTGGGTGCGCTTGCCAGTGCCAGAAAGTCTGCATGAGGGGCACATTTGGTGTCCCTGTGCATAGTCCAGTTCAAACCAGTCCTGGGAGCAGTTGGCTCCCGCTCTGGAGCGAAACTGGACTAAGGACTTGGGAGTAACCTACCCCCTGCCCAGACTCTCCCCTGGGAGGGTCCCCTGAATCTTCCCAAACCTTTACCTAGGGTACTTAAGGGCTTACCTGGGTGTAGGTCCCTAGATTCGTCGTGGGATAAGATTCACATCAGACACCATTGCACATTGTCGCTGAACTTCGTTTAGGCCTGACTTCATCTCCCTTCCAGTCTGCTGCATCATCTGTGCCTGTGCATCATACCGGAACCTTCCAAGACCTGTGAAGCATCAAGGACAACCAAAGTAATCTCCCTTGGAGTGAAGGAGTCACTCCCCTGCATTTGCAGGCACCACAACTAAGACGAATGATTTGCAGATCCTGAGGTCCTCCGGACTCCGTGGGCTCTGCAATCCAGGTGGTGGTTTTCCACAGCTCCAGAGGCCTGCTCTACCCTCTCACCATGTTTGAGGCCAGTAGTCCTCGTGGGGGTTGCAATTACCGAACCCCTGGGTACCGTGTCCCCTTTGCAGTTGCAAAGGCTTCTTGACATCTTTGCAAGAAGATCTTCGGGCTCCAAGTAGCCCCAACTTCGAGCACCTCCAGTGACCAGAATCTTCGGCCACACCACATCGTGTGCATCGTGGCCTGCATCTTTTGGTGAGCTGCTTGAGGTCCTCTCGCAACTCCAGTGCCTTCAGCCTGTGGGTCCTCTTGAAGGTCACATTTGTTTCCTTTGGCCTCCCCTGATTTCTCTGGGCCACTGGGAAGGGTCCTTAATCTTTAAAACTCCAACCGTCACTTACACGTAGAGTTGTACGGAGCCCGCGGTCGTGTTCCCACACTGCACGCGCTCTCCTTGGGGTCCCTATCTACTCACCTTGGGTGGTTCCTTGGGGTCCCAGTGATTCTATGTTCTCTCGACATTGTCCTAACTCGAGTCGTGGTTCTTATACCACTTTCTTAGTATATGGTTTGGTGTCCCCCTGGGGCCCACTGCGTATTAGTGCTATTTACTGTGATTCTTTGATTTCTTTGCTGAAGTATTGCGTGCTTTGTGTCTATCTCCGTGTAGGAGATACTGTAACATACTAAATAGTGTTATATAATAAATACATATTTTTATAAATACTTGGTGTGGTTCTTTTTCATTAAATCTATACTATAAGATTGCATTCTGGTAAAACAAGCTGCTTTTCACTCCTTCAAGACTAAGCCTGAAGGCTGCTCTCCACAGCTACCACTTGGATAGCTTTCTAAGGTTGTCTAAGACCTCCTAAATCACCATAAGAGTTGTCTGGACTGGTGCAAGGTGCCCACTTACATTAGTGGACATCATTTACCAGGCCAGCTTCTCACATACACACTGGCAATGTTTGAGACTACAATAATCTTTTGTTGATTATGATGATTCACCAACCAATGGGAGCAAGCTCAAGGACATAAAAATCTGTCAATTAAATCATTCACTAAAAGCCAACATTGAAAAAGAGACTGCCTGTCGAAACAAGTCTGTTGGTTAATAAACTTGGAATTCTGAAAACCTGTGGAGTGCCTTTTAGTTCTTTGTGAACTGTTGGTGAGAAAGTATCGGCGTGCAGCCACTTGCACAGAAAAAGAGCACCTGTTCTGAAAAGTGTTCAGCTGGTGAAAGGTAGCTTTGTGTTTGAAACTTTATGAATCCGGCTGGAACCGTCGCTTACCTGAGAAGAAAAACATACCAGGGACACTGAGTCGCCATTACAATAATGGGAAGTGTAACTTACGAAAGAAGCACTTACAGGTATGCTTTCTCTTAATTGGACATTGCGGCCGAATGAGGGAAACAGGACGGTTTATTATGGGATTGCTCCAGTTGAAGAAAATGTGTAATCCAAGCCCGCATGCCTGTAAGGAAGGATGGTGCATTATAGGACTTGTACCCAGAGGGGCCAAAACTCCTATTAACAGCCTTAATGATACACGCTGACAATGTTTAGGACTACAATAGTCCTTTGTTGATTACAATGATTCACCAACCAATGGGAGCAAGCTCAGGGACATAAAAATCTGTCAATTAAATCATTCACTAATAGCCAACATTGAAAAAGACACTGCCTGTCATAACGCATCTGTTGGTTAATAAACTTGGTGAGAAAAAAAAAAATATATATATATATATATATATGTATGTATGTATATGTGTGTTTGTGTGTGTGTGTGTATATATCTTTATATACATATATATGGTGCACATATATATATTATCTACTGGCGGTCGCCAGTAGATAGTTATAGTTAGGACCTATTTTCCATAGGAAATCCGCGACATTCTATTTGAAATAACTCTTGCGTCGGTTGACGAATCTTCACAACATTTTCAAACTTTATGGCCCGCTCCGGTCCGCTCCTACCCTGAAAGTCTCAGGGTGATTCGTCAAGCGGGGGCCGAGAAAAAAGGGGGGTCCCAAAACGTGTTTTCCCCATTCATTTTCCCATAGGAAACTTTAGACACGGCTACAGCCCGAACTGCTGAACAGAATTACACCAAATTTGGCAAAGAGGTAGTTCTTGGTTCAGAAAGAACCCTTTTGTTAAATGGTGTAAATCCGTTCAGTAGTTGCGGAGAAATTAAAAAATAAGAGTCAAAAATCAATTTCCCATAGGAAACTTTATGCAAGGCTACAGCCCGAACTGCTGAACGGAATTACACCAAATTTGGCAAAGAGGTAGTTCTTGGTTCAAAAAGAACCCTTTTTGTTAAATGGTGTAAATCCGTTCAGTAGTTGCGGAGAAAATCAAAAGTAAAAACACATATATATCTGGGCGGAGCCTAACCACACATGTCATCGTGAGATCTGATTGGCTGTCAGCACTTCATCCTGGAATTGCTGGCAGCCATCTCGGGACCAATATAAATGATAGTACCCTATTGAAATGCATTGTAGTGAATCGAAGATTTTGAGGGTTACCAAAAGGAGAACTATAAAGGGTGATAACAGACTTTAGTTACATTAGAATTCATTTGTTGATGGTACCATACTAATTTCAGGAATTGTGGTGTGTTCTAAGGTGATTTTACCCTGTGAAAAACCTTCTGCTGGGATATCATGAATCATGTTTGAGAGAAAACTATTTTCACATGCTTGTCCCATACAGTTTTGGAAGGTGCCCCAGAAGCTAAAATGAGAGCATATTTTCTGTAAATTCACATTATCTTTCTCAGTCATGTGAGAATGAAGTCTGACATTCTCAGTAAAACATGTACATCCAACAAGGGCAGAGACTGTCAGTTGATTCCTTTGTGTTCTACTGCAGCTTCCCAGAGTGTTCTAAAGAACAACTAGAGCGCTAACAGTCTTACTTATGACAAAAGTATGGCACACCTGAAGCCATCTTGATTGGAATAAACTGGTAACACTTAAAACATTTAATTTAAAAAGGAACAAAATGATGGGGTTCATTTTGTCATAGAAATTATGGTTAGTGCTGTAGAAAGAAAAATTAGGACATGTTTCAAGTGTGATCTCAAATATCTTTCTGTTATATTTCAACAGGAGCAGCCTGTCAGTTGATGCCTTTGTGTTCTACTGCAGCTTCCCAGAGTGTTCTAAAGAACAACTAGAGCGCTAACAGTCTTACTTATGACAAAAGTATGGCACACCTGAAGCCATCTTGATTGGAATAAACTGGTAACACTTAAAACATTTAATTTAAAAAGGAACAAAATGATGGGGTTCATTTTGTCATAGAAATTATGGTTAGTGCTGTAGAAAGAAAAATTAGGACATGTTTCAAGTGTGATCTCAAATATCTTCCTGTTATATTTCAACAGGAGCAGCCTGTCAGTTGATGCCTTTGTGTTCTACTGCAGCTTCCCAGAGTGTTCTAAAGAACAACTAGAGCGCTAACAGTCTTACTTATGACAAAAGTATGGCACACCTGAAGCCATCTTGATTGGAATAAACTGGTAACACTTAAAACATTTAATTTAAAAAGGAACAAAATGAGGGGGTTCATTTTGCCATAGAAATTATGGTTAGTGCTGTAGAAAGAAAAATTAGGACATGTTTTAAGTGAGATCTCAAATCCTCTTCTATTTCATTAGAAAATTCTGACATGCAGACTGAAACAATCACTTTCAATACCAGCAGTAGACTTCCAGTTAACTCCTTGGTGAGCAGTAGCTTTACTACAGTGATCTAATGAACAACTAGAGTAATAACATTCTGAATTTATGGCAAATGTGTGACACATCTGAATGCCTTCTTGATGGAATCAAAGTAAAAAACTGAAAGCATTTCCTACTGAGGAGACTGCAGTAAATGAGGAAATTAGGAAACTTCATAACAAAGAAGTCTTCCAAGATGGCCACCAGTGAAAAAAGAGCCCAAATGTAGCACAAATATTACCCAGATGTAGCCCACATATAGCCCAATGACAAAAGTGTGCAAAACACTTTTTATTTTTAGTTTTTGCAGTTTTATGTAGTGCAGACTGGTCAGGTATTGGAGCGTTGCATCTTAAAATATGACCCCCTACACTACAAAAACACCACTGCACTACCCTAAACCCTAAAACACTACCCCAGCACGACCCCCTACACTACACAAGCACCACTGCACTAGCCTAAATCCTAAAACACTACCCCCAGCATGACCCCCTACACTACACAAACACCACTGCACTACCCTAAACCCTAAAACACTACCCCAACACCACTGCACTAACCTAAATCCTAAAACACTACCCCCAGCACGACCCCTACACTACCCAAACACCACTGCACTACCCTAAAACATGACCCCCTACACTACACAAACACCACTGCACTACCCTAAACCCTAAAACACTACCCCCAGCACGACCCCCTACACTACACAAGCACCACTGCACTACCCTAAACCCTAAAACACTGCCCCCAGCACGACCCCCTACACTACACAAACACCACTGCACTACCTTAAACCCTAAAACACTACCCCCAGCACGACCCCTAGACTACCCAAACACCACAGCACTAACCTAAATCCTAAAACACTACCCCCAGCACGACCCCTACACTACCCAAACACCACTGCACTACCCTAAAACATGACCCCCTACACTACACAAACACCACTGCACTACCCTAAACCCTAAAACACTACCCCCAGCACGACCCCCTACACTACACAAGCACCACTGCACTACCCTAAACCCTAAAACACTACCCCCAGCACGACCCCTACACTGCCCGAACACCACTGCACTGCCCTAAACCCTGAAACACCACCTCCTTCATGACCCCCTACACTGCCCGAACACCACTGCGCTGCCCTAAACCCTGAAACACCACCCCCAGCATGACCCCTACACTGCCCGAACACCACTGCACTGCCCTAAACCCTGAAACACTACCCCCAGCAAGACCTCCTACACTGCCCGAACACCACTGCACTGCCCTAAACCCTGAAACATCACCCCCAGCACGACCCCTACACTGCCCGAACACCACTGCACTGCCCTAAACCCTGAAACACCACCCCCAGCACGACCCCCTACACTGCCCGAACACCACTGCACTGCCCTAAACCCTGAAACACTACCCCTGCACGACCCCCTACACTGCCCGAACACTACTGCACTGCCCTAAACCCTGAAACACCTTCCCCAGCATGACCCCCTACACTGCACGAACACCACTGCACTGCCCTAAACCCTGAAACACTACCCCCAGCAAGACCCCCTACACTGCCCGAACACCACTGCACTGCCCTAAACCCTGAAACACCACCCCCAGCAAGACCCCCTACACTGCCCAAACACCACTGCACTGCCGTAAACCCTGAAACACCAGCCCCAGCACGACCCCTACACTGCCCGAACACCACTGCACTGCCCTAAACCCTGAAACACCACCCCCTGCACGACCCCCTACACTGCCCGAACACCACTGCACTGCCCTAAACCCTGAAACACCACCCCCAGCACGACCCCCTACACTGCCCGAACACCACTGCACTGCCCTAAACCCTGACACACCACCCCCTGCACGATCCCCTACACTGCCCGAACACTACTGCATTGCCCTAAACCCTGAAACACCACCCCCAGCACGACCCCCTACACTGCACGAACACCACTGCACTGCCCTAAACCCCGAAACACTACCCCCAGCAAGACCCCCTACACTGCCCGAACACCACTGCCCTAAACCCTGAAACACCACCCCCAGCAAGACCCCCTACACTGCCCGTACACCACTGCACTGCCCTAAACCCTGAAACACCACCCCCAGCATGACCCCCTACACTGCCCGAACACCACTGCACTGCCCTAAACCCTGAAACACCACCCCCAGCACGACTCCCTACACTGCCCGAACACCACTGCACTGCCCTAAACCATGAAACACCAGCCCCAGCACGACCCCTACACTGCCCGAACACCACTGCACTGCCCTAAACCCTGAAACACCACCCCCAGCACGACCCCTACACTGCCCGAACACCACTGCACTGCCCTAAACCCTGAAACACCAGCCCCAGCACGACCCCCTACACTGCCCGAACACCACTGCACTGCCCTAAACCCTGAAACACCAGCCCCAGCACGACCCCCTACACTGCCCGAACACCACTGCACTGCCCTAAGCCCTGAAACACCACCCCCTGCACGACCCCCTACACTGCCCGAACACCACTGCACTGCCCTAAACCCTGAAACACCACCCCCTGCAGCACCCCCTACACTGCCCGAACACCACTGCACTGCCCTAAACCCTGAAACACCACCCCTGCACCACCCCTACACTGCCCGAACACCACTGCACTGCCCTAAACCCTGAAACACCACCCCCAGCGCGACCCCCTTTAATGCTCGAACACCACTGCACTGCCCCAAACCCTGAAACACCACCCCCAGCACGACCCCCTACACTGCCCGAACACCACTGCCCTAAACCCTGAAACACCACCCCCTGCACGACCCCCTACACTGCCCGAACACCACTGCACTGCCCTAAACCCTGAAACACCACCCCCTACACTGCCCGAACACCACTGCACTGCCCTAAACCCTGAAACACCACCCCCAGCACGACCCCCTACACTGCCCGAACACCACTGCACTGCCCTAAACCCTAAAACACCACCCCCAGAATTACCCCTACACTGCCCAAACACCACTGTACTGCCCTAAACCCTAGAACACTTCCCCCAGCACGACCCCCTACACTACCCGAACACCACTGCACTACCCTAAACCCTCAAACACTCCCCCAGCACAACCCCCTACACTACCCGAACACGACTGCGCTGCCCTAAACCCTCAAACACTCCCCCAGCACGACCCCCTACACTACCCGAACACCACTGCACTGCCCTAAACCCTAAAACACTCCCCCAGCACGACCCCCTACACTACCCGAAGACCACTGCACTGCCCTAAACCCTAAAACACTCCCCCAGCACGACCCCCTACACTACCCAAACACCACTGCACTGCCCTAAACCCTAAAACACTACCCCCGCATGACCCCATACACTACCCAAACACCAATGCACTACCCTAATCCCTAAAACACTACCCTCCGCATGACCCCCTACACTACCCTAAACCCTAAAACACTACCCCCGCACGACTCCCTACACTACCCAAAGACCACTGCACTACCCTAAACCCTAAAACACGACCTCCTACACTACACACACACCACTGCACTACCCTAAACCCTAAAACACTACCCCCTACACTACACAAACACCACTGCACTACCCTAAACCCTAAAACACTACCCCCAGCAGTACCCCTACACTACTCAAACACCACTGCACTAACCTAAACCCTAAAACACTACCCCCAGCAGTACCCCCTACACTACCCAAACACCACTGCACTACCCTAAATCACTACCCCCAGCACGACCCCCTACACTACCCAAACACCACTGCACTACCCTAAACCCTAAAACACTACCCCCAGCACGACCCCCTACACTACCCAAACACCACTGCACTACCCTAAACCCTAAAACACTCCCCCAGCACGACTCCCTACACTACCCAAACACCACTGCACTACCCTAAACCCTAAATCTACCCCCAGCATGACCCCCTACACTACACAAACACCACTGCACTACCCTAAACCCTAAAACACTACCCCCAGCACGACCCTCTTCACTACCTAAACACAACTGCACAATTTGTTACAGGCGTTGCAACGCAGGCCTGTGGTGCTTACTGGAAGTACCTAGTGGGCTAGTTGGGCCCCAGGGACCCTCAGGATTCAAGGTGACCTAATCCCGCAACTTAAAACGCGCCACGAGGTGCGTTTGCACACATGTCACCTCAGGCCCCCCCTCCCTTCACCACTGTGCAAACACGCCCTGTAGCGCATTTTAAGAGGTAGTTTTAATCCCCCTGCCCTATTATGTACTAGGGACTTGCAGAGGAGGTCATGCTAATCACAGGGGTACCCCAACGCATAGTGTTCCCTAGTGTATGTAGGTGTTTTCACTGTATTCTAAGTGTCTTTTAGCATAGCACTGGCTCTGGTTAGTCAGAGTCAGTTACCACCAGTACCCTTCTGAAAAAGTTGTGGGCACAGGATGATTTTGCAACAAGGCCTCTTTCTGCTCCTCTGTTGGTTCTTTCTGCACATCTTTTGCTTCTTTCTGTGCGTTTTTTCTTCTTTCTTCACATGTCCTACCTCTGTAGGCATAGTTAGAAACTAGCATTTAAAAAAACCTTTGAAATTCACTTAAAAAATCATAGGTTTCAGGCACGTTATAGTTAGAAATTAGCATTTAAAAAACCTTTGAAATTCACTGAAAAAACCATAGGTTTCAGACACGTTATAGTTAGAAATTAGCATTTAAAAAACCTTTGAAATTCACTGAAAAAACCATAGGTTTTAGGGACAGTTATAGTTAGTTGGACATTTCACTCGTACAAAACCATAGAAATTCCCCCGTTATAGTTAGTTCAGCTAACTATAACTCGCGCCCGCAATGCACTGCTGATGACGTCACATATTACATCACTCATGACATGGTCAGTGACATCACTGATGACATCACTGATGACATCTCAAATGACATCACTGATGACATCATCCATGTGATAATTTCATGCATCTTCTCACACCCTAATATAACTTTTGATACACCCACTCTAAATTACAGACTGCCATTCTCAAAACCATAGACACTCCAACACCAAAAACTACATACCCACTCACTGATTCTTAGGTCTACACACACATCCACTCACTCACCCGTACAGTCACTCATACTTAGTCACTCAGTACAGGACTATCATATGCACTCATACACCTATATAAACACTCACACACCGCCACTCATCCATAGAGGTACTCACACACCTAGTCAGTCATGCAAAAAACTTAATCACACACCCATTTACTCACCTATACAGTTATACACACACCAGCTCACTTACTCATACAAATACTAGCACATTCTTACGCTCTTATACAATCACTGATACAAGTACACACTCATCCATACAGCCACTCTCACAATCACACACTCTCACTTATAGCCATTTATATACTCCAACACACATATATACTGCCTTTCACATATGTAGTTACTCACACATGTACCACTGAGATATACATTCAATCACTAACACACCCATACACACACTCACCCACCCATACAGTCCATCACAGATGCACTCTTGAAACCATGCACCCAGTGAATCACCAACTCACACATCTATGCACAGAGTCACACACACCCCACCCACACAAACACTCAGGCACCCATACAGATACTCAGACAATCAATCAATAACCCATGTAGACACTCATGTAGCTATTCAGAAAGCCATGCAGCCGCTTACAAACCAACAGACAGACTGATACAGACATTCACACAGTTTAGTCACTAACCCATGCATTCAGTAAGATACATTTAATCACTCACTTGTAGAGTCAGTCACTCACGTACTAAATCATCCATTCAGACACCTATACACCCACTCATTCTTCAATACTCCTTTCCCTATATATATTAAACATATTTAAACTTTACAGAAACACACAGTCACTGGATGATGTCATCAGTGATGTCATCAGTGATGTCATTTGAGATGTCATCAGTGATGTCACTGACCATGTCATGAGTGATGTAATATGTGACGTCATCAGCAGTGCATTGCGGGGGCGCGAGTTATAGTTAGCTGAACTAACTATAACGGAGGAATTTCTATGGTTTTGTACGAGTGAAATGTCCAACTAACTATAACTGTCCCTAAAACCTATGGTTTTTTCAGTGAATTTCAAAGGTTTTTTAAATGCTAATTTCTAACTATAACGTGTCTGAAACCTATGGTTTTTTCAGTGAATATATATATATATATACACACATATATATATATATTTACACAAAACAGAAAAATTATTGACAACTCAATTTCAACACATTAAATAAATCACCAAACAAATAAGATTAAAACATTTAAAAACAAAAAAAACATTTACAAAAAATATTGTAAAAATGTTAAAACAAATGAAAACATAAACAAATACTATAAAATTTAAATTACAAACAAATATTTAAAAAATATTTTTCTCCAATATTAGGAAATGGAGTCTGGGAATTATAGATGTACTGGTCCCTCTCCAGTTTCTGCAATAGTACAGAAGTTATAAGACATCTGAGGGGTTAGATGTATTATTTCCACTCCAAACAGCACGACAGTAGGAAAAACGTTGGACTTCAGAGGGGTTACATTTACTGTTCCCACTCCACCCTGTGCAACAGTAGGGTAGGCATTGGACTTCAGAGGGGTAACATTTACTAATCCCACTCCAGTCTGTGCAACAGTAGGAAAAGCGAGGGACTTCGGTGGGGTAAGATTTACTATTACCACTCCAGTCTAAGCAACAGTAGATAAACTATTTTCCCTTCAAATTATATAGTTGAATACAACCTATTAATTTAGAAAAAATATAAAACTCTAAATATAGACATTATTATTTAACATAAAATATATATACAAATAAAAACAATAAACAGCAATTATCCGATTTACAAAATTTATAAACAGTGTAATAATTAATTTGCCATTAAAAAGAATGCTTACTTAATTATTACTTCATTAAAATTCCACCCTATACCCGTACAAACCCTGCAACCCACACCTAAAATATAATGACAATAAATATAACATAATTTACATAATTGATAAACAATTACATAATGGATAAACAATTACATAATTAATTAACAATTAATTGTTAATTAATTATTATTTAATTAACTTCCCACCCTACAACCCTGCAAACCCAGCATCCCACACTGAAAATATAACTAAAATATATAATTATTACACAATTTACATAAAACACCGATAAGGAGTGGGATGCTGTCCTGAAGAGTCCTGTCATGAGCCCCCGAAATGCCAGGTTCCACTTCATTCACCTTTATGTGGTACACAGATCCTACCCCAGTCCAGGAAAAATACCGCTATTTTGGGCGAACTGAAACGGAGGAGGAGGAGGGCAATGCTAGGAGAATGGTCTGCACACTGCCACTTGCATCTGGAGGCGATTCCAGCACATATTCTTCTTAGCTGGGTGGGTGCTAACTGGTAGTCGCTCGTGTGGGGGCTAGCGTCTGGAACGCCTCTCCTCACCGACATGCGCATGTATGCTGCACATAACGATGGAGTAATGTTACTAGCTGTTTGGACAATGCAAATGATTAAGTACCTTCTTTTAACTGTAGCCGTGCATATCACACAAGTTGAAGGTTGTTACCTTGTTGAGAAAACTGTTTAGCTCTGTTTTGTACCAATGTTCACTAACCATAACCACCACATCCGAACCAACATTGTATTATTGCCTTCAATGATATTATGTAAACGTTTACAAAGCATGTTATTACGTGATCTGAACTGCCACCAGTAGTATATGCTGATATTGCCAATGCTGTAAATGAATGTTTATACTATACTTTGAAAAACAATAAAACAGATTTAAACAAAAAATAAAATTGCACAATTTACATAGTAAATAATCAATTAAATATGTTGTTATACAATAATTATTATTATTTAATTAACTTCCCACTGAATACTCTTACAAACCTAGCAACCTGCAACTAAAATATAACTAAAATAAATCAATATTGCATATTTAATAATCAATTCAATAAGGAATAATACATTATGAATTAATTGTTAATTCATAAAATGATTACTTAATTAACTTCCCACCCTAAACACCAAAAAAACGTCAGCCCTCACCTAAAAGATTACTAAAATATATGATTACACAATTTACATAATTAATAATCAATCAAATAATGAATAATAAAGTATGCATTACATGTTAATTCATTATTACCTAATTAAATTCCCACCATATACCCCTACAAACATAGCAACCCAGACCTAAAATATAAGTATAATAAATCAATATTACATAATTTACAAAATGAATATCAATCACATACTTACTTAAAACGTATTAGTTAATTAATAATGAATTATTACTTAATTAACTTCACACCATATCCCCCTACAAACCCAACAATCCACTACGACACAATAAATGACTATTAACAATTAAATAAAAAATTGTAAATTTACAAACTATATTTTAAAAAAATTAATAACAATTATACGAACAATGCTAATACATAAAATTGATATATAAATTAAGCACATTAAATTAATTAAAAACCGATATTCTTTACAACTATATTATTGAAAACGATATTTATAACAAAAATATTCTTAACAACGATATTACTTACCTGAAAAAACTATATTCTTGACAACAATATTTCTGCATCACAATAGTTTTGCATCACAATATTTTTTTTTTCATAGTTCTTTTTCCCGATATTTACAACTCAATATTTTGTACAAATACTTCTATAAGTACAAAGGTCGGTTCACAAAATAAAACAAAATTTGCAAACCATCGATGCACAAATTGCGACCACTTTTTTTTAATCCTTAGTACAATTGGCATTAAGTGTCTTTGGCATTCTAATTTAGTGCTTTATAGTATCAATCATGTTCGTCTTTGACTACTTTAACCCTGACATCCTGTCAATGGTTACTTATGTTTGGGTTTATCGTGCACATGCTAGATTTTCTTTCATTTTCTCATATTCACGGTGCCTCCAAAGTCCCTTTCACTTCCATTCAGTTCTTTATCACTATAGTGATTACGGATCTAACATCTTGTAATGGTTTTCCTTGATGAATGTGCATCTGTTAATGATTAGTAAGAGGTCTGATTTCAAAATTCTAAACATTTGATCACTCTTTTGTCCAAAGAATATAGGTGATTTGATAATTCCCAAAGTCCAAAGAAATGTTTGATTATTGTGCTTCCCAATGTAGTCTCTTTTCGCTCATCATATATGTCTTTTTATCATTTCCATTCAGTTCAATATTATTGTAATATTTATAGTTCCATCATCTTCTGATGTATTTACATTGTACTGAAGTATGTCATATAATTTTTTATATAGAATAAAAATTATATTTTTATACCAAGGTCGGTCTACGTAATAAACATCCCCACATCTCCACCAAACAGCCATGCATGTATTCATTACGCTTGAAGAGTCGCATATGCTATTTTCGTTTAAAAAAACACATTACTATTTAATGTTCATAAAACTACCAGGGAGATACATAATGTCGCATATTAATACTGCAGTATTCCCTTAGGCCTTGATTCTATTTCAATGTCTCTCTCTAGGTAATTTCTGCCTAGGTCAAAACCCCTTTTAGCGGGCCAACAGGCAAACAAGAGCTACTGGGCCCAACAGTGGGGGTAGTGGCCTTTTAAGCCTGATGTTCCTGGATCTGACCTACTATGGGTCCTGAGTAACTGGGCCAAGCACTACTCCTTCAGCGCTTGGCAATTGAGCAAGGGGGCTTTCGGGATGGCCACTCCACCGTAGATCATTGCTTTGCGCTATGGGCCATCATTCAGAAGGCTCTAGAAGTGAATCAAAGGCTGTGCTGTTGTTTTGTTGACTTCAGGACAGCCTTTGATTTGGTGGACAGGGACACCCAATGGAGAAAACTTGCCACCTGGGAACTTCCTCTGAACCTCCTTAGTGTATTACAATGCCTCCACTCCACCAATTGGGCTTAGGTGGAGCTAGATAAATCGGGCCAACTATCCTAGAGAATCCCCATTAAGAATGGCCATCAGTAGGGGTGTGTTCTAGCACCCCTGCTTTTTAGTTTATTTTTAGCTGACCTTCCTACTTTTATATCCCAAACAAATTCCTTTTTCCCTAAAGTCGGGAAACAGCACATTGCCTGTCTGTTTTATGCAGAGGAATTGGTACTGTTAGATTGCATCTCAATTGGTCTGCAGAGGAAATTATACGCCCTTAAAACATATAGCAAGCAGAACCAGCTACAAATTTTTCTTGAGAAGACCGAGGTGTTGGTCTTTGGAAAAAGAGTAAAAACATTCAGCTGGCATTTAAACACCCGGGAGGTGGAGTCAGTTGATTTTTATAAATATTTAGGAGGATTTTAATATGTGACACACGCTGGGATTTTATTAAGCAGATGTCGTTGCTGCAGGCCAGCTGCTAGTCCAGATTTAATTGGAAATATGGAGGGTTGTCTCATATTCCTTTATTGAGGGCCTACAAAGGGAAAATACCTCCCCTGGGCTTGTTTGGTGGAGAGTTATTTTCCCTTGATTCCTCCTATGAGTGGGACTGATTAGAAGAGGCAGTTCTCAGAAGACTTTTGTCACTTCCACCTAGTACCATGGTCCAGGGCATAAGGTGGGAGTTCAATCATACCTCTTGGAATTTGTTGGCATTTACCCGGGCTTTAAGATTTATTAATGGACTTTTGGAGGATGATGAAGCGATAAAGACTCTACTGGGACGAGATTCAAGGCAGTGAAAGAAGGTGGGCAAGGGAAGTAACAAATAGATTAAGTTGTATCAAGAACCTCCATTCTGGTTGTGGTACAATTATGTCCTGGTCCCCTTTTCCAGATAAACAAGTACTGAAAGAGTCTGTGGCAAAGGTGGCCGGGACTCCTGACCTGGCCTACCTGAGTCAGAAACCTTCAATCAGTTTTTCAATACCCTCTTTAGGTCTGGATACTGTTTATCCCTACCTGACGCAGGTAGTTGATCCCCTGCCTGTAGAATTACATTTTAAGGGCAAGAGTGGGATGTAGTCCAATCCATTCATCCCCTTCTTGTTGGGCCAGGTTTTTGTCCCTGCCCCCTGAATGTAAAATGCTCCTTGTTGCATATACTTATGGACTGTGCTTTTTATGTTCAAAGCCTCATTACATTTTTAAGACCCTTGTTTTTTAAATATAGAATTCTACAAAGGAGGAAGGCTGTAGAGTTGCTGTCAGAAATGCGTTATTTAGATGTGGCAGTGGGAATGGCTCGGTTTTTATGTTCTGTCAAACAGAGTTTTAATGATGGATTACAGTAGGAGGGGGGGCGATGGGTTGGCCAGATGGGTTTTAAACTAATCTTATACTGTAACTGTTTTATGTGTTTTTAGAATTTTTTTATAGACATTTGTCCAAATAGCCTTGTTTTCTATCTATCTACCTACCCCTTCAGCACTTTACTCTAACTGGTTGCGCAGCTCGAGCAGTCAAAGGATCTTCAGGGGGAGGTAGGTGCAAGGTATGCAAGGGCTCATAACTCACAATATCCAGTGACCCCAGTGAGATGATTGTCTAGTCCAATACTGATCTTTAGTGTAAAAAGTAGGATTTATTAAAAACAGCATTCAAAATAATCCACACATGTAGCCTCTGAAGACTTGTGCACTAGTGCTTGTCAGGGCATTGCTACCCCCACTGCTGGTCCTCTTGTTCCCCCTCCTCCTCCATGCTATACTCGGCATCCCTGGAGGATTTTAAGAAGTGGCCCCAGGTGCTGGACGCACTAGTGATGAGCATTAAAGTCTGGCTTTGGCCTTGAAGGTTTTGAGCTCTCCAGGCAGTAAACCACTGAGCTTGAACAAGTCTCACCTGGGCCTGTGGCCATGTTTCCACCTTACCCCATCTGCGGCCTTCAAAAGAGTCCAAGAGCAATGTGCTTCTCTCACTCACACTCCTCAGTGAGGAGCTCAAACCATGCCCCTCCCATGGAAGGAGGTGTCAGTGCGCTGAGGTGGTCACAGGAGGCAATAGCTTCTGGGTGCCGCAGCATCTTCTTCCTCACAGTTCCTGAGGGTAAGTTGGTGAAGCAGCAGCATTCCTGCAGGTGGCTTCTGGACTTGTTCCTGAGTCCTTCCGCTGTTCGCAGGGACTCCTCTGACTCAGTGACAAGCTCAAAGGTCCTAGTGGCCCACTCCTGGCATACGGTGGTCACAGAAACGGGCGACAGCTCCAATCAGGTAGGATCCTCTGGGAGACTGCTCCAACAGTTTCAGTGACCCCCTCTTGGCATACATGGTTCACAGACACAGGTGACAGTCCACAATCTCAGTTGCACAGGCAACAGCTCCAACAGTCACCATGGCAACGGGCAACAGCGCTACCAGTCCCAGTGCCCCCGCCTGACACACAGGGGTCATGGACAGGGATGACAGCACTAATGAGATCCACCAACTCGGGTGACGGCCCGTAAATTCACTGCATCCCCATCGGGGGTTGCCAACTCCTGCAAGAGAGTGAACAGCTCTTTAGCAAAACCAGTCTCAATTGGTCCAGGCACCTCCCACTCTACTTACTCACTGAGATCCACTCAACAGGATTCCCCTGAACCTCATTCCCTCCAGGTTCTCTTCTCCTCCTCACTGGGCACACTGGTCTTAGCAGGCAGGCAGAAGGCTGGTGCTCCAGGCACAAAACAAGTGTTCTTGGCTCCTGGGAAATAGCCCCTCTGTAGATGGGAGACTGTCACACCTTGGTCCCAGGTCCTGGTTCCAACAGCAAGAAGTCTTGGCAATCTTCCCTCTCCTAATGAGACAGTGCTTTTCAACAAAGTATGGGGCTCATGTTCCTACCTTTCTAGTCAAAATCCAGACACATATGTAATTTAGTGTCTGACCTTTGACATTCACATTGCAGGTGTCAGTACCTTTGAAGTACCCTCTCTTCTACCCTGCCTTTTGTCAAAGGGACTGTCTGCAACAGCAGGAATGGCTCCAATTTTGAGTAGACCCCAACACAGGCTAAGGGAGTATCTAGGGAATCACACCTCGCCATAAGCCTCCACTGAAGTATGCCCGATAAAGGTTCAAAGGACTAAGCCTTCTTCTCTATCAAGATTCCCTAGTAGTGCCAACCATATCAGTCTCATCATCTCACTGACAATGAGCCCTGGCCCCATTGACCAGTAACTCTTCCCAGAATCAAAGAGCCCCTTGATGCGTACAGAAAATGCTTTGATCATCTCCCTTCAGTGTATGTGTCCAACCCCAGCCCTCAGTAATGTCAGCAATACACATCTCCTGTCTGGGGGATTCAGTGCTCACCTTTCCAGCTTCTCCAAGACCCGCTCTTCCAAAATGGAGTAAATTAGACTGAGTGACACATACAATTGAGCGGGCTACATAAGAGTTGCATTTAGATAGGTGATATCAATAAATGTACATACTAAAAGAGAACCACATTGATACTCATCTTAAAGATACATGTCAGAGACCAGTTTTTTTACACCAACATAAAGACTATTGGGATCTTATGGCATATGACTCAGTATGTACAACTTATGCCTAACGATTTACATACTTATGTTTTAATACAGAGACCTGGCCCATTTCTCCAGCATCAAGATTGGAACTATGTTGTCCTAACAAAAGTGGTAAGATAAAGTAGAAGGTTCAAGTTTGCAACTGACCTTTGTGCAGTATTCACCAAATTTCACTTCACATGAGCGTTTCACAAGTGGTTCACACTATACACAATATATGGGATTTAATTTTGGTTCTAATAGTTATCAATTTCATGTCTCCACATATCAATAATCACTTCATCAGCAGGACCACACCTGACTTCTTTAATCTATTCCCTGAAGTAGGTTGAAATGATTTCTTATTTAACTATATAGCCAAGAGGGTGACCCTGTCCTGACGAATGCCACTCACACCTCATTAGAGGGTTCTACATTGGCAGAAACCTTGACCCAGTCCTGACGAATGCCACTCACACCTCATTAGAGGGTTCTACATTGGCAGAAACATGTTGACTTCCACTGGCGGCTTGAATTATACCCAACAATTGTAATCCTACCCGTGGTGGACTAAATAAAGCTGGTAACGCACGCACTTTTTCCCTCACACTCAACAAGCATTAAGATAGGCATCACCCTCAGAAACAAGCACCTTTCCACCTTCCATATAAAATAGAGTTCTCAATTAGGTCCCCAATCTTGGTCTGATGGGTTGTAGCTCGCACTTAGATCATAGCGATCGGTGCATTGAGGGTCACGAGGATGAAGCATGACACTTAATTGGTGGATGAGGGCCTTCGCCCTAATACGGTGAGGTACCTGTTCTCACTTTGTTCTCATTCTTTTCTGGAATGGACAGTCAGTCTTATTGTGTGGAGTACTTCAAAAATAGCACCCACAAGCCTCCGTGTTATTTACCTTCCAGAGACACATACAAGCAACCTACGATGCATATGCAAGTATCACACACTTTCTGGTGCTAGGTGAGTTTGTACACAGCCACAGAACTTTACAGGAGTGGTCCAATAGGCCCTGCTCCAGTGACACAGCTAAGAAGGCCTGTTCACATTACTGATTCTACGGAACATAAAACAGGTATGATGCCACCACCGAACTCGTGTCACTTAACCAAAGGCAGTTGCACTCGACCTTCACAAGGATAGAGGTTGGTTTGCCTCTCCAGGTCTATGCAGACCACATTTCCATGACACAGACCTAGGTCGTGGTGCACATGCATAATCTGTGATTGGACATGACCAAAAATCAGTACGAGGGATCCAGATATCAATGCAGCTGGCGCATTCAGGGCAGGGGTGCACGTCCACCATCATGCAGGGTACTTTTGTGTCCCAACAGCCAATAGTCCAGTGTTTTCTGTTTCATTTTCTATATAGCTTGGTTATGTTGTTCACAGGGCCTCGCCATTAAATTGACATTTTTTATTTGAATATTTATTGTGTGCTCATTCCTCCCAGCGTTTCGCACACACATGCACACAATCCCCCCACACACACTCAGATATATACATTCCCACCCATGCACAGACTTTCACACACACAGATACAAACACACACACACACACACACTGCAGTGCATACCGGATGCCATGTACATCTAGCTTTATCTATTACAACAACAAAAAAGAGTGACAAATCAGATATTTTGCCCAAAAACATGAGAACGACAAAAAGGGCCATAATATGCTCTCTGTAAATGAGCAATTGTGTGAGCAGCATAATGTATTTATTTATGATTTGTGTACCATGTTTACATGTTGCCTTTATTTACCTTTGAGAATTTGTGGGCTCAAGACTAGATGGGTTAAGAGTCAACAGAATCTGATCTTTGTTCAGAAATGGGCAAGACAGTTGGCATGGAGGTCAGACAGAATATTATTGGGACAGCAGCTGTTGGAGTAGGGAGCTGACTGCCCCCCATTCATTAGCACAGTGGACAAAAGGGCCCATGCCCTGATTATATTAGGGGGAGAACTGTGCATTATCAATATGGTTAAGGTCATGGCTCTTACTTAATTCTAGTACTGTACTTTAATTCACATTGACTGGAACGGGTTGTTCCACAGCTGTGAACCCTATGACTTTGCAGTTCTTTTACCATTGTTCTTCTGATTCACCTCTGGTCATCAAATATGGGTAGAGCAACTTGATTTTAAGTCTTTGAAAAAATTGGTACTGGTGGTGGGGTCTTTCACACAAGATTGCCTTGTTAATCGTACATTTAGGTCTGAAATCTTACAATGGTATTGCTTCTTGAGACAGAGGAAAAGTAAGGCAACCTTGTTTTAAACTCTGTGGCATTTTGGGCCAGATGTACAACTATTTTTAGTGGTTGCAATCAGAAAATCAGGCCTTTTGTGACCACTAAAAAGGGTTGTAGCATGTACAAACCCTATTTTGCGAGTTATTAACCTATTACCGACTCGCAAAATAGGGTTTTTGAGTCGATATTAGGAAGGGGCGTGCCAAGGGTGTCCCTTCCTAATAGCGAGTCGCATGGGGATGTATGATTGTTTTGCGACTGCAAATGCGGTTGCAAAACAATCACAGTTAACACCAATTTCACCATTCCTGTGTTATTGCCCATTCCCAATGGTTCACAAATTGTGACTTGCCTAATGAATATTGATGAGGCAGGCCAATTGCAACCCCTTTGGGAATTGCTAATTGCATCTGAGACACATCAGTACATTCTGTTTTGCGAGTTGCAAATTGTGAATTTTAAAAAATCGCAATTTGTGACCCACAAAACGGAATGGTCGTACATCTGGCCCTTTGCCATCTGCTTATTTTGATGTTCCTTATCAGCAGCGTTGCAAAAGTCTAGATGTGGATGTAATTAAGAACCTGGATGAGCAGCCTAATAATTCAAATAGAGTACAAAGAGGTTCGACCCAAGAAGGTTTAGTTAGTGATTCACCCCATTTACCACTGTATGGATTCAAGCAGAAGATTAGAGTCAGAAATGATTCCATCGTTCTTCTCTTTTCATTTGGAGCTGAGTTTATCTATGCAAAAGGCAGATCATTAGGATTGTGCATGATGAAAAAGTAACTTATCTTTGGCAATGATCTTTCTAATGAACACTTTATCTACCTGCAGGTTCTGCACTTTGTGAACATCCCCTGATGCCAGTCTGATAGAAACTATTCAGCTACAGTTCCTTCACATCAGTAGAGGGCAATGGCTCCATTACGATATCAGCATGTGAACACTTGGTGACATCAGGTACAAGGTGCCCAACCGAGGTGTCAACTGCAGTTTTCTTGTTAATTCTTTCACATACACACAAGGCAGAAGGATGAGAATTGTGCAATAACATGCACATGTACAACTAAAAGCAAATAGAAGACAATAGCTAAACAGTATTGCCAACTAAACAAAAAAACAATAGGAAATAACCTTCTTCAAGATGAGGAGACAGCTAGGGTAGGTGAGGAATCCGCAGGTATATACAGTATCCACCAGAAAGTACATTTCTGAAGGCAAGTAACTTTTATGCTGATGAATTCTTCTAACTGCAGATTTATCATCTTGTGAACAGATTCCAAAGCCTAACAAGTACATAGGGAGGGACTTGAAGAATGGTTAAACTTAAAATTTCTGCAGGACAGATCAGGCAAAATGACCATCCATGTCAACCTCTGTATCCAAGCAGTAGTGTTTGTCAAACATGTGTATATAAGCCCAAGAAGTCACCTAACATATCTCTTCTAATGAAGATCCCTTGGCCAAAGCAAAGGTAGAAGATTCTGCTCTAGTAGAATGAGCATGTATGCCCTCAGGTGATTGTTTATGCCAACAAATAAAACATAATGCATAACATAATTCACCTTGATAAAGTCCTTTTCTGTACTGACCTCCTTCGTTTACCAACATAGCCCACAATAAGCTGGTCATCAACAAGGAAGTCTTTTGTTCTATCTATTTAAAAACTAACTGATCTTTTTGATTTCAGCCTTTGGAACCTCTCTTCCTCCTTAGAAGAGTGTGGAGGTAGAAAAAGAGGGAATGACCTTCATAAAGCGGGGTTACTGTCTTAGGTAGAAAAGCAGTCTTGTCCTTAGTACCAACTTGTCAGGAAAGACAGACGTAAAGGGTGGATGGACACTCAGTGCTTGCAAATCACTTATGCGCCTCGCTGAAGTAATGGAAACTAAAAACAGAGTATTGAAAGTTAACAGTCTCATATGACAACTGTGCAAAGGTTCAAATTGAGAACTCATTAAGGATGCCAAAATTAAACTGAGGTCCCACACAGGCATAATAAATTGAGGAGGGAGAAATTTGTTTATGAGTTCGTTTAAAAAACATAAAACAATTATTGGTGATTTAGATGGTGATGGTTGGTCAAGAAAGCAGAGGAATGTCAACAAGACAGCCAAGTAAACTTTTTGACTGTACATAAAGCACAGCCTTGTTGTGCTAAAGAAACAGCAATGCTTAGAATATATGAGAGATGAGCTCCATGGGGGTCCACTATATTATGAGAACATCAAGTAACAAACTGATTCCAACTTCCGGAATACACCGTCTTGACAGGGTCACCACAAGCAGATAGAATAGCATCTCCCACTTCAGATGCCAACTGAAACAAAGCTAAATGTCCACACTCAATCTCCAGGCATGGAAGTTTAGGCTCTGTAATTTGGGATGAAGACACTGACCTTCTGACTCGGGCAAGCGGTCCACCAGGAGAGGAAGTTGAAGAGGAGGACATACAGAAAGGTGCAGGAGGTCTGCATACTGCAACCTTCTTGTGCAATCTGGGGCGATGAAGATTACTTGAGCCAGGTCTTGGTGAATCTTCCTCAGAACTCGAGGAATAGAAAGGGTTTGGAGGAAATGGATAATGAAGTGGAAAACTCCATTTCTTCTAGAACGCATCCCCAAGGCTCCTTGCAATGGATTCCGGAGAGCACAGAACTTCAGGCTATGCATGTTGTCATGAGTGGTGAACAAGTCCACCTGGGGAATGTTCCTTCGGGTGAAATTGTTGTGAACCACCTCAGAGTGGAGAAACCACTTGTGGTCGGATCAAAGTATCTAGCTTAGGCTGTCGCCTCTGATATTCAAAATACAATAGATGGTTTGCTATCTGTCGCACCTCGTGGCGATAAGCCCAAGACCAGAGTCTCAACACTCCTCTACGGAGAAAGTGACAACACACTCATTGTTCTTTGTTGACATACCACATTGTGGTCATATTGTCTGGCAAAATCTCAACAGACTGACTGTGAATGGTGGGGCGAAAGTCCTTGAGGGCTAACTGTTTTGCTGTATGTTCTAGCAGATTGATATAAAGAATCTGGTCTTCTGGAGACCAGAGGCCTCTGACCTTCAGATCCTCCAGATGAGCACCCCAACCTAGAGTGGAGGCACCTATCACTATTGTGGTCACTGTCAGGGGAGGCCAGAAAGACAACCCCACAGTTTATTTCAGTTCTCCACCTGTGAGTTACTCCACTGCATTTTGAGAGCTGACTATGGTATCTGAGAGGTCTCCCCTGTGTTAGAAGCACTGCTTGCTGAGGCACCACTAAAGAACCCTCATATGCCAACATGCATATGGGACCAGTAGTATGCAACAGACCAGCAGATCTAGTAGTCGTAACACCTTCAGGACTAGAATTTGGGCTCTGCCTTGAAAAGAATGGAACCATAGACTGGATGTCTCGAATTCTCTGAACTAGTGAAAAGTTCAGAGAGACACTGAATCCTGCACTGCCCCTGTAACAGGAGACACAGAGTACTCTAGGTGAGATTTGGATCTTTTTACAGAAAATCCCATGTCAAACTGCAGGCATGCTGCGGCCTACAAGTGGCAAGACACCATTTCTGACAGTTGAGCTTTCAGCAGTCAATCATATAAATACGGAAAAACAGGTATTCCTGATCTTCTGAGGTTGGCTGCTACCACCACCATCACCTTTATAAAGACTCAAGGGGAACTGTTAATAATAGCAAGTTACTCTTGTGAATATTACATGTGTAATTTACTCTTACATTTTTTACTAACTTTACTACTTTGGACTATTCACAAAATGTGAGTTTAAAGTTACTCAAAAGTGTAGACTTACATGTCTTTACCCCTTGAAAAAGGAGGTGTAGCCAAACTTACGAGTATAAGTTAATACTGCCAAAAAAAGAATCAGTAGTTAGTTCATCACCACACACGGTCAGTCACTGGTATTGTAACACCCTCCCTTCGAAATCAAAGGAGGTAGGGACTTACGATAAAATCCCATTAGAAACAATGTTAAATTAAATAAAATAATTCCATATAGTTAAAAATGTATCTATATACATATAATTTAATGTTTAAAAAAATCGAAAAAATCATGTATTTATCATTTAATTATAAAATATTTTAACAACCTTCTTTCTTTGAATTTAAAAAAAAAGGTAGATTGAATTTTAATAAAATATATTGAAATCCCTTTTAATTAATTCCATACTTTAATTTGAATAATTATCAATTCATAGTAAAAATATTTTTTTACTTTAGGTAGGGATGTATTTTTAAACTTAAACTTCAGCAAAATAGTTTGATTTAATAAAATATATTTAAATACAATTAATGTTTAATTCAAAATTAAGATAATGCTGTAGGTTTTGTTTAGTTTTTGTTCTACATTTAAAATGAATATATGAAATTATTATTTTTTAAATAGCTCTTTTTTTATGGATACATGGTATATGTTGGCAGCCTATTACTGGATAATTATAGCATGTTTCAAAACATTAGTCGAAGCACATAGTAGGATCGGATCGAACTAACAACTTTAATAAACAAATAAATAACCATAATAAAACCATATATGTTTCACTCATCCGGTGAACCATATTTATTTATTATCTCCCATCTTGCATTACACAGTGTGAAGTTTTACTACTACGAATGAATAAGCCCATCTCCATCAAGGGGGCTTCTCATCTGTTTTGGAATGCAGCGCCAATAGGATAGTATCCCTTGCTGTGATAGAAAACCCACCCTTCTTTGACTCTGTAGAAGTGTCATAATGTTTATCTCTTCAGTAGTCCATTTCTGAAATTCTTGGAGCCATATGACACTGGGTGCTTTGGGCGCTTTCCAGTTCATTGCTATTCTATGATTATCCATCAGCAATGCTATATCTAGAAATGTAGATATATACTTAGTCCTTGCTGACTATGCCCAGCATATAATTTGCAATGGTGGTTTCCAGGTGCTTAACAGTTAATTCTTGTATAATGGACATCAGAGAGGACCAATACTCTTGGATAATGGGGGACGCGCATACCATTTGAAATAAGTCCAACAATTCTATAGTAGTTGTAGTTTATTGCGCAGTTATTTAACACCTTTACAAGAATATATCTCATTGATTGCCAATTCAAGACAAACAATTTAAAACAGGGCTTATAAATACATTGTAAGGACGTTAAAATGTGCCGCAGACCCCCCAAAGTAGGAGTAGGTAGGGCTTAAAAAGAATAAAGTGTGGTTTGTTAGTAATAAAAACAAGACAGACAGTTTAAGAATTGGTTTTAAAACAGTTATGAGCACAATGGAATGGGCCGCTAGCACCTATGGTGGTTAGTTAAAAGCCTCGAGGAACTAAAGTACAAGGCAGGCTGTCAATATTAGTCAGGGACTTGGCAGCAAAGAAAGAGGAGTGGTCACTGTTAGTCAAGTACTTAATGGCAAGCAATCACTTTTGAACAGTAAACGTTGCATCCAAGGGGCTCAGGCCAATGATGGCATTAACATTTAGTAATGTAATATGAAATGCTCTAGGTTCGGACTGGTGGATGCAGCCTTTGCAAAGTGCAGAGACAACCGTAGAGTGGCCCAAGAGTGCTGTGGATGTTTGATGCCAGCTGTGCAGTGATATGAACACTTTTAGTGGCCAGGCTCTGGGCCACCAGGGGTGTAGACGGACCCCAGTTTTACCGCAGCCGCCTGGAGGAATTTGGGGGCATATCAGCAAGGGCTTTATCTCTGCTTTTTTGGCTTTAAAACCCAAAAAGCAGAGATAAAACTATCGCCCTATTACCAAGAGGGTGCTAACATGCATAATCGCATGTTAGCACCCTTTTTCCTACGCCTCCCTTTGCATCTCTAATGAGATGCAAAGTGAGCGTTCCTCCCCAAAATAACTGGAGAAATGTCGCTAACCAACATTTCTCCAATTATCAATCGGCACGCTAACAAGCATAGCGATAAGAAAAGTAGCGCTAACCGCGGTTATCGCTGCTTTCCTTACGCCTGCTTTTAGTTTGACTTACCATGATATCCAATGGAAGGTGGATATCATGGTTAAGTCTGCCGTGCCCTATCAACAACGTAGCGCCAAACGTTGTGCGATTATCGCTGGAATCCCAGCGATAATTGCACATTTGGCAGCTAACTCGGGTGTTTTTATCGATCTGGAGATAAGCGTCGCTGATAGCGCGCTATCTCCGCGATAAAAACAAGCGATAGCCAGCGATAATTATCCTAGCGCTAAGTGCGCTTAGCGATAATTATCGCCGGTTGTTGATGATATGCCCCTAGACCAGAGGTCTTCAAACTTTTTGATGCCGAGACCCCCCTGCCAAGATTTTTTAGGCGTAAGGACCCCCTGCTGTCCAAATCATCAAATGTGGGAAAAATCTGGGAGCGAAGTCCTCTTGGGACCCTGTTAAGTCTCAGATATTGTTTTAAGGTGGCACTGTCCCACCATCTGGAATTCTCTGTTCTCTTTAATCTCTCTAGTCTTACGAATTTCTCTTTGAGACCTTCTCTACGTAATGGGTTTCCACTGGTGGATGCTGCATTAATAGTGATCCCTTTGGATAAGTTGTCAAAGAGTTCTGATGCAACCCTGTCTCTATCCATAGCCTAATCAACAGATAGCAATGAAATGGATATTTGAAGCGCTGCGGCTGCCTTTCCTGAAACCATAAAGTATGTATCAGTGTGGGGTTTTTAGTATTGACAGGAATAATGGCGCTCAAGCTAATTCGCGCTGAGTTTATGTTATACTAGGAGTGTGAACGGTGCAAACCAGGTCAGGGGATATGCCCTAAAACCCCGTGATGGTATGGATAGAAATCCACACAAATGAAGTAGGTACAGTCCCGGGCACACGTAATGAGGATATAATATCAGGAGAAATGTCTCATACTGCAGAAATGTAGAGGGTCTACACCAGAATGATAATCATAGGTGTTTAATATAGTAACAGAGCATAAGCAACCAGCCAAAACAAAAGCAACCAGCCGACACGTGTTTCGTCACAAAGGGTAGTAACCCGTGACTCTTCAGGGCTGGGGAAGATACAAAACATAAAATAAACTGACAAGAAAGCAAACAAACGATGTATAGGCCGAATTAAAAATCATAAATACAAGTGGAAACCTGGTTACATAACTTGCACACAAAATGACAATGAAAGATCTTTGCACCAAGATCAATAGGTCGAGCTGTGAATGTGTAGAGGAAGAAAATAAATGGAATTGCAGACCAAGAGGCGAAATAATCAGTACATGGTGAATAAGAAGCGACACAAGCCAATGTGATAAAATTGAAAAGGCAGCCTGTAAAAATAACAATCACGCACTAGGCGGAACGTGTTGGAAATACATGCAATGGAGGGCGCCCAGTCATGGCAACGAACAGGTTCTAAAAGCGGCTGTAAACGCAAAATCAGTGTTGGTGAAAGGTACTCAGGCAGAAGACCAACTAGATAAACAAGGACTCCTAAATAGAGGATAGGTCACCCAGGGTTAAAAGGAGGACCTCTGGTACACAAAAGGTAAGACAAAACCGCATAGTGAACGAAATGGTGATCACGAGCAAGCTCCATTGTGAGCTGGACGAGTGCGACTGAAAGACATGCAGAGAAAGCGAAAGAACGATAAAGACACAGCCTAGTCGGTGGCTATGGAGGGAATAGACGGCTGCCCTAAGTGTGTGCTACTAGTAGGTAAAAGAAAAAGAAAAAAAAAAGGGGGAAAGAGGGTAGAGACAAATACCTGAAAGGCGGTGCCAACAAGGTGGATTCTATGGAGAGGAAAAGGAAAAACGGTAAGGGAAAGGGGTGAGCTGGAAAAGGAAAAGATACGTACAGGGAAACTGAAGTGAAACCTTACCAAGTGACCGTTCAAGAATCCAAAACGGCAATGAAGAGCAGTGCGAACCACGGTAGGTGGACTACTGCCAAATGTAAGGAAAGGAAGACGGATATCGCCGGGCGGCGGATAAGCCAATGAGGACTATTGACCTGAGAGAAAATGGAAATTGGGAATGAAGTGAAGTGCCAAGACTGGGAGGGATAGGGGGGAAGGGGAAAGACGAAAACACTAAAGTATCGAGGTGAAGAAGGCTTACCTTCAGAAAAGTTGATGCAGTCTGTGGCGACGAAATTGACCAAGTGCTAAGTAGCACAGGGGGGAATATAGAATTAGGCGTGCCAGGTCAGTAGTCCAGGACGACAACGGCGGATGCGCCGGAGTACAGGAAACTAGATAGTAAGAGAGGGGGAGAAAAGGTGTAAGCAGATACACCAGGGATAGTGAGCTGACAAAGGTCGGCTCGTGTGGAAGGGACTGAGTCGCTTACCTGGGAGAAGTGTTGTTCAGGAAGGAAAATGGTTCCGGAAGATGGCCGGAAGAGGAGGGGCGGAGGCGGGGTTATAAAGGCAAGGTGGAGAAAGACTAGACCGCAGAAGGACAAAAGCAGAGGTGGGCTAAACAGGACGCCATGTATAGAGTGTACAGGTGTATGAATTGGTGCTGTAAGAGGGATGTACGCCCCAAGTTGAAAGCAGAAAAAAAGAAAAAAGAAAATAACATAGACTGAAATAAAGAAAGAAAAAGGGAACAAACGTACATAAAATACAGACAAACCGATAGATGGAGGATGTTGAAAGGAGAGATGAAGGAGAAAATAGATGCAACATCTGAGAAAAAGTTGTGTAACTCCTGTGATATGGAGTGCATGTCAGATGCTCGAAACAGAGATGTTAAGACCTGGAGGAAAAAACAGAAAAGTAGTATACCATAATAAATATATGCTCTCTGGATTACACGCATATACCAAAACTTCATGAGTAACACTGTGAGAGAAATACTCGCATGAAGCTTAGCCTGAAGCTAACAACCAAGTTACATGAGAAATAATTAAGGTGACAATAGTGGGCGCCGCTGTGACATGACGTTCACCCGAATAGTAAAGCGAAGTGACATTATACCAAAAGTAGTGACATAATAGCAACAATAGTGGGTGAGAATCGCACAAGGTGACTAAAATCTCAAAACTCTATAATCAAATTAACAGATAGCTGTGAGATTCACGAAAATGTCTGGTTCATCAAATATTCCAACTGGAATAATGAGGTTCATGGTTCATGGAGTGGTCAGTAACCAGTGATTAATCCCCTAAAAAATAATGAAGCTCATGATCCGTGTTTAATCCATGTTGCACCGTCTGAAGGCGCATAATCCATGTTGCTTCCAGACGTCTGAGCCTCAGTTCTCTGTTGCCTCCTCTGGCGTTAGTGGCAGCCACATCAAATCCGAAGAACGAGAGGCGTTTTTGGAGGCTTGCGTGGGACAAGTGGCTGCGTGGACTGCCATGGGGTATCTGGAATCCTGGCGTTGGAGTGCTCTGATGTGTTCACCAATGCGTTCCTTCAATGGTCTGATGGTGCTTCCTACATACCATAGTTTACAGGTGCACTCTAGAATGTATATTACAAATTTAGTGTTACAATTGATGTTGCAATTGATCAGGTATTTCTTCTTGTTGATTGCTGTGAGATTTTTGATGCCATTCTGGGCAAATCTGCAGACACCACAACAACCACATTTAAAGAAACCCAGTGTGTGTGTTTTGAGCCATGATTGGCTACTGTGAGGACGAGTACAGTGGGACTGAGTCTCGTTTTAAGAGTTCTACCACGTCTATAGGTGATCCGAGGTCTCGTGGTGATTACATCTTTAAGCGTAACATCTGCTAGTAGTACACCCCAATGTTTGTTAAGACTCCTTTTTATGGCTAGACCCATGTCACTAAAATCGGTAATCAATCTAACTGGTTGATCCTGTTTGGTAACTGTGTTTTTATCACATAAAGTTTCATGTCTCTCTAACTTTTGGATTCTTTTCTCAGCTTTATTTATGGTATGTGCATCATAACCTCTAGCCTTGAACCTAGATTTCATGTTGGAGATGCATTTCTGGAATTCTGGTTCCTCACTGCAGTTCCTTCTGGCTCTAACGAATTCACCGTAGGGTATCCCTTGAAGTTGATTAGAGGGGTGGAAACTTTCTGCATGCAGGATGGCATTGCATGACGTCTCTTTCCTATATAGTCGACTATGTAGTGTGTTAGACTTGATGTAGAGTTCCACATCGAGAAATGTGATGCTCGACTTGCTACAGACATTCGTGAACCTCATGCTCATGTCATTGGAGTTAAGGTAAGTGAAAAACGCTTCTAGTTTGTCTTGGGACCCTGACCATAGCAGAAGGCAGTCATCAATGTAGCGTCCCCAATAGATTATGCAGTCAACCCATGGAGCTCCCTTGATACCCCAGATCCAAATGGATTCTAGAACACCCATGTAGAGATTGGCAAATGATGGGGAAAATTTGGAGCCCATAGCTACGCCTTTAGTCTGTTTGTACCACACATTGTCGTAGAGGAAGAAGTTATTATTGAGAATGATGTCCATCATGGCAATCAACATGTTGGTGTGTTGCCAAAGTGTGGCTGGCCTGTTGTGTAAAAGGCTGGTGATGGCTTTGAGACCAACCTCTGGTTCAATGGTAGTGTAGAGAGAAACCACATCTAAGGTTGCTAAAGTCATGTCCGGTTGCCATTGAACATCAGCTAGGATGCTCAAGATAAGCATATCTGTGTCCCACCATATGGCATATTTAATGCTTCATCCCCCGCGTTGACTAATACAACGCTAATGTTTTGCTTCTTTCCCCTCGCAGTGATTCATACCGCGCAGCACTCCTTATGTCCTGTCCCTGCTGGGTGTTTTTATTCTAGTTGCTTTAAACTACTTGCCTCACGCACTCGTCTGCGTGGTTCATCCCTTCCAACATCATTACCTTACCTTGGTTACCCTACGCTTGGTGTTTTATCGCACGATCATTGCCCCCGATGTGCTATTATTATTTATTATTTTTTATGGCACACGCACACCGGTGATGTTTTAACTATACATTGGTGATTATGTTTCACCATATTTCTAAAGCAACGCTGTTATGTGCATTATCAATTCAGTTGCTGGCATGCTACGTGGTATTTAACTAAGTAGCTAACATACCTCTCCTTCCAGATTGTGGAAAATCTCAGCAACAGTCTGCTTTTTACAAGACCTTTATGCCTATATAACGTATTGTTTCTGGTTTTTAGTATAATCAGTTTTACACTTTGATGTGTTAACATACATGCAATGCTATTATTGTACACTCACTCTCCTTTTTTTCCTTTCTTCCCTTCCCATTTTTGTTCCCTCTACACAGGTCTACCTAGCCCCTAGTTAACGTCAACTAGGGTCTCTACCGTCCCTGGTCATTTACATCCACTAATTGAATACCAGGCGGTAGTGCACGCATTCATCTTTAGCACGGTCCTGAAGAAGTGCCAATTGACCCGTCAGGGGCAAATATAGGCACGAAACATGTCGACCATATACACTTAGATCGCCCCTTAGGAACATTAATATCCTTATAGGGGCTCACTTTTGTTTTTATTTAGGCTAGAGCAACCTTTTTATTAAAAATTTGACTTTAGAGGACTGCTCTTTACCTATTTTATTTCACTTCTTTTTGTGCACTACCCCGCCCTCACACCCGCACGCACCCAATGGCTTCCTCTTTTAAAGATCCCCGATAAAGAGCCCCGGTTTCGGGAGCCCGTCAGGCACTGCAGCGCCGGCCTGACGAGGGGCAATCGCCCTATGATGTAGCATGACACCTCCAGGGGTGTGTGAGGGCAACACAATGATAGACCTGTCTTTCTCCCTTCACTGCCTTTCCTCCTAACCCTCATCCCATCACATAGGAACTGCATACCTTCTTTAAATACTAGTCTCTTTTGGGAGCAAGTGTGCAGGACCTCATAACCCAGCTCTCAGTCCCTCCTTTGGATATAGCCTTTTCTAATGACATATGTGTCCTGTGCTGGCCCTATATCAATCTGGATAAAATCGTTTGAAGTTCTTGAAATAAGGACCTAATAAGAAACAGAGGACGTGCCATATAAAAGTGAAACACCCTTGGTAGTACAATCATTTTAGCTATGGTCACCCTTCCTGGTGGGGACAGTAGGAGCCTGATACAGAATGGTAGTGTCTTCCTGACAATATTGACACATATATTTAAGTTGCTCCCTAAGCATGTCATCTGTATTGTAGACCTTGACTGCCAGATATTTAAAAGTATCAGATGCTCCCGTAACCCTCAAATGTCTGGTACCTATTTATTAAGGCTTAAGGGCCTCAGAGGAAACAGGCAAGACACAATCTAAAATAGGCTGTTAATCTAAAGGCCAGATATAGTCCCGAATTCTAATAACATCAACACTATAGAGGACATACTGTCTGCTGGGTCCCTGAGAAACTAAAGGGCATCATCCACATGCCAGGCCACTGTGTGTGTTCTGCTACATATGTCAATACCCCAGTCTCGACTTTTTGTCCACAGCACAGGTTTGTATTTGTCCTGGGGAAAGCCTTGATATGTCGAGGGAATTTTTCAAAGTCTGTAGGTGCAAAAGTGAGAGTAGTTCAGAAGCAAGATACAGAGACTTACAGTAACTAGCAAACATTTTGTTTCTCTCAGCTTGTGTAATCGCCAGGCTCTGATGTCTTCCCAGGCTGTCCTTTGCAGTTTAGACATCTATGGCATTCCAGTAGTGTCACCCTATCAGTTTTCATTGCCATGGACTTCTCTAACATGTGCAGTTGTTGTTCAGCTATAGTAAGTTCCCGGGTCAGTGTCATTTTCATTTCTTTAATAGACTTTAATACATAGTGTGAGGATTTGAGTGTATCATATGATATGGCTGTGGGGCTTTATCATGGAATACACTTGCAAAACCTGCCTTGGGTTGAGTCAGGCTCGTTTGTAAACCTTAACCTCAACCATGGGTAGCCTTGGCTTCGAGCAGCAAGGGTAAACAAAGGAATTGTGTGTAAAGCATTTAACAGCACCAAACAATGGAAAAATAAAGTCACACAACAAGGAAGAGACACGACAACAAATTATAAAAATAGAGCATATTCTTATGAATTTTTAGAGTCCTTGAGCATTAAAAACCAAGGAAGGGGTTCAGGAGTTACATGTTTTAGAAGAAATTAATACTTTTAAATCCAACCGCAAACAAGCACTGGTCAACAAAAACTTGGCAAACTTTTGAATACTTCAAACAGTTAGTTCGGTGAATCCAACTCGGATTAGGAGACCAATGGGCATATTTACTAGAAAATGTCAGAACGTGGAGCTGTGCCACATCTGGCAGAACCGCGCTCCGACATTTTCAAAATGCAGGGATGTGCCGTATTTACTACAATACGGCGCACCCCTGTGTTTTCCCTAGTGCTGGCACTAAAATTAGCTGCCTAGCGCCAACGCAGGCACCTGTGCACCATAGGGCATGTGCGCTTGCGTTCCAGGGAATAATTGTTTATGCGCAGGAAGGTGTCCTTTCCTGCACATAAATAATCCATAATGGCTATTTGTTACTTTTATATGTGCTGCAGAATGCAGCACACATAGAAAAAGCAAAAACGAGGAGAAATAAAAGCATTTCTTCTTGTGTGCCATTCTAACACCTGCTCTTGCATGGCGTTAGTTGTTGGTGCTGCCACCGATTTACACCTCCTTGTGATCCTGGGGGCAGCATTAAAAAGCAATGGGTGTTGCGGTGGAATGCCCACAGCAACACCCATTGCATGCCTCTTTGCTGCAGAGGACTGCGGCGGAAAGGGACATATTTACAAGGTGGCGTTAAGCCACGCTAAATTGGTTTCGTGCCACCTTATAAATATTGAAAATGGCGCTCCGCCACTGGAGCGTCAAAAAAAGTGACGCTCTGGTGGCGATAGGGGCTCGTAAATATGCCCTCAAATCTGACAAGGCGGAGGTCTCTGAGTCCAGAAGGTTTACTTTGGACAGTTTCCTGGCCACAAGAGCCTTTTCCAATTAAGTTCCAGCCTTTAGGAAACAACCGCAATAGACGTTAATGGAGGGGTCCTGATGCTGGGAATGCAGGCAGAAAAGATGCTCAATGATGCTACTGGAGCTGTGTGGTCGATGGCGGTGACTGCAGTTGATCCCTTGGTCCACGAGTGGGTTGAGGTGGCTTTGACCACGGCACTTGGGGTCCCACAACGTCCTCTCTGCAACTGTAGAAAGCCAGCTGCAGCAGGGTTTCAAATCTTGCGAAACAGTGGTCACAGCGAATATCTTTGGTGGGGGCTAGTGTCCTTCTTGGGTGACAAGTCTGCTCTCTGATAGCACTCCTGGGTCCGGCAGACACGGGTGCAACTTTTGCCTACCTCAAATGTTTCTCTCTTGGTGTGTCCAGCTATGGCAAGCGGTGATCCCTCAGGAGAGGCTACTGCTTTGTTGGTTTGGCTTCCTCAACCTTGATGTCCTTGGTGCTGTTCCAGGGGGGCAGCCGACTGAACCTTGCAGTCACTGCTTTGATCTGGGGCTAGGGATCAACTTTTCCCCTAGCCAGGAGCCACAAACACAGTCCAAACTCACTAGCCCAAAGTGCAGCAGGTGCAGTTCTTTCGACGGTGTAGCTTCTCTTCATGCAGCTTCAAATGCAGCAGGACACTCCTCTCTTAGTCCTGTCTCCAAATCTGAGTTCAGTGTGTGTTCAGTTAAAGGTCTCACTCTAAGTGGTTTGAAAGCCCATGCCGTATTTATCAAGATTCCAGATTGTGACGGCGTTTCATCGAGATACAGGGGCACACTATAGCCCTCGTATCTTTGCCAGACTATAGACATACTTTTTTCTCTCTTAACAAACTTATGACTTAATATCAAGGGCAATCCTTAGCCCATTGTTATTCAAAAGGTTGCTTACCTAATACCTTTTCTACAAAGTGATTTCATTGGTTACCTGTTACAGAGGTTCTTATCAGCTTTCAAACCACTTAGAGTGAGACCTTTAACTGAACACATTAGATGTGGAGTATAGTAACTAGATCCATTAATTAACCTCCCTACATGACTAGAGATTGGAGGCTGGATTTACCTTATCAAGGATTCTTACTTCCAGATGGTTACTGCAAATAAGGAATTATCGTATTCTGGTACCTTTTGATTACAAGGGTCTCCGGGTTTGTTTAGCTGAAAACTTCACAGTCCACTCATCTTGGGTGGATTTCAAACATTTTGGAGTATTACTATCTCAGATCAGAGCCTTGAGGAAGTTACAGAAAGCAACGAAACACGTGTCGGCTGCCATCATCTGCTACCACCTAGGAGGCTTTAAGAACAGGACCTCCACATATCAACTATACCTCTGTTGTTCACAAATAACCAATTGGACTGTGTCAGCCTTTAGTATATTACTGTCCTAAACATCTTGTCGTAGACATGATTTTTGATTTGTAGTGGAACACAGCTTATCTTTGGTCACTTAATATTAAAACAGATCTCTGCTGAACTTATGCTTCATGACAAGTGTCTCCTGTGAGTTGTCACATTAAGTATTCTATGTATTTTCTAGGCTTACAGCCATGAACAAATAGGAATTTGAATTTGGAGAGTGCCGAAGTACAATCTTTTGTATTTACTAGTGTAATATGGGAGTTCGGCTGAACTTCCGTTAGGTGACATCCTGGGTAGTGGGGTGTTGTATTTGTTACCTTGAGGGGCACCTATACTGTTTGTCGATTATTGTCAATTATTACCATACTTATTATTTATAGGATTGATGTGCTACTGCTTTGACCACCACTACCTCGTACATTCATTGTAAATAAAACTAACTTACCTTTATCGCGGCGTCCCGGGCTGCCCTCCTCCTCCTCGCCGTGGTCCTGCAGATTCCCCTACGTCAGATGAACGTCATGGTAGGACTGCGCATGCGCACGCAGTCCTACACGACGTACATCTGACGTAGGGGATTCTGCAGGACCACGGCGAGGAGGAGGAGGGCAGCCCGGAGATGCCGCGATAAAGGTAAGTTAGTTTTATTTACTTTAATTTTTATTTTTATTTTATAAATATTTATTTGAGGGGGTGGAGGCGCTGAGCGGAGTTTTTGCCCAACTCCGTGGAGCTCCGCGTAGAGCAACTCCGCCTGCTCCGCCCGGTGTTAACTGTAGTATCGCTGTAATGCGTGCCGATTAGCCGTGTACAAATAGATCACTGACATAAGATCGATCACACAGATGTCATGATATAAAAATATTGTGTCAGAAATATCGAATACAAAAATATTGTTTTGTATACTGATAATGGTAAATACAAAAATATCGTTAAAAATATCGTTTTGCACTAATATCATTAAAATGCATACAAAAATATCAATTTTCATTTTATTTATAGTATACAATTTGAAATCCAAAATATTTTAACATATAGCATTAAAATATAATCAAATAAATATATTTTTATATTTAAAAACATATATAAATATGTACTCATAAAAACACACAACTATATATATATATATATATATATATATTCACTGAAAAAACCATAGGTTTCAGGTACGTTATAGTTAGAAATTAGCATTTAAAAAACCTTAGAAATTCACTGAAAAAACCATAGGTTTCAGGGACGTTATAGTTAGTTGGACATTTCACTCGTACAAAACCAGAGAAATTGCACCGTTATAGTTAGTTCAGCTAACTATAACTCGCGCCCCGCAATGCACTGCTGATGACGTCACATATTACATCATTCATGACATGACTGATGACATCACTGATGACATCTCAAATGACATCACTGATGACATCATCCAGTGACTGTGTGTTTGTTTAAATTTTAAATATGTTTTATATATATATGCCAAGGTGTATTGAAGAATGAGTGGGTGTATAAGTGTCTGGATGGAGGATTTAGTAGGTGCGTGACTGACTGTTTAAGTGACTGATTAAATGTGTCTTACTGAATGCATGGGTTAGTGACTAAACTGTGTGAATGTCTGTATCAGTCTGTCTGTTGTTGTATAAGCTGCTGCAGGGGTTGGTCAGAAGCTACATGAGTGTCTATATGGGTTATCGATTGGTTGCCTGAGTATTTGTATGGGTGCCTGAATGTGTGTGTGGGTGGGTGGGAGGTGTGTGACTCTGTGCATAGATGTTTGAGTGGTTGATTCACTGGGTGTATGGGTTCAAGAGTGCATGTGGAAACAGCTGTATGGGTGGGTGAGTGTGTGTATGGGTGTGTTGGTGAGTGAATGGATGTCTCAGTGGTACATGTCCAAGTAACTACATATGTAAAAGGCAGTGTATGTGAGAGTTGGAGTATATAAATGACTATACGTGAGAGTCAGTGATTGTGAGAGTGGCTGTATGGGTGAGTGTGTACTTGTATCAGTGATTGTATAAGAGAGTAAGTATGCGTTTGTTTCTGTATGAATAAGTGATGTGGTGTGTGTATAACTGTATACGTGAGTAAATGGAAGTGTGATTGATTCTTTGCATGACTGACTAGGTGTGTGATTAACTCTGGATGAGTGGTGGTGTGTGAGTGTCTGTATAGGTGTATGAGTGCATATGATAGTGTTGTATTGATGAGTGACTGCATGTATGAGTGATTGTATGGGTGAATGAGTGGATGTATGTGTAGACCTAGGAATCAGTTAGTGCGTATGTAGTAACTGGTATTGGTGTGTTGATGGTTTCGAAAATGGTAGTCTGTATTTTACAGTGGGTGTATCAAAGGTTATATTAGGGTGCATCAGATTTTCACGTGGATGATGTCATCAGTGATGTCATCAGTGATGTCATTTGAGATGTCATCAGTGATGTCATCAGTGATGTCACTGACCATGTCATGAATGATGTAATATGTGACGTCATCAGCAGTGCATTGCGGGGGCGCGAGTTATAGTTAGCTGAACTAACTATAACGGCGGAATTTCTCTGGTTTTGTACGAGTGAAATGTCCAACTAACTATAACGTCCCTGAAACCTATGGTTTTTTCAGTGAATTTCAATTTCTAAGGTTTTTAAATGCTAATTTCTAACTATAACGTACCTGAAACCTATGGTTTTTTCAGTGAATTTCAATGGTTTTTTAAATGCTAATTTCTAACTATAACGTCCCTGAAACCTATAGGTTTTTCAGTGAATTTCAAAGGTTTTTTAAATGCTAATTTCTAACTATAACATAGCAGACTCGTTTTCAGAGTGGTGGAGAAATGTGAGCGTGGCCTCCAAACACCTTTAGGAATCCCACTGTGTGGGATTTACTGGAGGTAACAGGAGGGGTAGTTAGCCCCCAACGTCAACCTTGGGGGCCAAATACCCCTTTTATTACCTCCAGTAAGTCCCACACAGCAAGATTGCTAACTTGTTATATCAGGCCCCACCCCCTCCCTGCACCACTGTGCAAACGCGCCCCCTGGGGCGTTGTAAGTTAAGGGATTAAGCCCTTTGAATCCTGAGGGTCCCTGGGGGCCAACTAGCCCACCAGGTACCTCCAGTAAGCGCCACAGGGCTGCGTTGCAGAGAGGTGTTCCAAGGCCACGCCCCTTTTTACACCACACTGTAAACGCGGCTTCTGGCGCACTGCTGCTCGGAGGATGAAGTCCACTTGTGTCCTGAGGTCCTAAGGACACAAGAGAACCTCATTGCCCCACCAGCAGTGCACCAGAAGCCGCGTTTGCAGAGTGGTGTAAAAAGGGGCATGGCCTCGGACCACCTCTCTGCAACGCAGCTCTGTGGCATTTACTAGAGGTACCTGGTGGGCTAGTTGGCCCTCAGGGACCCTCAGGATTGAAGGCGACTTAATCCCCCAATATACAACGCGCCAGGGTGCACATTTGCACACTTGTTTTGTTAGGCCCCGCCCCCTCCCTGCACCACTGTGCAAACGCGCCCCCTGGCGTGTTGTAAATTGGGGGATTAATTCCCCTTGAGTCCTGAGGGTCCCTGGGTGCCAACTAGCCCACCAGGTACCTCCAGTAAGTGCCACAGGGCTGCGTTGCAGAGAGGTGGTCCGAGGCCACGCCCCTTTTTACACCTCTCTGCAACACAACTCTGTGGCGCTTACTAGAGGTACCTGGTGGGCTAGTTGGCCCCCAGGGACCCTCAGGATTCAAGGGGACTTAATCCCCCAACTTAAAACGCACCACAGGGCGCGTTTGCACACTTGTCACATCAGGCCCCGCCCCCTCCCTTCACCACTGTGCAAACATGCCCCGTGGCGTGTTTTAAGTTGTGGGATAAGTTCCCTTGAATCCTGAGGGTCCCTGGGGTCCAACTAGCCCACCAGGTACCTCCAGTAAGCACCACAGAGCTGCGTTGCAGAGAGGTGTAAAAAGGGGCGTGGCCTCGGACCACCTCTCTGCAAGGCAGCCCTGTGGCGCTTACTGGAGGTACCTGGTGGGCTAGTTGGCCCCCAGGGACCCTCAGGGTTGAAGGGGAATTAATTCCCCAACTTAAAACGTGCCACGGGGCGCGTTTGCATAGTGGTGCAGGGACCGTGGGGGCATTGAAGCAAAGCAGAGTTTGCTATGACAGGCCCTTATTTAATTTAGCCCCGGGGAGGTGGCGGTCCCCAGGGCAGCCTTGGGGGGTTAGGACCCCCCCACGCCTTTATTTTCAAAGCCCCGGGGAAGTGGCGGTCCCCGGGGCTACGGGGGGGCCGTGTGCCCCACGTATTTAATTACTATAGCCCCAGGGAGGTGGCGGTCCCTGGGGCTGTGGGGGCCCCCGCGGGCCCCCGCAAATTTAAACCACATTGCCCCCGGGACCTGGCCCACCCGGGGGCCTCATTAAAATGAAGCGCAGGAGCCCGCACTTCATTTTTCTTAAAATTTTCGGCGGGATTTGCAACCCCAATGCGAATTCCGGCCAAATTATTTTAAAAAAATGCTTTTTTGGGCCCTGGGGGTCCTTGTGGGACCCCCTGAGCAGGCCTAGGGGGTCAGGGTGTTTCTACCCTGCCCCCTTTTCTTGTTTTTTATCTTTGTTTTACTATTTTCTTGTGACTCGGTTCTACCGAGTCACAAGATGGCTGCCAACACTTCCTGGTTTGGAGTGTCGGCAGCCAATCAGAGTGAAGCTCGTGCCCGGGAGGGTTCGCGAACCCACCACGCCCACAGATATTGAAACTTTTTCTTTTTCTAATTTCTCAGGAACTACTGAACGGATTTACACGATTTAAAAAAAAAGGTCTCTTTCTGAACCAAGGGCTACCTTTTTGCCAAATTTGGTGTAATTCTGTTCAGCAGTTCCGGCTGTAGATTTGTCTAAAGTTTCCTATGGAAATTAACATGGGGAAAACGTGTTTTGGGACCCCCCTGTTTTCTCGGCCCCCGCTTGACGAATCACCCCAAAACTTTCAAGACAGGAGCTGACCGGAGCGCCCCACTAGTTTTAAAAATTTCGCGAAGATTCGTCAACCAGCGCCAAAGTTATTGGGAAAAGAAAAAACGCTTTTTGAATAGAAACGAGGTCCTAATTATAACTACCTACTGGCGACCACCAGTAGGTAATATATATATATATATATATATATAACTCACGCCCCCGCAATGCACTGCTGATGACGTCACATATTACATCACTCATGACATGATCAGTGACATCACTGATGACATCTCAAATGCGAAATGCGATCCACGCGTTTCGGCTCGTCCGAACCTTGATAACGATACAAGACGTCATTGTAGCTTCCTTATTTAAAGGTACAAATGCCTCCAGTTGCCAACATTAACAAAGGACTACATATTACTTTAATCCAAAAAGCTAGCGGCCATATTGGCCTGGTCACAATGTGAAAATTCAGGAATTGATACAATAAAGAAAAGAAAACAAGTGTTAATATGCACACAATGTTATTTCAGCATATCTTGCCCCGTGACCGCCGTACCTGTATGTTCGTCAACGTGACGTGTTCATAATACACATACTTAGGATTGCAAACATCAACATAAACAATGGACTACACATTACTTTAAAGTGAAAGGCTATCGGCCATATTGATCTGGGCACGTTGTGTATTATAATGGTTCTTACACGAAAGAAAAGAAAAAAAGGGGTGTTAATATACACACATTATTCATAAATAAAGTTCTAGCGATTATAGTTCCATTCCATTCACAGCTCATTTGAGATGTCATGAGTGATGTCACTGACCATGTCATGAATGATGTAATGTCTGAGGTCATAAGCAGTGCATTGCGGGGGTGTAAGTTATAGTTGGCTCAGGCAACTATAACTGCTGAATTTCACTGGTTTTGTACGAGTGAAATCTGAGTCTAACTATAACGTCCCTGTAATCTTTGTTTTTTCAGCGAATTTCTAGTTTTTTTTTAACGTTAAGTAAGATGCCTATCACAATGGATGGTGGGGGGTTGGAAGCAGGGCCTGGCCTGGCATTGTGCTGCCCCCACCCAAGCTTCCTGCTCCTGCCTCCCCTCCTCCTTGCCATCCATTGTCCAAGTCCATGCCCCTGCTCCCTCATTACAGCCCTGTGTGGCTGTTGTTCTGCCACTGGCCTTCCCGCCTTCTCTGAACAGTTAGCTTGCTGCCCCATCCACCTTCTCCCTATCCTCTGTTGTCTGAATCCATGCACTAGCCTTCTCCCTCCTGCCATGCATGGTCTGATGTGCTGCCACTGCCCTCCATTTAGCATGATGTCCCAGTCCACTCCTCCTGCCCTCCATTGCCCAATTCTATGCCCCATCATTGACCTCCTGCTTAGCCTCTGTGCTTAGCTGGCTGCCCCTACTCTCCTTCCCCCTGCCCTCCGATGTCTGTGTGCATGCCCCTGCTCCATCCTTTTTGCCCACCATGTTCCATGGACCTGCCCCTCCTATCTACTCTGAGTGTTCTGTTGAGCTGCCACTCCCCTCCCACCTGCCTAGCATTGTCAGATGACTGTAACCTGTCTCTGCCACCTCCACCCTGCCTGTCCATGTTCCATGCCCCTATCCCCTTTCTCCTGTCCTCCATGGTCCATTTTACTGCCACACCCTTCTGCCCTCCCTGGTCTGTTGTGCTGCAACTGCTCCTCCTGCCTGCCACGCGTGGTCTGTTGTGAGGCCCCTTCCCCTGAACTCTCTTGTCTGTGCCCAGCTCCTACCTCTCCCTTCTATCCTCCATGGTCCTTTCTGCATGCACCTGCCCCCTCCTTCTCACCCATCATGGCCATTGTGCTGCCACTAACCCTCCCGCTTGCCATGCATGGTCTTCTGTGCTGCCACGGCCCCTCCCACCTTCCCTGTATGGTCAGCTAGCTGCCCCTGACCCCCACCCACCTTCCCTCCATGGTCTGTGTGTATGCCATTATAGTCTCACTGTTGCTCTCCATGGTGTGTCTTGCTTCTAGTGCCCATCCTGCCTGACCTCCATTGTCAGCTTGCTGCTCCTGCCCTGCCGCCTTGCCCCCTGCCCTCTGTTTTCCATGTGCAGACCCCTATTCCCTCCCTCCTGGCTTGTCTGTTCCATTGTAATGCCCCTGATCCCTACCTCCTGCCCTTTATGGTCCGTTATGCTGCAGCTTTCTCTCCTGTCTGTCCATTATGGTCAGCTAGCTGCCATTGCCTCTTTCCCCTCTGTTCTCTGTTGTCCATGTGCATGGTCCTGTCCCCTCCCTATTGCTTTCCATGGATTGTTGTGCTGCACTCCCGTCCCGCATGCCCTGTGTGGTGTATTGTGCTGCTACAAACCCTGATGCCTGCCCTGTAAGGTCAGTTTGGTGCACCTGTCCATGTCCCTCCTGTCCTCTGTTATCCGAGTCCATGTCCCTACCCCAATTCCTCCTGCCTTCCATGATCCAATGTACCATACTTGCTAACATTTTGAACTTGGTAAGAGGGAGATTTTGAAAAAAAAACTGGGTTATTGATTTTCCCCATTGACTTACATTTAAAAAAAAAAAAAAGATTGTAGACAGGAGACAGATTAAATAAAGCCCATTTGGGCCTAAAAACATTGGGCGTTTCCTGGCTGAATCGGGTCTGTTGGCATGTATGGTTGTACTACCACTGCCTCTTTCTTCTGCCCACAATGGTCTATAATATTGCCACAGCCTCTCTTGCCTGTCCTGCATTGTTGGTTTGTTGCCCCTGCCCCCCTTTCCACTGCCCTCCATAGTCTGTTGTGCTGCCACTGCCGTTCCTGCCTGCCCAGTGTGGTCAAATTGTTACCTCTACACCCTCCTACCTGCCTTCAATTTTCTGAGTCCGTGCCCCTGCCCTCTGCCTCTCAACAGTATCCTAATGAACAACTAGATTGCTAACATTCTATATTTATTACAAAAGTGTGGCACGCCTGACGTCATCTTGATTTAATCAAAACTGTAATACCTAGAGCATTTCCTTTCGAAATTACAGAAATGAGAGGGTCTTATTTGCATCGAAATTATGGATAGTGCTCTAAAAAACGAAAATGAGGACATATTTTCTGAGTTTTCAAATAGCGACAAAGCACTTTTAAATTATTTGTTATCTTTATGTTTTTTTATCCAGTTGACCACTTGATTAAATGTTGCACTTAGGGGAGAGGATGCGGTATTACTTCCAGAGCCGCAGACTTTGCAACTGGGGAACCAGGTTGGAGTTTCTGCTTCAGCTCGACATTCTGTGATTCTGGTCAAATCACTTAATCTCCCTATGTCTACAACCAACATGAATTCTATGTCAGGACCGGAGGCTCCGATTATGCTTCTCATTTCTATGCTATGTCCCTATATAAGGTCCAACAGAGGCAAACACTTCCTCTTTCTTTGCTGCTCCACAGCCAGTTAAGTGCCTCTCCCTTACTGCTTTTCTTGTGATTGTAGTGTATGGGTTTTGAGGGCACTGATTGTGTTTTTTATGCCTACAAATTGTAATGTATGAGTTTTGAGGGCACTGATGGTGTCTTATTTGCCTACAAAGTATGCTTGATTTCATATGTGGATCGCTAGAGGCTGGCTTCTAACTGGCGCTCGATTCGCTCTGTATGCACTAATTATCTTTGTATTTCCCCGGGCGCTTCGCGCGTGTGCGGCGATTCAGGGAGCGCTTCGGCCTCCCCGGCCGGGCGCGCTGCGCCCGTGTCTATTTCAGTGGAGTGGGAGTTTTAGGGGGCGAGGACCGCGCGTTGTTTGATCGCGCGGAGTCCTCTTTCCATTGTTACGGGCGGCCGGTACCGCGCATGCGCGGCGACCATTTTGGCATAGTTTGCTCCGGACCTCTATCGGATCGCGAGCAGAGCGGGAAACACTCGAATATTAAAATATTTGGCCCGTTTTTCAGCCCCCGCTGACGCCCGACGCTCTGATTCTGCTGAGGGCTGGATAATATTGGCATAGGCTCTGCCTAGAGAGGTTTTGGCAGGCCCTCCCTCCACCACATAATACAATTGATATAGGCTTGACTGCCTGGCTTGCCTGGGGTTGTCCCTCTCCCCCATAACTCCTCCTGCCTACGAATACCCTGTTGTGCATTTGGGTGACAGCTATCGCTTGCACCATGGCCGAATACTACTTCGAGGAGGATTATTTTGAATCTGAGCCATCTGGTTCGCTGGAGCAGGACCTCGTTGAGGCCTTGGATGCTGGAGTGCAGCAATCCGTAAACTCGGTGCTAATAAGGGCGATTGCGCCTCTTAGTCATCTTAATAACTATGCGCTGCAACAGGGGTGGCTCCCAGCCGCAAACACCCGTCCAAAAATAAAGGAAGTGAAAGGTTCTAACCCCCACTCAAACGACTTCGCTCGGCTGTCCAGAGCTTTAGCGAATGACCACGCCTATCTGGCGCAAGCAGAGGAGACGGAGTCTACCCAGGGAGAGAAGGGAGACTCCTCTAATGATGGCGAGTCCGACCAGGAAGATATCGCTAAACCAGCGAAAAAGACCAGAAAGGAACATCAGGATAAGCTCCTCGATCTTTCAGGGCCTTTGGCCAAGATCCTCGAGATGGGCCTCCAGGCCAAAGAGTCCGGGTCCCCTGTGGATCCCGACGACCTCATCGGATGGACGCAGCGAGCAGTATGCCAGTTGGTCAATGCCAACTGTGCCATGTCTAGCGAGAGGAGGAGGTCTATCCTCCTCAAGCTAGATCCTAAGCTGGCGGAATTGTCTTCCTCTGAAGCGAGTCCGGTGGCCCAGGGCCTCCTCTTCGGCCAACCGTTCTTGAAAGAACTAACCAAGTTCGTGGCCACTTTCAGCGGCCTGGATAAGGCGCAGGAATCTCTTCGGCGCGCCTTCCAGCCGGTTTTCGCCAGGGCCGGACGAAATCGAGGGCGGTCGTTCGGCCGAGGTCACAATCAAGGCGCCCCGCGTGGCCAACAACACCACAGAGGAGGTTACCAGGACAACTCCTCCGGCAACCCTAATTTCTACCCCTCCCGAAGAGCGCGGAACCGGTTCCGCAGAGGCAGGTTCGGTGGCAACCAGGGAAACCACCAAGATTCCGGAACAACAGGTGAGACTTATCCTCTGTTCAGAAGTGAAGTTGGGGGGTCGCATTCAGTATTTTCTTCAGGTTTGGCACACGCTCTCACAAGATCCTTGGATCCTAGAGACGGTGCAGGGTTACAAGTTGGAAATGTACGAAACCCCCGTCCAGAGTTCCCCCCCTCCTCCCATTCATTTTTCCCAACATGATCAGAATTTTATTTCGGAGGAGATACAATTCCTCTTGAAGAAAGGGGCAATAGTTGCATCTCAGTTCCACCCTCGAGGTTTTATCAGCAAAGTGTTCCTAGTCCAGAAAAAAGGGGGCGGGTCCAGGTTGGTACTGAATCTCAAGGAGTTCAATGGGTAGATCGTCTACCGCCACTTCAAAATGGAGGGCGTCCACTTATTACGCGACCTTCTGCAGGAAGGCGACTGGATGGTCCGGCTGGACCTAAAGGACGCATATTTGTCCGTGCCCATCTACGCCCCTCACCGGCGCTTTCTTCAGTTCCTCTGGCAAGGCGTTTATTACGAGTACACGGTCCTTCCCTTCGGACTTTCGTCAGCACCATGGTGCTTCACGAAACTCCTTCGGCCCGTGATGGAGTCCTTGCGCTCGCGCGGAGTGAGATTGATCGTCTATCTGGACGACGTCATTATCATGGCGCGCTGTCCACAATTGGTGACGACACATCTGGAATGGTCCATCCACCTACTTCAAAGCCTGGGTTTCGTTGTAAACCCTCAGAAGTCCGTTCTGGTGCCCACACAGTCTATAGAGTTTCTGGGTTTTCAGGTGGACTCACGCAGCTGCCAGCTTCTCCTGCCCACGTCCAAGATCAGAACGATCAAGAAAGAATTGAGATTGATTGTGAGCAGGCAGATTGTGTCCTTGAGGTCCATAGCCCGGGTAGTGGGTTTGCTGGCCTCCTCGATCCAGGCCCCCTTCACTACCGAGCACTCCAACATTTGAAGATTCAACATCTCCGCAAAGGCCTCGGATATGCCGAACAGATCCCTCTTTCAGAGGAAGCGAGGTTGGAAATGTTGTGGTGGCTAGACCACATGGAGTCGTGGAATGGCAGAGCCATATTCGGTTCTAAACCCGAGGTAGTGATCGAGTTGGACGCCAGCCGCTGGGGCTGGGGAGCCCACTGCGGTCCGATCTCGACGGGGGGACGGTGGTCTCCGGAGGAGCTCTCCCTTCATATCAATTGCTTGGAGCTGCTGGCAGGCTCGTTCGCGATTCGCAGCCTCTCCCCTCAGAAGACAGACTGTTGCATCCTCTTGAGGATGGACAATGTCTCGGCGGTCCGATATGTGAACAAACTAGGGGGTACGAGGTCCCGCATCCTAGCAGAGATTGCCAAAGACTTTTGGCACTATTGCCTACAACACAAACTGTCGGTAGTGACGGAGTACCTCCCAGGCCGCAAGAACGAGGTAGCCGACTGGCATTCCCGTTATCTCCGGGACTACAGCGATTGGCGATTGCACCTTCGAATTTTCCATATGCTGAATCACTTGTGGGGCCCTTGCCAGTTAGATTTGTTTGTGTCACGTCTGAACAAACAACTCCCGGATTTTTACAGTTGGCGTCCGGATCCGGAGGCTCTGGCCTCGGATGCGTTTCTTCAGACCTGGCTCCCAGTCCTTTGTTATGCCTTCCCACCTTTTGTCATGATAACCAGGGTCCTGGCTGAAGCCAGACGTCAACGGACGGAACTGGTGTTAGTTACAACATTGTGGAGAGCACAAGCATGGTTCCCGATTGTTTTGGAAATGTCTTGTGCTGTACCAATTCTCCTTCCTCAGAGATGGAACCTGTTGCTGGACCCTCACAAGGTCCCTCACCCTTTGGTAGACGCAGGTCAGCTGCCACTGGTAGCGTGGCGAGTTGCAGGGACAGATGGCAAATCCCGGGCCTTTTGACAAACGCTTCTGACTTCATCAAACAGGCATGGTCTGCTAATACCCACAAGCGGTATTCATCAGCATGGAACAGGTGGTGTAGCTGGTGTGTTCAACGGGACGTCGATCCCACTACAGCTAATGTCTCCATGGTCATGAATTTCCTAGCTTCTTTGGCTGCATCTGGTTTTGCATATAGGACAGTAAATAATTTCCGGTCAGCTATCTCGGCTGGGCACGCTCAGTTAGAGGGCAAACCAGTAGGAGAACACCCCTTGGTGTGTAAATTACTTAGAGGCATCCGGATGGTCAGACCACCGTGCCCGAAATATTCTTTTTTGTGGGACGTTACCGTGGTACTCCGGTTTCTGGAGACTTGGCCGGCTAACAAGTACCTGTCACGGAAACAGCTTTCAGCCAAACTGGCTATGTTGTTATGTCTAGTCTCTTGCAAGAGAGTATCTGATATCCGGGCTTTGGATCTGGCTGGTCGTCGTTTTTCCCCGGAAGGGGTCACTTTTACTATTTCCAGACGTACCAAATGTAACTCTACCTCGGTGTCTTATCCAGCCTTTCCGGATAACCTAAAATTATGTGTTGTACAATGTGTAAAAGCGTACGAGGTGAGTACAGCTGAATTTCGTTCAGATATGCAAGGTCAACTGTTTATTGCATTGCAAAAACCCTTTCGCCTGGTGACTCCGGCTACTTTAGCGAGATGGGTGCGTTGGCTCATGAATGAAGCAGGCATTGATGTCTCTAAGTTTGGCGCTCACTCTGTTTGAGGCGCGATGGCGTCTAAGTCTTTTTCCCTAGGAGTAAGTCTAGCCGACATCATGAATACGGCTGATTGGTCAACTGAGTCTACTTTTAAATCTTTTTATTACAAACCTATTGTAGATGTTGCATCAGTGGTGGTGGCTAAGCTTTAAACCAGCATAATCGGAGCCTCCGGTCCTGACATAGAATTAAAAATTTGCGAACAATCGTGACAAGAATTTTCAATTCTATTAAGGACAACGTAGGCGAGGATTATCCCACCCGGAACTTGTTTATTTGATTCATAAATGTGAATGTACGATTATTACTATTGTCGCATTCCGATTGCATTATGTTTCATTGATTTTCCCCCCCTTGTTATAAGCTCTTAATGATTGAACATAGTTTGGGGATAACCGTTATTACGGAATTTTCTCTTTGTTTCAGATTCCAATGGCATGTGAGAAGTGTCTCCTTTTCATGGTATCGCTGGGAGTGTTCTTTCCCCTTCAAGGCGTGGCGATCGTTCGCCAGGATTAAAAGGCAGGGACTCGTCCCTCAGATCCGAAGTTTCCCTGTTGGTCTTCGAGATGTTTGGTTCTTCTGAAAGTTTTTTCCTCACGGATCCAGTTCAAGATAAAGTATTCTATTGAAGGTTGGACTTAACATTATTCTGAATGTGAGCACTCTAGTTGCTCATTAGATCACTGTAGTAAAGCTACTGCTCACTAGGGAAGTCTGCTGCTGGTATTGAAAGTGCATGTTTCATTCTGCATGTCAGAATTGTTTAATGAAAGAGAAGAGGATTTGAGAAGTCACTCAAAATGTGCCCTAATTTTTCTTTCTTCAGCACTAATCATAATTTCTATTCCAAAATGAACCCCCTCAGTTTGTTCCTTTTTAAATTAAATGTTTTAAGTGTTACCAGTTTATTCCAATCAAGATGGCTTCTGGTGTGCCATACCTTTGTCATAAGTAAGACTGTTAGCGTTCTAGTTGTTCTTTAGAACACTCTGGGACATTCTGTCATTGGGCTATACGTGGGCTACATCTGGGTGATATTTGTGCTACATTTGGGCTCTTTTGTCTCTGGTGGCCATCTTGGAAGACTTATTTGTTATGAAGTTTCCTAATTTCCTCATTTACTACAGTCTCCTCAGTAGGAAATACTTTCAGTTTTTACTTTGATTCCATCAAGAAGGCATTCAAATGTGTCACACATTTCCCATAAATTCAGAATGTTAGCACTCTAGTTGCTCATTAGATCACTGTAGTAAAGCTACTGCTCACCAGGGAAGTCTGCTGCTGGTATTGAAAGTGCATGTTTCAGTCTGCATGTCAGAATTTTTTAATGAAATAGAAGAGGATTTGAGAAGTCACTCAAAATGTGCCCTAATTTTTCTTTCTGCAGCACTAATCATAATTTCTATGGCAAAATGAACCCCCTCATTTTGTTCCTTTTTAAATTAAATGTTTTTAATGTTACCACTTTATTCCAATCAAGATGGCTTCAGGTGTGCCATACTTTTGTCATAAGTAAGACTTTAGCGCTCTAGTTGTTCTTTAGAACACTCTGGGAAGCTGCAGCAGAACACAAAGGAATCAACTAACAGTCTCTGCCCTTGTTGGATGTACATGTTTTACTGAGAATGTCAGACTTCATTCTCACATGACTGAGAAAGATAATGTGAATTTACAGAAAATATGCTCTCATTTTAGCTTCTAGATCACCTTCCAAACCTCTATGGGAAAAGTATGAGAAAATAGTTTTCTCTCAAACATGATTCATAATATCCCAGAAGAAGGCTTTTTCACAGGGTAAAATCACCTTAGAACACACCACAATTCCTAAAATTAGTATGGTACCATCAACAAATGATTTATAATGTAACTAAAGTCTTATCACCCTTTATACGTTCTCCTTTTGGTGACCCTCAAAACCTTCCATTCACTACAATACATTTTAATGGGGTGCTATCATGTATATTGGTCCCAAGATGCCTGCCAACACTTCTTGGATGAAGTGCTGACAGCCAATCAGATCTCACGATGAGATGTGTTGTTAGGCTCCGCCCAGATATATATATTTCTTTTTCCTTTAATATTTAAAAAACTACTGAACGGATTTACACCATTTAAAAAAAAGGGCGCTTTCTGAACCAAGAGCTACCTTTTTGCCAAATTTGGTGTAATTCCGTTCAGCAGTTCGGGCTGTAGCCTTGTCTAAAGTTTCCTATGGAAATTAACACGTGGAAAATGCGTTTTGGGCCCCCCCTTTTTTTCTCGGCCCCCGCTTAACGAATCACCCCAAAATGTTCAAGACAGGAGCTGACCGGAGTGCCCCATTAGTTTTGAAAATTTTGCGAAGATTCGTCAAACGGCACCAAAGATATTGGCAAAAGAAAAAACGCTTTTTGAATAGAAACAAGGTCCTAACTATAACTACCTACCAGCGACCGCCAGTAGGTATATATATATATATATATATATATATATATATATATATATATATATATATATATATACACATGTTTATATATACATATATAATATAACACTATTAATAAAATATATATATTTTAATTTATATTATTTTTTAATTATTGTTGTAGTTCACTATTAGAAAAAGCATAAATGTATAAATATATATGTATATATGTATATTGAAATGAAACTTAAAAAACATTAAAACACAATTACAAAACATGACACTTAATTACTAAATTAAATATAAAAAAACTATAAAATTATTATTAAACATATTACAAAAATAAAAAAATATCTATATATAAACAAATGATATCAATTTAAACAAACAAGCAAATAATACTAATATATACTTTAACAATTTAAAAAATAAGCATTTAAGTAAGAAAATAAAAAATACATTATTCCTGCTCCAGTCTGCGACAGTAGGCATAGCTTTGGACTTCCGAAGGGTTAAATTTACTATTCCCACTCCAGTCTGTGCAGCAGTAGGGGAAGCGTTGGACTTCGCAGGGGTTACATTTACTATTCCAACTCCAGTCTGTGCAACAGTAGGGAAAGTGTTGTACGTCAGAGGGGTTACATTTTCTATTCCCACTCCTGTCTGTGCAACAGTAGAGAAAGCGTTGGAATTCATAGGGGTAACATTTACTATTCCTACCCCAGTCTGTGCAAAAGTAGGAAAAGTGTTGATCTGTGGAGGGTTTAAATTGACTATTTCCACTCCAGTCTGTGCAACAGTAGGAAAAGCGTTGGACTTCAGAGCGGTTAAATTTACTATTCCCACTCTAGTGAATGCAACAGTAGGGAAAGCGTTGGACTTCGGAGGGGTTACATTTTCTATTCCCACTCCAGTCTGTGCAACAGTAAGGAAATCATTGGACCTTGAAGGGGTTAAATTGACTATTCCCATTCCAGTCTGTGCAACATTAGAGAAAGCGTTGGACTTCGGAGGGGTTAAATTCACTATTTCATACTCCAGTCCATGCAACAGCAGGGAAAGCATTGGACTTCAGAGAGGTAAAATTTACTATTCCAGCTCCAGTCTGTGCAACAGTAGGGAAGGACTTCCTAGTACTGTTGTTCGGTGAGTGCTCGCAAGACTACGACTCAAGTGTTGTGTCACACGCTTGGAGAGGCTGGTGAGTGAGCAAGGCAGCAAGGCAATGGCAGAGGCTCCAGCTGGCTTGCGACTCTCCCAGGGGAAATGAGGTGAGGCAAGGCAGTGTGGCAGTGCTGGTGAATGGTTTCGGTCCAGTTGCAGGGTCCGCCATCCTGCAGTACGGGCCCGCTCGCACTACACTCCAACCCAGCCTGCCCCTAGCCTTCAGCCATCTCTCTCCCCTGCGGCCATCTGTCCCACCACCCCGCTGCTAGCACCAGCCACCAGAGAGGCCTCTCCTCTGTTTCCTCTCACCTCCATTAACATTGAGGCAAGGAAGGTGAGCAGTAAGAGAGGAGAGGCACAGGAGAAGTGGGGAAGGCTAGCGCCGCCGCTCCAGCCATAGGAGTGGAAGTGACCAACATTAGGCCTGTGAGGCTTGCTCCATCGGTGGGACCGCCCCCGCAATCACTGTGGGTAAAACCAGCTTCATCAGATTTCACCTGCTGCCCCTGGGTGGGGTAAAACCTACAGCAGCAGCAGTTATACAGCACTCATCTACACTAGCACTCACTTTGGCACATATTTCAATCTTTGCCAGGATCTCATCTAGACATGTCACAAGTAGAAATTTTGCAGTGCTGTGCCTACAAACATAGTGATTGCTCATGCCCTCTTCATACAGAAATGGTGTGGAGGTGCATGTATAATTCCTCCTTACTCTTTAAGTTCACATTTGGCAACCAGGGGGGTTTACTGCCGGCCATGTGGCGGGGCTGTGCAGACTCTTAGTGAGTGTGTGTGCTTGTGCCCCCTGTACCTAGTTGAGGTTCCTGGCAGCCCAGACGGTAACACACAGCAGAGGACCTGGCCACATGTACAGTGTCACCAGGGACCAGCTGCAGCCTTGCAGAAATGGCTCGAAGCAAGTGATGCAGTTTGGAAGCTGAATTCAGTGTTTGCTTACCATTACACAAGTTCCCAAAAAGACCCCGATTCATCAAGCATCGTCCAATCCTATAAAGTAGGAGCTCTACAGGTCAAAAATTAGGTCAGGCAAGGTCAGACAACAACAAGCCGCGCATGAATTCAACACGCTCGGCGGTCGACATATCAAAAGCCGTCACTGGCCAGGTCAGCCCATTAATATCACCACTTCAAGCTTTTTTGGGGAAATCAGGTTGTACTGGCAAATTCACATGCTTAAAGGACCCAGCTGCAGCTATTTACTCCACAACAGAAAATACTGAGGGCTTGCCAAACTCCCTGACACCTCAAAATCATTAGAATGTTTAATAATTCATACTGGACAGCGCCAAAATCCTATAGCAAAAGAGGACGCAAACAATAAAAGCCTAGCATCAAGTGGCACACATGGGGGTTGCACTGTCACGATTCAGGTGCACTTCTCCAAACTGCCAATACTCAATGGCAGGACTTGAACAAAGACCGGCTCTAGCTCCCAGTGAACTGTTAGGGTGTAACCCCACTCGATACAGGTTCAGCCACACGCCCGAACTCCCAGCATCAACTCCTAGAACTGATAAAAGACCGGTCCCAAATCGCTCCCTCACACATGGAAGTATTACCGGTAAACGTGTAGGCAACCTAAAAGAAGAACTGGAGTACACCTTGCTCCATTCTACATCAATAATGAAAAACACAGAACTTATTCAAGATCTGGGGGTTAAAACCATCAAACAGACAAGTAATCATGAAGCGTGTGCACCTTTACCATTAGCGAACCTGAGTCAATCAGTACAACTGCTGCTAGCAGACTCAACTACAATCTCTGGAATGACAAAACATGCTCCAGCTCCTGCAATAATAGAAATTTCGAGTCATTCAGAAGTCAATCCAACTAAAGCCTCCAAGGCTACAAAATATGATACCCCAGGTCTTAAGCAGGACCAGTCCAGTGTGGCAGACCAGAGCAACCGTCACGCTCCTAGAGCACACTCAAGCAGTAATAACAGAGAATCCTGTGCGGGCTCTCACTCCAATATGAACCACAAGTACAGAAAGATGGAGAATATTTCGTACCTACACTTTTCTCTACTAAGCATCTTGCAAACCTCAAACTCGGCACTCAAAATGCAATCAGACAAACTGCACCTCCAGATCGATCTTATGAACATTATGGCGTCGCATATCGCTGGTATTAACGAACAAGTTACTTACATTCGATAACAGTATATCTGTAAGAAACATAGGTTAGTGATAGTTTCCTTACCTTAGAATTACCCCCAGGCGTCAGACTGGATCCGGAAAGTTTTTCGTCAGCAGTACCTCTGCGCGTCGAAATGTGGCGTTGTTCGGCTCCGCGTCCGTCGTTGGCGTCGTGGTTGCCGGGATGTCGTCGCGGTAGCTACTTAGACGCCGCCCTCGTGCGCTGACGTCAGTTCTGTACACGACTTTCCGCGCCAGAAACGCAGACCCATGCAAGACACTGACCACTGGTACACAAAACTAGGGCCCTGAAAGGATGTCCGTAACCCTAAAAGTCAGTTAGCAGAACGGGGAGGATGGGTGGGGCGGTAAGGAATCTATAACTAACCTATGTTTCTTACAGATATATCGTTACCGAAGGTAAGTAACTTGTTCATCTGAAAGAAACAGTTAGTTATAGATTCCTTACCTTAGAATAGATACCCTAGCAATACCAACCCCGGAGGTGGGTCTGCGAACCAAGTTCACACCAGAAAGTCCTGGAGAACAGAATGGCTAAAGAAGCCGTCTCTCCGGACTTGGCTGTCCAGGCAGTAGTGTTTAGTGAACGTGTGCAAGGATGCCCACGTCGCTGCCTGGCAAATGTCATTCAGAGGGACTCCTCGTCCCAAAGCAATAGTGGCTGCCGTCGCCCTGTTGGAATGGGCACGTAGCCCCACTGGAGGCTCCTTTTTAGTTAGAGAATAGAAGGCTTTAATACACAAAACGACCCATCTAGAAATGGTCCGCTTGTGTACGGCCCGACCTTTTTTAGCGCCTACGTATCCAACAAAGAGCTGGTCATCCACCCGGAACTGTTTGGTGCGATCCAGATAAAAGGAGAGTGCACGTTTTGGGTCCAGACGGTGGAGCCTCTCTTCCTCTTTTGAAGGAAGCGGAGGCGGAAAGAAGGTGGGCAAAGTGATGGTCTGCCCAATATGAAAGGAGGTGACTACCTTGGGAAGGAAGGATGGGCGAGTTCTTAGGACAACCTTGTCCGGATGTACAGCCAGAAAAGGAGGTTTGGATGAAAGAGCCTGGAGCTCACTCACTCTTCTGGCAGATGTGATGGCCACCAGGAATGCAGTCTTAAGAGTTAAGAGTCTTAAAGGACAGTTGTGAAGCGGCTCATAGGGAGCGCACATCAAATAGGTCAAGACCAGATTCAAGTCCCACTGAGGCATTACGAAGGGGATAGGAGGAAAAAGATGAGTAATGCCTTTTAAGAAACGATTTACAACTGGGAACTTGAAGAGAGAAGGCTGATCAGGAAGCCTAAGAAAGGCAGAAATGGCAGAGAGATAGCCCTTGATAGTGCCCAGAGCAGAGCCCTGCTGGGCCAAAGAAAGGAGGAACAAGAGAACCTCAGAAAGGGGGGCAGAAAGGGGATCCACAGCCTTTGCTGTGCACCATGCCACAAATTTGTTCCATCGGCAGGCGTATACTGTCTTAGTGGAGGGACGCCTGGCTGGCAAGATTACATCACAGACTTCGGGAGGCAAGTCGAATGACGTCAACTGCCACCGCTCAATCTCCACGCAAGGAGGTGGAGACTGGACAGGTTCGGTGGAGGACCGTCCCCCGCTGCTGCGACAGAAGATCCTCCCGAAGAGGCAGTCGGATCAGAGGATCGATGGCCATGTTGAGCAGCTCGGGATACCAGACTCTTCGTGCCCAATCCGGAGCCACAGGAATGACTTGGGCCCGGTCACGCTTGATCTTCTTCAGCACTCTGGGCAGAAGTGGTATAGGCGGAAAGGCGTACAGCAGACCGCAACTCCACTCGCGACAAAAAGCGTCGCCTAGCGAGTGCCGCCTTGGAAATTCCAACACGCAGAATTGCTGACATTGGCGAATAGATCTAACCAAGGCTCTCCCCACTGTTGAAAGAGACCTTGCACCACCTCTGAGTGAAGACGCCATTCGTGATCCATCATGCACCTGCGGCTGAGTTCGTCCGCCCTGGCGTTCAGGGAACCTGCCAGGTGTTGAACCACCAGGGATATGCCCTGATGTTCCAGCCATGTCCAGAGGCGGAGGGCCTCTTGACATAGGGTCCATGACCCCACCCCGCCTTGTTTGTTGCAGTACCACATGGCGGTGGTGTTGTCCATGAACACCTGCACTAGTCTTCCCCGGACAGAGGGAAGGAATGCTTTCAGTGCAAGCCGGATTGCCCGCAGCTCCAGAAGGTTGATGTGGAGCCCGGACTCCGCTGGAGACCAGAGGCCTCTGATCTCCACCTCTCCCATGTGGCCACCCCATCCCAGCAGTGATGCATCGGTCACCACTGTGAACTCTGGCTGAGGAAGGGAGAGGGATCTGCCGTTGACCCAAGGCTGGTTCATGAGCCACCACTGCAATTGGTGTGCAGTGCCCTCTGAGATCTGGACGCAATCGGACAGATTCCCCTGATGTTGCGCCCACTGGAACTTCAGGTCCCACTGCACAGTCCGCATATGCCACCTGGCATGATCCACCAGCAGGATGGCCATCAGGCCCAGCAGGCGGAGGGTCATCCTGACCGAAACCCGGGATAAGGACTGAAAGATCGAAATCATAGCCTGAATATCCTGGACTCGCTGCTCGGGAGGATAGACCCGAAACTGCGTCGTGTCCAGACCCGATCCGATAAAGAGGAGCTCCCGAGAGGGAATCAGGTGTGACTTCGGCACATTGATGGAGAACCACAGCGAATGCAAGAGGTCGGCCGTAGTCTGGAGGTGGGAGACGACTGTCTGGGGCGAGCCCGCCTTCAACAACAAGTCAACAAGATAGGGGAAGACTGGGACCCCTGATCTGCGCAGATGAGCTGCAACCACCGCCATCACTTTCGTGAACACCCGAGGGGCGCTGGTAAGGCAGAAGGGGAGCACGGTAAACTGAAAATGCTCGTGGCCTACCATGAAATGCAAGTAGCGCCGGTGGGCCGGCAGGATGGGGATGTGAAAATAGGTGTCCTGCAAGTCCAATGCTACCATCCAGTCTCCAGGGTCGAGGGCAGACAAGACCTGAGCTAACGTCAACATTTTGAACTTCTCCTTCCGGAGGAAGCGGTTGACGCTCCTGAGGTCCAAGATAGGACGCATGCCCTTGTCCTTCTTGGGTACCAGAAAGTAGTGGGAATAGCAACCACGACCTACTTCTGGGGCAGGAACGTGCTCGATGGCTCCCTTTGCCAAGAGAGCCGTAACTTCCTGTTGGAGAAGGCCCAGGTGATCCTCCGACATGCAATGGTACTGAGGTGGCATGGCTGGAGGGGTAGCCTCGAAGGGGAGGGAGTAGCCCCTTCGGACTATCTGCAAAACCCACCTGTCCGACATGATGGTGTGCCAGTGGGGGGAGGTGATGGCGGATCCTGCCGCCCACTGGCGATTGATGGGCCTGAAAGGTCGGACTAGGACGGGATGGAGGCTGAAGCAGAGGGGGGGTTGGTGGACTGGCATGCTCGCTGTCCCCCAGAACCATGGCAGTGGTTCCCACGTCCCCGGCCGCGCGAAGGTTGTGCAGGCCTGTGGCTCTGGGCGGGACGTAGTGGGGCACCCCTTCTGTAGCCACGAAAGGGGCGAAAAGCAGACTGCCCAGGGCGGTTGGAGAGGCCCAAGGACTTGGCCGTAGTCCGTGAGTCCTTGAAACGCTCTAGAGCGTTGTCTGCTTTGTTGCCAAAAAGGCGACGGCCATCAAAGGGCATGTCCATGGGAGTGCTCTGGACATCCCCAGAAAAGCCAGTCGATCTCATCCAGGTGTAGCGACGAAGGGCTACCGACGTGGGAATCATCCTGCCTAGAGAGTCGGCGGTATCCAGTCCACAACGGATGGTAAACTCGCTGCATCTCTCCCTGAGGCAACAGCCTGGGAGAGTACGGTCCTGGCCTCCTCCGGACACTGAGGCAGCACTTGCGCAACCGTGTCCCACACAGAGTGGGAATAATGGCCCAATAGACATGCAGTGTTTACCGACTGCAGTCCCAAGCTGGCGGAAGAAAAAATCTTCTTTCCAAGATGATCCAGCTTCTTGGATTCCCTATCTGGTGGTGCGTTAGGGAATGCGCTCCTGGAAGTTGAGGCTTGGACCACCAAGCTCTCCAGGGTGGGGTGTTGGGAGAGGAAAGTGGGGTCGCCCGGGGCCGGGCGGTGGCGTCGGGCAATCATCCTATCCACGGGAGGCCCCGTGTTGGGCCTGGACCAGGTGCCCAAAAGGATGTCGGTTAGGGCTTCATTAAATGGAAGCAGGGGCTCCGGAGAGCTTGCTGCCGGTTGAAGCACCTCTGTCAGTAGGTTAGTCCTGACTGCCACCGTAGGTAGCTCGAGGTGGAGAGCCTCGGCCACCCTACGGAACACCACTGCATAGGAAGCTCCCTCCTCCGTAGCCACAGTAGGAGGAGACAACATGCCAAGGTCTGGGGAGGTATCCAGACCACTGGCATCCCCCACGTCCTCTCTCCAGTACGGATCATAATCCAACTGGTCAGTCAGAGGGTCACCTGACCCCTCCCAGTCCTCCTCATCGTCCTCTGGGTGCCAATCTGGCCTGAAAGGGACCCCAGGAGTGAACAGGGGCACAAAGACACCACTCGGCGCCGGATCCGGCGTTGGGCGACGCTGGTCCGGCTCCGTGTCCACATCAGGATGGAGGCTGGGGTCGATGCCAGCTGGTGGCACAACCAGCGTCGAGTGAGGTGCCAAAGGAAGCGGCACCGGTGAAGGTGTAATGAGGTCAACCGGCGCCGTTCCAGAACCAGGCCTGGATCCATGGGGGCCCTGCAGAGCCGAGGCTGGAGCCGCCGGCAGGGAAGGCCTAGGACCCCCAACCAAGTCCGCGGGGCCCGAAGGCACGCCGGCGGAGTCGGGCTGCCCAAAGATGGCATGCATCGCCTCGTAAAACTGACGAAGCAGGGCAGGGGTCGCTCCGGGTCCCGGAAAGGGAGGGAAACTCGGAGTCGACCCTTCAGGCTCCGCACGCGGAGCCGTGGGAGTGGCACCGCCCGCATCCCTCGTCGCGTCAGCCGACTGACAGGGAGAAGTCGCGACGATGCTTCTTCGACTTCTTCTTGTGCTTTGACTTACCTGACCCCGAGTGGGAAGACTTGGATGACGAGTGGTGATGGCTCCACGACCGGTCCCTCGACCTCCCTCGCGACCGGGACCTCGAACGGCGGGGAGCCGAATGCCGGCGCTCAAGAAGCTTTCAGGACCGCTCCCGCAAAGACTTCGGAGCCATGGTCCGGCAGTCGGAGCACGACTTGGGGTCGTGGTCGCGCTCCAGGCAAAAGAGGCACACGCGGTGCGGATCCGTCACCGACATCAACCGCAAGCCTTGAAGCCGGGCATCCCTACATGCACCAGGAGTCGTAGGACTCAAAAAGACGTCGACAAAAGTCACTCAAAAAGTTCAGTCAAAAAATGACTGGAGGTACCGCTCTCTCCGGATCTGCGCTGGCTGGCGCAGAAAAAGAAAGAACTGACATCAGCGTGCGAGGGCGGCGTCTAAGTAGCTACCGCGACGTCATCCTAGTGACCACAACGCCAATGTCAGACGCGGAGTCGACCGACGCCACCTTTCGACGCGCAGAGGTACTGCTGACGAAAACCTTCCCGGATCCAGTCTGATGCCTGGGGGTAATTCTAAGGTAAGGAATCTATAACTAAGTGTTTCTTTCAGATACTAAACTAGAAAAGTTAACACACTATATTACCAGTTAAAAAACTCATTGAGTCCAAAAGGTAGCTTGTAGATGCGGCTCTGTCATCGATAAGCTAAGTTCTTTACCAGTTATTCTAACTGACATTTTAAATGAGTTGAAAACCCGTTATAAGCTCATAACACCTCTCACACGTTCCCAGTGGGGAATACCTCTCACCAAACACCAATGACAGACCTACCAGGAAAAAATGGAAGCAAATGATATATGCAACATTCCTTGCACAGAGTCTGTAAATTCGAAGATAACTGAGCAGGCCCCCTCCCCTCCTGAACATTCCTTTCAAAAGGCCAGCGAATCATGTGAAACTAAGACCCCAGTGCAAACCAAATATCAAAAGAAGCGTGCTAGGAAGGCAAGAAAGAATCCTTCCCTTACAGAACGGAATGGTGGACACAGTAACAATCTATACCCTATCTTTACTGCTGAGCAGAAACACCAAGAACCTTCAGCAACTCCAACGATCCAACCAAGAGAAGCTGTTCTCGAAACACTTGATGAACCAGACACGAAGTTGACATGTCCAGTTCCACTTGATAAATCGCAAGCTACCCCTGGCAGGCCAGGCACTAAGCAAGAGGCTCAGCCTGTAAGCTAAATCAATCCGGGCAGTGCATGCAAGCTGACAAGACTCGCAACCTCCCTTGTCACCATGTGAAAATTAATGATCCAGACAAGATCACACCCCTAAACGGGAATTACGGACCTGGTCTGAGGATGGAAAAGGAACACGTTCTCCCTTCAAGCAAGTGCAAAATCAAAGGGAGCAAACTCACAGAATGCAACACGCAGCCAGATTGCATCATCTCATTTGTTCACACCTTGCTAGAAGGTAATCTCATTAAGATGGTACAGCAGGGGGCACCAAGCAGAGAATCCCCTGCAAGTGCTAAGATTATGATAAAAGTTAATACCGAAAGTCAGGGGGAGCAAACAAAAGAATGCTGCAACATAACACCAACTTGGATCTGTCACTCAGTACTTCCGTTTCAAGCACTCTCTCTTGGGATATAGACAGTGACAGTCAGCTACTTGTTTTAACACCCCAATATGTGTTACATGCAGGCCCGGGCAGTAAAATCCGCTCCACTCGCGGAATTTGCGGAATTTTGGCAATTCCACGTTCCGCGGAGAAAGCGGAATTGCCGAAAATTCCGCGATCCGCGGCGTAGCGGAATTTTTTCCTTGTTCGCGCTTTCAAAATGCGTGTTTGCGTATGCGGTAGCGACTTACCGGGATCCCTGCGTTCGCCGACGAGTTTTCCTATCCGTTCGCGTGCGCCACGAGATTTTGGTTGCCGGCCGCGCTATCCCGCGAGAGTGTGCGATCGCGAACACATCATTCGGACGCGCCATCGGACATCCGCGTTCGCGAACAGGAAACACACATCGCGAACGGGCGGGACAAGTGAAACAAGATGGCCGCGCCAATTGGCGACCGCATGGGCAAGTTCGCGAGATATTTCCCCCAAGCACGCAAACAGCGTCCCGGAACAGGAAAAACGCATCCCGAACGGGCGGAACAAGCAATTCCGTATGCTCGCGGAGATTTTTTACATTTTCGCGGAACTTTGCGTAACGCGACTACGCAAATTCCGCCCAGGCCTAGTTACAAGGCCAGCAGGAAATTTTGAATAGGGGAAACATCATGAGGCTGCTCGCAATAATACTGACACTGCAGCACATTAAATCAACGGATCTGATTTTGGTTAGATTTCTGCCCAAAGAAGAAAGCAGCCACCAGGAGCAAGCTCTCACAACATAGAGATCAGAGTAGATAGCCCTCCTAGTCAACAGCGCAAACCAACAGTTTGAATCCTGGGGTACTCTCTCAAAACCCACTAAACAGCATTACACATCACTCTTGCTAACTTTGGCCCAGAGGCAAAGCTCCAGCTTGGGTCCCCTTCCTGGGTATTCTGTCTTACAAAATGCAACTGGAATAGGCACCCAGTTGAAGAAACAAACAGCAGATGAGTCTCAAGAGCAATGGTGCTGGCTAGCAACTGTGATAAATGCCCCGAGAAAGGAATGACCTTCAAACCAATGATAAACATTTTAGCTGAGACTTCTCTAAACATTCTCTCCAGGAACATCGATGGAGCAAAGCACAAACTTACTGACGGTGCATTACCAGTAAATTGGGGGAAGTACGAAATCATAGTCCTGCAAGGGACCTGGCTGACTAATCCAATGAAACTGGCAGGTTACGGCCTCTATCATGTTGGTGCAAACAAACTACATCGATCTGGGAGGCCCAGAGGGGGACTTTCAGTCTATGTATCAACAGCACTAAGCATTAAATCAGAGCAATTACCTACCTCAACTCCAGATCTGCAAGTAATTAAGCTGTGCTTCTGCAAAGACCATCTGGTAACCCCGGTAATATTATTTAATATCTACGCACATCCTAATACACAAAAAATGACTGCATTATTTAAGAAATTAACTCACAAGATAACAGAAACAAAATTCACGAATCCTACATGGCAAATATTGGTGACAGGTGATTTCAACAACAACCTAATACACACACCGGATGAAGATGAGCACCTGGCAGCCAAAAATGCAATCTGGGCAGTTCACCCGCAGGCCAGCCATCCTCGAAAATGATCTGATTGTATTGAGAAATATTTGGTTACTACCCTCAAGCACTTAGGCCTAAGTGTAATTACCAAACAGAACTCCAGATGATAGCCCTCCCAGGTTCACACACTACGGAGGGACCTCAAGAACAATAATCAACTATTTAATTTCATCCCTGCCACTACTTCAGCAGCGAAAGAAATTTAAAATCAAAAGATCCACGCAAAGCAACCACTCATACCAATATCTGGCATTGAGCTTAATTTCTGCAAGACACCTACCAAAACCAGTGGAAATCAGGTGCCTAGAAACAATTAACCTGAAGCACCTAAAATGGTCACACCAATCGCTCTCGAAGTTGGCCACCAAGGCAAAAGCAATTCTGGAGTCCAGTATAACATCTTATGCCACCCCAATAACAATTGTACATTGGTTTCAACAAAACTGCTAATGCACTGCTCCGTAGTTGCCCCCACTAAGAGCTGCATAACCTGGCAACCACAGAGCTTGACAGAGAGAACCTCAAACCTGAGATAAGAATTGAGAGGGGCAATGAGGAAGGCCAGGAAATCTACTGTCTCAACACAGATATGGGAGAACATAAAAAATAAAAAAAAGGCAATATAAAAAACAACTCCTGGCAGAGTGGAAAATAAAATCCAATGATTTCTGGGCAAATTTGCTCTTAAACGCTAGACGAACCAACACAATAGCCTTCTGGGCAACCGTTAATGGTATTAGTAGGGAAGCAAGATAAATAAATAGCTCAAGTATCAGCGAAAAAACCTGGTGCCCATTTGACGAAGACCTTTGCTAAACAAAAATGTTTTAGAGCAAAAGCAAAGCAATGATGGCTGGGGCTAACGATGCAAAAGACCTGGCCATACTTACAACATCTGCACCCAAGAGCCAATACTGTACAACGGCAGCAGTGGCAAACGTTATCAAGGCTGGATGAAGTGATGGGGCGCCAGGCCCAAATGGCATCCCACAGGACATCTCTAAGCTAGACCCTGAATATTGGGCCAACTCACTAACTGCACTTTACAAAGAGGTGGAGTCAACTGGTCAAATTCTCAGCAGCTGGAGAGGGTCGATAATAAATCCAATTTTTAAGGGAGGGACCGATCCAACTCAGCGAACTGTAGGTTCATCGCGTTCATCGACTCAGAAGCGAAATACTAAGCCTCACTAATCCTGGAAAATCTAGTTGAGTGGTCTAACTCCAACAATCTAGTCCCTTTCAACCAGACAGGGTTTCGGAAAAGCTATGGAACCACCATCAATGCATTAGTAGTAACAAATCGCGGACAAATGCAAGCGCTTACACAAAAAACTATACTTGTGCTTCATAGATTTAAAAACTGCATTCGATCAGATAGACAGAGCTCTCCTGTGGGGAAAGCTAAGGTAGTGGCACCTCCAAAACAAAACCCTGTGAGCCATTGAGCAACTCTATACACACACCTGGATGTAAATCAAGCTGGCGGATGGGACAAGGCTATCCAGGAGAATGCCAACAGCCATCGGCCTTAAACAAGGGTGTGTTCTTGCCTCACACCTGCTTAACATCTTTATGGCTGACCTATGACCCAGGCTCAACCAGGTAAATTTGCACCCTCCTAGACTAGGACCACTAATTTTGACCCAGCTCTGATATGCAGACTATATTGTCCTATTAAGCCACACAAAGGTGGGATTGCAAAGATCAATTGCAGAACTAGCAGAATACGCCGTGGCCAACAAATTTAAAATAAATTCAACCAAGACAAAAACAATGTCTTTCTGGTTTGGACCTGGCCCTCCCCTAAAGATCAAGTTAGGAGATGAATGTTCAGAAGATGTTAACAATTACAAATAAGTGAATCTCTACATCAATAACAAATTGAACTTCCAGGCGCATAATCGGTATATGGCGAAGAAAAATAAGGCCCTTACCTATGCCTTTTTAGTTCTTGATAAGAAGTTGGATGGCCCCTCTTTCAAGCCACTACTGCTGCAAAATTTCTTCCAACAGGCGCTTATGCAAGTCTTGTTATCCATGGAAAAGATGTCGCAACTCTGGACAAATTTCAAACAAATATTACAAGCAACTTTTTGGGCTTCCGCTGTGTGCCTCTCCCGCACAAGTTTGCTTGAAATTTGGGCTCACACAGCAAATCATCGGGAAAAGATATCTCACCATTAAAACATGGCATAAAATACAGTCAAATCACAGCAGTCTGCTGGTCAGTGCCTTATGGCAGTCTTTGGAAAGCGACCCTCATTCAATCTACAGCAAATACTTGTGGTCTTGATTGCTAGTAATGAACATGAGTGATCTATGGCACCTAAATCTACCGCATCCTGCCTTCAGCCGTGCTATTAACAAGGTCCAAGGTCGCTAAACTACATTCTCTCATCAATGACGAGCATAAACTAATGGTTCGGTCAAACGCCTGGATGGCATTGCAATCCTATGGCTCTTTAAAGTCAGCAGCATACCTCAGCACGACATATCCAGCCTACTTAAAGAGAAAGCTGTTGGCCATTCGGTTAGGGCCGTGGTTCCCAAACTGTGCGCCGTGGCACCCCGGTGCGCCGTTAGGAGTAGCCAGGGGCGCCGCGCACGATGTGGGAAAGATAGAGTGTGCTGAGGAAGCATGTTGTGAGAATGTGAGCAATTAAAAAATGATGCGTCTTTTGACGCCCTACCTGTCAGCCTGAAGGCAGCAAGTGAAGCTTATTCAAATTACACCCAGCTGCAGCGCAACACAGGGGGGAGTTATGAATGCCACCTTATTTCTGCTTTATTGTTTGGTATTACTGCTGACAATTACCATCTTTACACGATGTCGAGTTAAAAACAATGAAACAAAGTGTGTTTCTGCTCACGTCGGAAATATAAACAGAGAAGTACCTGGAATTCAAGGATTGCATTAGTTAAATATCCTGGTGATTCTGAAACTTGCATGTTATTCCCCATTGTGGCCCAAAACTTCGTAATGCCCGATAACTGAGGTGGTGCTAATGGCCAGAGTTGGTAACCCTGGGCCTGCAGCTTTTAGTCAGATATATAAAAAAATGGCAGGTCATCTCTGTAGAGAAAAGGCGCTTCTTAAAGCACATTTACCCTTCCATGCATATTCATCTATTAATTATTATTCAGTCATTCCATTCTCCGCTTCATGTACATACAAAAAAATGTGTATGGGATATAAAAACTTCAACCGCTTTTGAAATTTATATTTTTACATTTGAATCAATGATACCAAATATTTCAGATAGAAAAATGCTAATATCTGAAGAAGCACGGCCGACTAACAGCCCAGCTTGCATTGTTAATAGGTAAATTCTTGATTTCTAGGAACATTTTAAGTAAAAAAAAACAGAGGGCACAGCCGTTAAAAATCTATTAACTATGATTGTGCTCTCAGATCGCCCCAGCTGTTTTGAGTTGAAGCCATGGCTCTGCATTATTATTTGCAATTTTATTTAGCGCGGACATGGCCCAAAGGTATCAGAGCGCTTTACGAGAGTAGCCTGATACAAGGGTACAGCAAGTCACTGTTACAATGATTATGTTCAGACATTGTCGCTGCTGAAAAGGTGAACAGCCTCAAACACGCCTGTCACTTTCCTCTTGGTCCAAATAAGGCCTCTCTAATTGTATTGTAATTGCATGGATATAGCGCTTACTACATCGGACCAGACATCGCAGCGCAGATATGCAAGTTCAGCTCAGACTGCAGCAACCTGGGCGTCAGAGAGGCTGTTAAATCACCCCAGACTGGACCACATGTGTTTTATTTCTGGGAAGAGGAGTGCGGCAGAGGGATGAGAGAAATACAGGAAACTAAAAGAGACACCAAGACTTTCACCAATTTAAGTTTTTATTAAACGACTCTTATATTTTTATTTGGTAACAAATATGATTATAATACCTTCATCGGCTTCATCCCAATTCATTTCAGGGAGAAAACTGGAAGTACTCCCGAGGTCAGGCTTACATTCCCCCCTGGTAAGTGGCATGATGGGGAGCCACGGCCACCTGCCAATTAGGTCAAGGGAGCCACAGGTCGAAAAAGTTTGGGAACCACTGGGTTAGGGGTATTGCCATCACTGGCTGACCAAACAACATGGAAACACAAAGGCTCTAATACATGCAGAATATGTGGGGCTCAAAAGGAAGACATCATAAGCATACATTTGGTTTGCATATGCAAAGCCCTAAAGAAATTGTGTATTTTACTTCTAAAATCCACTTTTAACTAATGGGGGATACAAACCTGTCGGATGGCCATATTAAAGAGCCTTGATCCTTCAGGCCCTCAGATCAATTGTAAATTGCTGAAGTTTCTGGCATTGTATGGAAAACTACTTCAATAATGCTAGGTCTCTCCGGGAATAGCATAAAACATGGATGTTTTATCGGGACTGTGGCACCTTACCGACCGAGAATCCAGATCATTATTATAACTTGGTTTCTCAATCTAATAATATGTACTTATATATCTACAGCACATTTTAATTCTTCAGCGGCTAGAGCCCATTCTGCAACCACAGCCTCCCATCATGACATTGCATGTGTTTGTTCACATCACACCTCTACCGAGGAACCATCAAATCAAGTCTTCTGCTGTTTGCAGGGTCAAACTGGGCATGCTCCGTTTGCTGGTGGCAGTGTTAGAGCCCTCGGATCATCCATCAGAACGGGTACCATCATCTTAGTCCATAGGGCCCTCACTAGTGATCCTAGTCACTGCCAGCAATGCCGCTGCCTTGTTTTTATCTGCTTGCGCCCTCATCGGCCTTTTGACGTGTTCAAGGCGCATGGAGTCCGGGCATCATCATAGCATACAGCGTCGTGGTCTGGGACCTGCTGTTGTAGCACCCCCGCCTATACCTTCAGCTTGGTACCTATAGAACCACTCCCAGGCGTCCGATGGGTTCAGGAAGATATGCGGTCTACCTTCGAGCATCACCTGCAGTTTAGCCGGGAATAAGAGGGAGTATCACAATCCTGCATCTCGCAATCCTTGCTTAACTTACATAAAGGACACTCGCTTAGCCTGCACAGCTGCAGTAAAGTCGGGCAACATGGTCACAATCGCATTTTCAACATGAAATGGGCCATCCATGCACGCCTGCTGGAGCAGAGTTTTGTGGTCACTGTAGTGTAGCAATGTGGCCACCACTGGCCACCAGGGGCGTCCCGGGCCTGGGGGCTTGGCAGGGATCCTGCACGCCTGTTCAAGGACAAAGAAAGGAGAGAGTTCAGCAAGCACCACCTTGGTTTTCATCCACTACTCTAAATAAGTAACCATGTCGCTGCCTTCCGGCCCCTCAGGTAACCCTACAATCCATACATCATTGTACCGATTGCATCCATCCGCATGATCCTCTCTGTGCTCTGAAGGAAAGTGCCCCTTTTTGACAAGGTCCCCCCCACTTTTTGCCTGGTATCTGATGCAATTTTGCGAGAAGTGCACTGGATTCCTGCTATCCAGGTCCCTAGTGCCAGCTCTCCTTCCCTAAAATTATGGGCCTGATTTAGATCTTAGCGGAGCGAGTCCCGGCATGGCTTTTTCAGAAGTCTAACCCACTCACCCGCTTGGCGGTCCGCATGCCCTATTTAGATGTTAGTGGGTCAATAGATGAAAGACCACTGTGGTCCCGCCGTCACCGCCAGGAAACCTCAATGGCGGGATAGGCAAAAGCGGCTGTCAGAGGGAGGACCTCCAGTTTCTCACCTGGGCAAATCACGATGTGCCTTCCTGCTGACGTGACTGTGGCGGTAAATCCTCCACACCTCGGTTGGTGGAATGGAAGGGATATAAGGCAGAAAGTCACCTTTTCTCACTTATACACTTCCCGTTACACCTTGGATATGATCTTCCATGTCCTGCCGCTGCTTGATGATAAACAAAACCAATACCATCGTGGACGCAATCGACTGTAAGCTACACTCTTACCTGTTACCTATTGAATTGTCTGTTAACATATGCACAGGACTCGTGCCTTTATACATTTTTCTTACAAGCAATAGTATATCAATGTACAATGCATATGTCTGCAATGTTGACGTTTAAGAAATTTAAAGAAACACACCTGTATGATCATATTGTATGTATACATTTGGTGCAAGCTGACTTCAAAAAAATGGACACATGCACAAAAAAGGATATAAAAAAAACCAAAAAGTCACCATTCAGGTGTGTTTAAATAACTTCCTAAATTTCCTCATTAAAAATATATGCAACACACATCTGAGGGATAAGTGCAATGTAACATTATGTATAAATTGCACTAGACAAGGTGTAACCTTTACCTTAGAAATTAACTGTAAACTCAATATCTGTCACAAATGAGAAGTATTCAACTTCTACATCCATGTAACATTTCCCCTGTCTAGTGCAAGTCCTATACTGTATCCAATTTCAGTAGTCACAAAAAATGTCATATTTATCAGTAATCAAGGTGAAACAAACACACCTGTATTAACACATCTAAATAGAATTTGTAACATCAATTAGTTGGTACAAATGGCCATTAAGATGATGAAAGCCTGCACCTAAATTCAAATGACCATCACTTTTAATGTTAACCAGTGTATGCTCTTAACAAAATGGATATTAAAAAAATCCTTCGTATTACCTGCAGTCATGGTAAAGAAAAATAAGTACTTCACATTTTACTCTGAAACTTTGCTAGGAATCAAACAATTGATAAGGAAAATTAATGCCAGGACTAATTTGGTCAAATCAAAAGTATGTATTTATTCAACAAAATGAGATAGGGCTCTCAAAAGATTAATTAAGCCAAATGGCATAAAGCAAAACATCTGCACTGCTGTGCAGTGGCACAAAACCTGCCTCCAAATACACTGCCAAAGGGAACCTCCTCAAGAAGGGCCATCTAGTGGGCAGACCAGGCACCTCCAAGATCTTACATGGGAGTGGGTTTGGGAGGGGTGCGCTTAGGTTTGGGAGGTGGTGGTTTTGGGAGGGGTGCTCTTGCGTTTGGCAGGGGTGGGTTGGGATGTGGAAGGGGTGGATTTGCATTTGGGAGAGGTGACGGGATGTCGAAGGGGAGGGTTGTGGGTCTATTGAAGGGGTAGATTGGCAATTGGTAGGGGTGGGTTGGGATATGGAAGGGGTGGATTTAGGTATAGAAGGGGTAGATTGCCGTTTGCTAGAGGTGGATTGGGGTTCGACAGGTGTAAGGGCAAGGGTAAAAAGGACATCTTCAATGGGAAAATGGGTAGAGTGTTTGGGAGGTAGTTGGGCTTGGGAGGTAGAAGGAGTGGCAGTGTCTGATGTGCATATGTCTGGTGAGGGTGCTGATGCCTGTGGGGCTGGTGTATGTTGTGCATTTTTGGGTGTGTCTTGCATCATCGGTGTCTGTTGCTTGGATGAGTGTGTACATTTGAGTTTTGTGGCTGTGAATTCTGATGTGTGTGTGGGTATGGATGGGTGTGCTGTGGAGATGCTTGGTGTGGTTCTGATGCATGTGGGTGTGTTGGTGGCTGCAGTGCCTGTGGAGGTCCTGGTGGTGTGGGTGGTACATGTGAGTGTGGTGGTGGCTGCGTTATCTATGGAGGTGCTGGATGTGGTGCATGTGGGTGTAGTGGTGGCTGCAGTGTCTGTGGGTGTGATGGTGGTGGGGATGGTGTATGTGTGTGGTGGTGGCTGCGGTAGCTGTGGTTGTGATGGTGGTGGGGGTGGTGTCTGTCTGGATGCACGCCTGTGTTTTTTGTAGTGTTTGTGTTTCTGTGTGGGTATGCTGCTTGTGTCTGGGTGAGGGGGTGCATGCAAAGGCATGAGTGTGCTTGGAACAGTCCGGGAATAGGGAATGTGGATGGCGAAGGGGTGGAAGGTGGGGCCCAAGATTGGGATGGTTAGGAGGCTGTGGTCAGTGAGGAGACTAGACCTTGAAAAGCCCTCTGTAGGCCAGACATAGCACTATGAATGCCTTCCATGTAGGCTACCGTTTGTTGCAATTGGCAGCCAAGCCCCTGGATGCCATTTAGTAATGCAGTCTGCCCTACAAAGAGGTTCCTGAAGAGGTAAATAGCCTCCTCACTAAGCACAGCTAGCGGGGCAAGGGCAGGGAGTGAAATGCCTGGATCAAAGGAGATGCCACCCCATTTAGGGGGGTGGATTTGGCTAACTAGGGGGGCAAGAGGGAGGGTGGAGATGGTACTCTGGGTGGCGGAGAAGGATGTAGGTGTAACAGGAGCAATAGGCTCCGCCACCACTAGGAAGTGCTCGCAGGAGGAGGCCTTCAAAGAATATGTTGAGTCACTAGCCGCCTCCATTGCATTCCCCTCACCCTCCATGACACTGGGTCCCTCGGTGTCAGTGGAGTCCGCACATGCAACACAGTGGCCATCTGCTTCCCCGCCTACATTGTGTAGGAAGCTGGCTCCGTATATACTATACCAAATTAAAGTACAGTGTGCACAGAGTCCAGTGGATCCCCGAAATTAGGCAGAGGTAAAAGTAGATAATACCTTACTCTCTATTTGTGGTAGTGTGGGTGAGCAGTAAGGCTTTATCAGTGGGTAGTTGTAAGCATTTATTGTACACACTCAGGCAAGAAATTATTTTACACACTCAAAGACTGAACTCTGACAAATTTGTTTTGTATAAAAATATTTTGGTTAGATTTTATTTTAGAACCAAACAGGACTTGGTACAGATAATAGTACTTTGCAAAAATAATGCAGTTGAATATAGTTGAATGCAATTGTTTTGGTTACAGGTAAGTCAAATGTTCAAATACAGTTAGAATTACCATACAGTTACTTTGTAGTTACTTTGTGAGTAGTTGTTGAATTACTTTACAGAATTACTTTTCTTACTCAGTGTGGTATACCTAGATACCACACTGGGACATTTCCTGGATAAAGGTAAGTAATGCAATTTTTTATCAAAGCAGACTTGTATGACTTTTCATAAAATTTCAACTCCACACTTAAAACTTTTTTCACAGAAAAACAGTCAATGCAATCCTATGGGGGAAAATAAAGTTACCGGTTTAGAGGTGTGTAATCGGTCTTGGGAGTTGGGTTTCTGGGGTTAGAACCAGGGGTTCCCCAGGGTCAGGGATGCACTCCAAGAACACCCTCAGCAGCACTAGGGCGGCCAGGTGCCGAGTGCTGAGGCCCAATGTTATCCAATGTGGGATAGGAGGCCTCCGGTTGGTGGCCGCTCACTGGCACGCCACTTGGATGTGCGAGCAAAGCTTCTAGGGTTTAGCTCAGGGCAAAGGGGGATCCGAGTTAGCACACAAGGTACACTCACAGCGACACTGGGGCGGCCAGGTGCAGAGTGCTGATTTGGCGTCGGGTGCCCTATTGTTTTCAATGGGGATTCTCCAGTTTCAACAAACACTGCAGGCTCAGAGATGAAGATCTTCTGGAGGCGACCACTGTTTGGAGAGGTAAATTGGGATGTCTTGGGATGTTGGGACACCATTGGTTGGGCCACCCAAGGCCGTGGGGCATCGAGTGCAGGGATGTCTTTTGACGTCAGGTTTTCCTTACAGCCAGAGTCTGTTAGTGAGCAAATCTGGTGCTCACGGGAGACAAAGTCTTGTTAGTGAAGGCAGGGCAGGTCCTCTGGGTTCTTGGGGGGCTGCCGGCTACAGGACATGCCATGATTGCGCTGGAGCAGGTCAAGGTTGGGACAGGCCAGTAGAGCTGAGGGGTGGGGTTGGCAAAGGTGGGCACACCTCTCCTCCTATCTTGGTTTTCCTGTTGATTCTCTCACTGAAAGTGGGGGTCAGAACCGGTGGGGACCAGTTGCTGGGAGCAGCAAAGGGCTGGGTCAGCTTACAAAGGCGGCAAGCCTTTGAAGCTCCCCCTTCGTGGACCCTGCCCATCTGGGGGAGGAGGCTTGACACTTTGGCCCATTATGTGCTTTCTTTCAGGACCCCGAGAGCGGCAGGCTCTCGACCCTGGGGTCCAGAAACATGTCTGATGGTGGCCGCTGGTGAGCAGCCACTCACCCAGGACACTAGAGTCAGGTCTTTTTTCAGGGGGCACCTCTAAGATGCCCTCTGAGTGCATTTTTCATTAAATCCCACACTGGCATCAGTGTGGGTTTAATGTGCTGAGAAGTTTGATACCAAACTTCCCAGATTTCAGTAAAGTCATTATGGTGCTGTTGAGTTCGTAATGACAAACTCCCAGACTATATAATCTCAATGGCTTTACTGCACTTACAATGTCTTAAGAATAGACTTAGACACTGTAGGGGTACAGGGCTCATGCACCTGTAACCTCACCAGTGGCATAGTGCACCCAGCTAGAGGGTTGGCTGACCTAGACCATAGGTAGTGGGTTTTAGGCATGGCACACAGGGATGTATGCCATGTCGACTCTTAATTTTTCTCTGCACCAAAACACGCAGCCTGCAATGGCAGTGTATATGTGTTACGGTACAGGACCTCTAAGGGTGGTACAATAAGTGCTGCAGCACTTAGAGGCCTTCTCTGGCCACAGGGCCCGTGGTACCTAGGGTACCTTTTACCAGGGACTTACATGTGGCCAGAGAGGTGCTAATTTGAGAGTATACACTACAGTTTTAGGGAAAGAACATAGACCCTCGGTACCCGGTTGGCAGAAACCCAGGGTACACTTAGTCAAAGAGCATCAACATCAGGTAAAAATTGGGGGGGCAACCATGCAAAAAGGGTCACTTTCCTAAACAACCCCCCCAAACAAAAGAGGATGAGACTATCCTTTCCCTAGAGACTTCATTGTCTACATGGAAGAACCTCGAAAGTCCATCTGCATTGGCATGGGCAGTCCCAGGTCTATGTTCCACTGTAAAGTCCATTCCCTGTAGGGAGATGGACCACCTCAAAAGTTTGGGATTTTCACCTTTCATTTGCATTAGCCATTTGAAAGGTATGTGGTCAGCTTGAACTGTGAAGTGAGATCCAAAATAGAATGGTCTCAACTTTTTTTAGGGACCAGACCACAGCAAAGGCCTCTCTCTCAATAGCACTCCAACGCTGCTCCCTTGGAAGTAACCTCCTGCTTATAAAATCAACAGGCTTGTCTTGGCCAACATCATTGGTCTCGGATAGGACCGCTTCTATCCCTAGCTGAGAAGCATCAGTCTGCACTATGAACTGCTTGGTGTAGTCTGGAACTTTGAGAATTGGTGCTGAGCACACTGCCTCCTTCACAGTGTCAAAAGCCTTTTGACAGCTAACTGTCCAGTTAACCTTTTTGGGCATTTTCTTGGTGGTGAGTTCTGTGCGGAGGGCTACAATGGATTCATACCCTTTCACAAACCTCTTGTAGTACCCAGTCAAGTCAAGGAATGCCCTGACTTGGGTCTGGTTTGTTGGAGCCTCCCAGCCCAGGATAGCCTGGATCTCGGGCTCTAGGGGCTGCTCTTGGCCTCCACCAACAAGGTGTCCCAAGTATGCAACTGTGCCCTGCCCTATCTGGCATTTGGATGCCTTGATAGTTAGGACTGCAGTTTGCAGGGCCCGTAGAACCTTCCCCAGGTGGACGAGGTGATCCTGCCAGTTGGAGCTAAAGACAGCAATATCATCAAGATATGCTGCACTAAAGGCCTCCAACCCAGCAAGGACTTGATTCACCAACCTTTGGAAGGTGGCAGGGGCATTCTTTAAACCAAAGGGCATAACCGTAAACTGATAATGCCCATCAGGTGTTGAGAATGCTGTTTTTTTCTTTGGCTCCTGGGGCCATCCCAATCTGCCAGTATCCTGCAGTTAAGTCAAATGTACTGAGGAATTTGGCTGCACCCAATTTTTCTATCAACTCGTCAGCTCTTGGTATGGGATGAGCATCTGTCTGGGGGACAGAGTTGAGACCTCTGTAGTCCACACAAAACCTAATTTCTCTCTTCCCACCCTGTGGATGAGGTTTGGGGGCTAGAACCACTGGGCTGGCCCAGGAACTCTCAGAGGGTTCCATAACCCCTAACTCCAACATCTTGCTGACCTCAGCTTTGATGCTCTCTGTTAGAAATGGTGGTTTCTAGTTGGCAGAGGTAGGTACCTTTGACCAAGTAGGGGCCCTTGCTTCTAGTCAGGGTAAGGGGGCTACACTCCTAAAATAACCCCTGCTCACCCCCTTGGTAGCTTGGCACGAGCAGGCAGGCTTATCTCAGAGGCAGTGGGTAAAGCACTTGTGAACACATACAGTAATACAGTGAAAACACTACAAATGGACACCACACCAGTTTAGAAAAATAAGTAATCTTTATCTAGACTTAACACAAGACCAAACGACAAAAATCCACAATACAGTAAACAAAATATGACTTTCAAATGGTAGAAATAGCTTAGTTCAATGTAGATGGTAAATGCAACACTTTACTCTCAAAGTACCTTGGATGCGTAACGCAACATAAACAAAAGGGTCGCAGGGAAGGCGATGTGTCGGTTCCTTGCTTCGGGGGGAGGCGGCGCACCTGTTCCTTACTGCAGCGCAGGGGAGGCGATGCGTCTGTTCCTTACCGGAGAGGAGGTGAAGCGTCTGTTTCTTACTGCGTTCCGGTTAAAATGCGACAAGATGGCGCCTCGATTTGATGCGACGATCCGGTGCAATGCGACAAAATGGCGTCTTTGTTGCAATGCGACAACTTGGATGCGATGCGTGCACGCCCGACGGCCATGCGGCGAAATTGATGGTTTCTTGAGCCGCGACAGGCCCTGCGACGCGCTTCTCCGGTGATGCGACGGCAACCTCTGCGGCGGCGGCGGCATGCTTCTCCGGTGATGCGACACGCTTCTTCGGTGATGCGACGGCAAACAGCTGCGGCAGAGGCACGCTTCTTCGGCGATGCGACGGCAACAGCTGCGGCGGCGACACGCTTCTTCCTCGTTGCGTCGCGCTTCCAGTTCCCAGCGACACTCAGTCTCTAGAGGGCCCAAAACAACAGCAGGCACCTCTCTGCAGGTAGAATTCCCAGCAAGGGAATTCAGGAGGAGCTGGGGGTGAAGTCTTTGTGTCCCTGAGACTTCAGAACAGGAGGCAAGCTCAGCTTCAAGCCCTTGGAGATCTTCCTCAAGATGATTAAAGTATACACAAAGTTCCTTTTCTCCTTTCCTTGGCAATAAGTAACCACTGCAGGCCAACCCCAAACAGTCACCAGCGCAGGGGCAGTCTCCTCCTTCAGATTCCTTGGTTTCTCTCCTTGGCAAAGGGTCGTCTTGATTCCAGAAGTGATCTAAAGTTCTGGGGTCTGGGCCCCAATATTTATACTCCAAAATCCTTTGCTCTCTGAAGGCAGAGAGTGCCTGTACCCAGCCCAAACCAGATCTGTTCTCCCTGGTGCAGCTTCCTGGCAGGAGGTGGAGACAGCATTGTTGAAAGCAGACCTGGCCCAGGTAGCTGAAAAGAAATCTCCTCCCCCTACTCTCTATTCTATGTAGGCTCAGGCAGGTGAAAGGAAATCTCCTCCCCCTACTCTCTATTCAACCCAGGTCCTATTAGCCCAGCCCTGACTCATCAGACTGCTGGAGCCAAAGGCCTCTCCAGCCCCCTGTCACTCACAAACCAGACATGTAATACACAAACCTAGCAGAGGCATACTGGATGGTTAGGCAAGAAAATACCTACTTTCTAAAAGTGGTATTTTCAAACACAGAATGTTAAAATCACCCACACTAAAAGATGCACTTTAACATTCTGAGTTCAGGCATACTAAACTTTATTTTCCTATCTTGTTCCTTGGGTCAGTTATGCTTATAAGATGTTATAATCAAACTGCCCATTCTGGCCTATGGGAACAGATAGCCTTGCAATAGTGAAAAACGAAATTGGCAGTATTTCACTATCAGGACATGCCACACACACCAGGGCATGTCCTACCTTTCACATACAATGCACCCTGCCCACAGGGTTACCTTGGGCCTACCTTAGGGGTGACTAACATGCAGAAAAGGGAAGGTTTAGGGACTGGCAAGTGGGTGCACTTGCCAAGTCGACATGGCAGTCCCAGACTGCACACAGGCTCTGCAATGACAGGCCTGAGCCATATTTTACAAGCTGCTTCTGTGGATGGCACAATCAGTGCTGCAAGCCCACCAGCAGCATTTGATTTACAGGCCCTGGGCACTCATGGTACACTGTACTAGGGTCTGACAAGTAAATCAAATAAGCCATTCATGGAGTCACTAATCCATTACAACAATTTACAATAGGGAGCACTTGCACTTTGGCACTGAACAGCAAAAACACAGCAAAAACATCGGAGGCAACTGTGAAAAAATGGAAGGGAGACCCACGCCAATGGTGCCAGGTCTAACACTCTCCTTAACTTAATCAGACTGTCAATAGATTTTGTTTTTGACAGGTACACTGTCCCCGATGACCACATCATTGGTACACCAGTGTGTCTGACCAGGGGTCAATGAGAAGAGCTTAGCATACTGCTCTAAGACTTGCTTACATTCAGCCTGCTGTTGGGCAGTAAGAGTATCTGAATAGAAAACTCCATCCACTGACCCATCTTTGGGGCTGTAAGAGAGGAGGCTAGGGAGAGGTTCACTCTCTGTCTCATGATCCTCATCAGTAACCATCAACATGGTTATGTCAGCCCAGTCATGGAAAAGCTTTAGGTGGTTCACATGGATCACACTTTTGGGTGTCCTGCATGTGCCTGGTTCCACCAAGTAGGTGACCTCAGTTTTCTTTTCTAAGATGGGGTAAGGGCCACTCCATTTGTCCTGGAGGGACCTTGGTGCTACTGGCTCCAAAACCCACGCCTTTTGCCCTGGTTGGAATTCCACCAGTGCAGCTTTTTGGTCATACCAGTGCTTCTGGAGCTCCTGGCTGGCCTTAAGATTCTTGGAAGCTTTTTCCATGTACTCTGCCATTCTGGACCTTAGTCCTAGTACATAGTCCACAATATCTTGTTTGGGTTCTTGGAGAGGCTTCTCCCAACCCTCCTTAACAAGACAGAGTGGTCCCCTTACAGGATGGCCAAACAAAAGTTTACAAGGGGAAACCCTACTCCCTTCTGAGGCACCTCCATGTAGGTGAAAAGCAAGCATGGCAAAGGGACATCGCATCTCCTTTTGAGTTTTTCAGGGAGTCCCATGATCATGCCTTTCAATGTCTTGTTAAACCGCTCAACAAGTCCATTGGTTTATGGATGATAGGGGGTGGTAAACTTGTACTGCACTCCACACTCATTCCACATGTGCTTGAGGTATGCAGACAAGTTTGACCCTCTGTCTGACACCACCTCCTTAGGAAACCCTACCCTGGTGAAGACACCAATGAGGGCCTTGGCTACTGCAGGAGCTGTAGTAGTTCTAAGGGGAATTGCTTCAGCATACCTGGTGGCATGATCCACTACCACCAGTATAAAATTGTTTCCTGAGGCTATGGGTGGTTCAAGAGGACCCACTATGTCCACACCTACCCTTTCAAAGGGAACCCCAACCACTGGAAGTGGAATTAAGGGGGCATTTGGGTGTCTACCTGTTTTGCCACTGGTGTGACAGGTGACACTAGGAGCTGACAAACTCCTTTACTTTCTGGGACATCTGAGGCCAGTAAACATGGCTAACTAGCCTGTCCCAAGTCTTGGTCTGGCCAAGATGCCCAGCTAGGGGGATGTCATGGGACAAAGTGAGTCAAAACTCCCTGTACATCTGAGGCACTACCGCTCTTCTAGTGGCACCAGGGTTGGGGTCTTTGGCCTCAGTATACAGGAGTCCCCCCTCCCAATAGGCTTTGTGGGTACCACTGATATCTCCCTTTTCCTGTGCAGCAGCTTGCTGCCTCAAGCCTTCAAGAGTTGGGCAGGTCTGCTGTCCAAGGCACAGCTGTCCCTTATTGGGTCCCCCTGGGCCTAAGAGCCCAACCTGGTAAGGGTCAAGTTCCATGGGCTCAGTTCCCTCTGGGGCTAACAAGTCCTCTCCCTGAGGAGAGGGGTACCGAATCTTTTGCTGTCCAGAAGCTGGTTCCCTAGTCTTCTTACTTTTTCTCTTGGAAGGTTAGGCCATTCTTCCAGGCTCCTACACTTCTTTTTCACCTTGTGCTTGGTTCTGTGCTCTAGTCTTGATACACACCATCTCAGGGATATTCAGCACTGCTGCATGGGTTTTCAATTCTACCTCAGCCCATGCTGAGGTCTCCAGGTCATTTTCAAGCAGACAGGCAGCTGGAAGTTTTGGAGAGACCATTACGTGTTTCAGGCCAATAACCCCCCCTCCCCCAGTCTAATGTCACCAGAAACATGGCAAGGTTAGTAGTAACACTGTCAGCAATGGTGACTGAATATGTCTTTCCAATCAGGTATTGCTCTGGGGAGCCAGCATGCCTCTCACCATGGTGACACTAGCACCTGTATCCCTCAGGGCTTCTATTCTAGTCCCATTTATCCAGGGGTATTGCAAATACTTCTTTAAGTTGGGAGGCCACACAGCTAAAGTGGCAAACTCAACTTCACCCTCAGTGACTAGAACTGCTTCAGTGTGAACCCTGATTTGCTCTGGGCACACTGTTGATCCCATTTGGAGATTGGCTACACCAGTACTAACTGGAGGAAGACTAGGAGGCTTCTTGTTAGGACAAGTAGCATCTCCAGTTAAGTGTCCCAACTTCTTATAGTTGAAACACCAGGCCTTCTGGGGATCAAGGTTCTTCCATTGGTAGCTAGGATTAAACTTATAAGAGTTTTGGTACTCACCCCACAGAACAGGTTTTTCGGGCCCTTTTGAAGACTCTTGGTTTTTGTCTTTGGGTTTCTCTCCCCCTTTCCCCTGGGGAGGTTTGGTAACCCCTTTCTTTTGGTCACCCCCAGTGGCTGTTTTTGTTTACCTAGTCTTGACCCAGTGGTCTGCCTTATTTCTCAATTCTTGGGGAGAAATTAGACCTAGGTCTACAAGATGTTGATGCAACTTCTTATTAGGGCAATTACTCAAAATATGTTCTTCTTTCATAAAAAGATTGTAAAGTCCTTTGAAATCATGCATATTATTTCCAGTTAACCATCCATCTAGTATCTTTACTGAGTAGTCTACAAAGTCTATACAGGACTGGTTTTGGGTTTTGTGAGCCCCCCTGAATCTAATTCTATATTCCTCAGTTGCGAGGGCCCAAAGCCCTCAATCAGAGTGTTCTTCATGAGGTCCTAAGACCCAGCAACTGCCCCAGTAAGGGTCAGGAGTCTGTCCCTGCAGTTACCAGTGAACAGTTCCCGAAGGAGAGCCCCCCCCCCAGTGTGACAGATTCACTTTCCTCATTCCACAAGCCTTCTCACAGGCTGTGAACCATTTGGTGATCGCATCACCTTCCTCAAATTTGGGGACAATCCCTTTGGGGATTTTAGGATCATAAGATTGCTCTTTGTCCTTACTATTTAAGTTGCTGACACCATTGATGGTTGCTAGGCCCATCTCTGCTCTATCTTTTTCTAGAGCAAGGAGTCTGGTCTCTAGGTCTAATCTTTTGGCTAACCTTACTAAAAGGTAGGTCTCCTCATTGAGGCTGTCCTCAAGAGGCTCAGTAGTACTTGACCCACCTATGTGGGATCTAGGTGCTGTGAGCAGTATTCTTGGAGTCAGGTGCCCAGTTCTCCCTTTGAAGTGGAGGGGGTTGATAGTTATCCACATTCCCTCCATCCTCTTCCCCATCTGAGAGGTCTTCACCCACGCTTCACGCATCATGTTTGACTAAGCAAGCATGGTGCACACAATGCGTGGCTGTATGCTCCGTATGTGTTTTACACTTTATTACCCTCGTACTGAACCTATTTTGCTATTTGAGCAAACAATCCCTTAGACATTAGGGATGAGAAGAGCGCGCTCGACACAACACGTGCCCGCATGTCTTTCGCTTTTTGAAAATTCAACATGCAATAAAACACTTGTAAATACTATATTGCTCTCAAAACGAGCCTGCATGTCTTTTTAATATTCCACAATGAAATGCAATATTTGTAAACACTTTATTGCTCTCGCAAGCATGGACAATGAAGCACGCCCACGCTTCACGCGGCGTCTTCACGTTGAGCATCTTTAACTTGCAACAGGCTCGTTCTATTACGAGCACTTCTGATTGCGATAGTGGCTGACTCAAAGGTCAGGCTCATTACCCATACCATTTACACCGGCGCCCTTCGGACACCGAATGCATCTTATTCCACAGGTGCTTAGCCCCAAAGCAGATCATGAAGCTTTCCGACACAACTGACGCGTAGGTCAGGCGAACAGCTTGCTTTAGTTAGGGCATGCTCACGACACCGGAACACTTTATTAATACGAACGCATGTGAGTGCAATTTCCCTTATTCCACTAATTAGGAAAACGAAGGCTCTATATAAACCCGACCTTCCAGCAGCTCATTTATCTCCAGGGAGGAAAAGCAGACACATCTAGGTGCAACACGAGAGACGCACCTTCACATAGTAAGAGAGTGAAAGGGTATATGAATGTGTATTTTTAACCATTAAGAAAGAACTTTTGACTCTGACTTGCGTTGTGCTTATATCCTTTTTCAGTGTTTGACTACAGGGGTCTCTCCTCCACCCTCCTCCCATGGGGCGTGTAGGGTACTATCCCAGGGTAAGAATGTGAGTTGGTTCTCACATGGGTTCTTATGATACTTTGTGTGTTCACAGTTGCAGTGACACGTGTTACATACAAATAGCCACTATGTATTTAATTGTGCATATGGTACAATTGTGTTTTATGACCGAATATAACGATGGCAAAACTTTGTCTCTCTCTTCACTTTATTTACAGGTTACTGAGAACCTTTCCTGGTAGAGTGTGACATAGGTCCACCTACCAAGTGGTAACTTTGCACCAATTATTTGGTAAGAACGGAGCCATGATTATTTCTTTGTCCTGATGAATGCCGCGGACCCTTTGAGGCCAAGAAGGCCAATTAGCCACTACGGTGAGGGGGCAATAATATTCCCCCACTTTCACCGTTCTTGTACTTTTATTACCATATAGTCACCCTTCTGAATAAATGTAATTCGGTAATTATTCTGGTTTTTAAAACTTCACTTACTTTCACGGGCCCCCACTTAGCTTTAGAAGTGCCTCCCTGTCTTCAGGTGAAGGCCCGCTCTCTATAAAACCTAGTTTTTAGAGAGCGAGGACTGCCGATGATGAAGCATGACACCTGGTGGTGTGTGAGGACAGTCCTTCACTTTTTGTGAGATGCCAGCATCTCCACGTAGGATTTAAGAGAGTTTCGGTCAAAAATTCAGGAGCAGCTTCTGTTGTGTATTAATATTAGGTTGGAGGCCAGCCTCTAGTTCCCTCCCCTAGGAGTTCCTTGGGTTAGTGTGTTACATGGTTTGCACAGCTTATGGCTGTGGGAACAAAATAAGGGGACATACATCTATATGTTTTCCTTGTACTGGCACTAACAGCCAGACAATAAAGGGGTCTTGAACACAAGGATCAGCTCCCTACCATACACCTGAGTCCACCTTAATTCGGTGCGACGGGTTTTACCCTACCCTGTGTCAAAAATGGAGAATGAACTCACGTTCGATGAAGCAACGATCGCAGAAATTCTTAGAGCACCCTCTCTGCTAGCAGAAACAGTCGTAGCTCAGGCGGTAAAAAATTCGGATGAATGGGATGCCCTCTCAGCAAGCAAGAAAGAACAAATCCGCACTGCCCTACACAGGTCATTCATGACTGAATATTTGCGGAAGAATGCAGCACCGCGAGGCTTGATAGTCACTAACGAACTGCGACTTTTTCTGAACAAGAAAGAATTTCGGAAGAATTGGTCGTGCATTGCGTGGAAATGCACTAAGGACTGGCTAGTGTTAATCATCAACACGGCCAGACAACTAGCTGATGCTTTGCTTATTGAAATACAACAAAGCGAGAGTAGGCTGAAAACGACGGTGCATATTTCCGTCTTTAAGAAAAAACTTGAGATTAATAACGATCACTTCCAATACAAAGAATACTTAACGCAGTCAAAACTTACCAAACTAAAAAAAGATGTACAGAAATTCAGCCGGGAAACAGTCTACCCATACATCACAGACGAGCATTATGAGAAACCACAACCTCAACCTGTGGGTAGAAGACAGCAACGTTTCAGGCCCACACCACAGAACTGGACCTTCAGCTCTGGAGAAGGGAGGAGTGGAAGTGACAGCAGCAGTGACAAAAGCACTGGACGTCCCCAGGGGAGACAACTCCCGAGTTTCCAACAGCCACCAATGCACCCTCCAATGCACCCATTTGGCTATTGGCAACAGCCATACTACCCACCAGGTTTCCCATTTCAACAAGGCCCGCTGCCTTTTTTACACAGGGGCAGAGGCAGGGGAAGAGGAAGATAAAGACAATCGAAACAACACACCAGAGTGCAATGGGAAGACCAGACACCCAACGTGGTTGTAACATGGAGCAAGGGGAAAGAGCAAGGACCAACTGCGAGCAGGGAACCACCAATATAGTCAATTTAAGTGATCACACACTATCGATGGATGAGGAGGCTGTCCTCTCCAAGGGACTGGGGTTTGTCCCAACCCCTAGAAATGATCCTTTCACCCTCAATACCGAATTAGCACAGTTTTTTAGGAAAATCAAACTGAAAAGCTTCTTTGAAGATTCAAACACTGACCCTCGAGACTCAGCCAACACAGGTCTGAGGAAGAAGTCCACGTTTGTGCCACCCACACAGTCAGTCCCATGCCACGTGCAGGCATTTGAACAGGCGGTACTGAAGGAAATAGAAAAAATCGACTTCCAGAACACTAAAGGCTTTCAGAACCTGAATAGAGGAGAGGAAAAAGCACTTATGGAGTTGAAGGAAAACACAGAACTTGTCAATAAACCAGCAGACAAGGGCGGCGCAATTGTCGTCATGAATAAAACCATGTACCATGAGGAATGCATCCGACTGCTTTCAGATGTGAACAGCTACGAAGTCTATCGTACTGATCCCACCCCAAGACTTGTGAACAGAATCAGGAGTATGGTGGATGAGGGCATAGCGAACGATTGGATAACCAAACATGAGGCGGATTTTTTGGTGGGTGACAATCCACGCACCCCCAGGTTTTATACTTTACCCAAGAGCCATAAAAACAGGATGCCCCCACCAGGAAGACCCATAGTGTTGGGTATAGGCTCAGTTCTTGAGCCTTTATCGCAGTTCTGCGATGGTTCCTCAGACCGATTTTACAGAAATCAGCCTCTTACCTGAGAGACACAAAAGATGTCCTCTGCCTCTTAAGAGATCTTGAGATCAATCCAGCCGAAGATCTATTTATCACCATGGACATAGGGGCATTATACACCAGCATACCGCAGAGACGCACTCTAAGCGTGGTTGAACCGATTCTACTGGAAAGAGACTGGCAGTTCATCACACCAAGACATTTCATCATGGAATTTGCGGAGTTGGCTCTTACGGAGAATTTCTTCGAATATGAAGACACTATATATCATCAGATTAGAGGCACTTCCATGGGGAGCACCTTTGCTCCCAGCATGGCGTGCCTCTATGTACACCAATTTGAGGAAGACTTCATCTTCCACCAAGATAATCCCTATGCGGCGCAATTAAAAATCTGGCGGCGATACATAGATGATGTCATTATCGTCTGGCATGGAAACCAAGAAGAAGCGGAGGACTTCGTCAGATGGGTGAATACGAAAGACAAACATCTGAGATTCACACACTCAATCAGCAAAGAACAGGCCATATTTCTGGACCTAGTTATAGATATGACAACGGACGGGATCCAAACTAAGGTTCACAACAAGAGCACAGACAAAAACAGCTTACTGCTGTTTGAGAGCTTTCACCCTAGGTCATTAGGGCAAAATCTACCGGTAGGTCAATTCCTGAGGATTCAGAGGAATTGCTCCAGTACAGAAACCCATGAGGAACAGGCAGAAACATTAGAGAAAAAACTACTTGAACGACACTACCCCAAAAAAATGATCCGGAAAGCAGGAAAGAGAGCCAGAAATAATAACCGGGAGGCTCTACTTGAGGACCAGGAAAAGAAAGAGAATGAGAGGATAGTATGTGTCACCACATACACTCCGTAACAAACAAAGTACAAAACATCGTACAAAAACACTGGCACATTCTGAATGGGGCAAAAAAACAGTGGGCCCCCCGCTGTTTGCATTCTAACGAAACAGAAGCATACGTGACGAACTGGTCCACGCCAAAGCACCACTTACAAAGAACCTGAAACAAACGACATTATGGGGCCACCAGAGACCAGTTGGTCACTACCCATGCGGAGGCTGTGTGGCTTGTCCTTTCACCAACACGACGAAAGAGGTTGACATGAAAACCAATAAACCATGGATACTTAAAAACTTCAGCAACTGCAACAGCGAGAATGTTGTCTATTTACTGACGTGCTCCTGCAATTTGATGTACGTGGGTATGACAACAAGGAAGATCAAGGTTCGCATCAACGAACATAGAAGCAACATTAGATGCAAGAATACAAACATGAAGCTGACTAGACACTACCTGGAACACCCCCACAAAGATACGGATCTAAAATGGGTAGTGCTAGAGACTATCAAGAAAACGGCCTCAGACACCCAAAGGTCTCTCCATATCAGAGAACAGCGTTGGGTATACCGCCTACGCACATGGGACACAGGACTGAATGACGAGATTCCTTGGCTTCAGATGGGCAAGTAATATAACAATTAGGAACACCCTGCCCACCTCTACAATCTGCAGGTAGACGAGTTTAAATCTGATATTAAGGCATCATGAGAAACACCTCGCCAAACTTGTATCACCCTCAAACTTCAGTCATGTGCTGAATTGACTGTCTTGTTCAAAAAAGCGTTATGTGATAATTTTATATTTGCGCCCCCTTCACCTAAAATCTCACACATGCGTACCATTATGACTATCCCTCTATTTTTAATAGATAACGGTATGCCACGCAAGTTCAATGGCACATGTGACTAACGCACATGTAACATTAACCTAGTATGTCCCACTCTGTTCACTAGCATACCGCCCAGGCTAGATCATTCTAGGACAGGCTGCACTGGTCCTCTGTTGCAACTTTAAGGTTTTAATGTACAACTTTTACTTAAGAACCTGTAATTCATAGCATCATATTTGATTACCAAGCATGGTCCACACGATACGTGGCCATATGTCCTATGTGGTTTCGTTTTCCTCTTATTTTAGTTTTTTGCTATTAAAGTAGCCTCCCTATGCAAAAACAACCCCTTAGACATAAGGGACGAGATGAGCGCACTTGACATTTACACATAACCGTATGCTCCTTGTGTTAAAATTCGACATACCAGGCAGCAAATGTAATACTTTTTTTGATCCCGCCACCCTGACCAATGAAGCGCGCCCCACGCTTCACGCATCATGTTTGACTAAGCAAGCATGGTGCACACAATGCGCTGTCGTATGCTCCGTGTATGTTTTACACTTTATTACCCTCGTATTGAGCCTATTTTGCTATTTGAGCAAACAGTCCCTTAGACATTAGGGATGAGAAGAGTGCGCTCGACACAACACGCGCCTGCATGTCTTTCGCTTTTTGAAAATTCAACATGCAATAAAACACTTGTAAATACTATATTGCTCTCAAAACGAGCCTGCATGTCTTTTTTTTCTTTTTTAATATTCCACAATGAAATGCAATATTTGTAAATACTTAATTGCTCTCGCAAGCGTGGACAATGAAGCACCCCCCACGCTTCACGTGGCGTCTTCACGTTGAGCCTCTTTAACTTGCAACAGGCTTGTTCTATTACGAGCGCTTCTGATTGCGATACTGGCTGACTCAAAGGTCAGGCTCATTACCCATACCATTTACACCGGCGCCCTTCGGACACCGGATACATCTTATTCCACAGGTGCTTAGCCCCAAAGCAGATCATGAAGCTTTCCGACACAACTGACACGTAGGTCAGGCGAACAGCTTGCTTTAGTTAGGGCATGCTCACGACACCGGAACACTTTATTAATACGAACGCATGTGAGTGCAATTTACCTTATTCCACTAATTAGGCAAACGAAGGCTCTATATAAACCCGACCTTCCAGCAGCTCATTTATCTCCAGGGAGGAAGATCAGACACATCTAGGTGCAACACGGGAGACACACCTTGACATAGTAAGAAAGTGAAAGGGTGTATGAATGTGTATTTTTAACCATTAAGAAAGAACTTTTGACTCTGACTTGCGTTGTGCTTATATCCTTTTTCAGTGTTTGACTACAGGGGTCTCTCCTCCACCCTCCTCCCATGGGGCGTGTAGGATACTATCTCAGGGTAAGAATGTGAGTTGGTTCTCACATGGGTTTTTATGATACTTTGTGTGTTCACAGTTGCAGTGACACGTGTTACACACAAATAGCCACTATGTATTTAATGGTGCATATGGTACAATTGTATTTTTATGACCGAATATAACGATGGCAAAACTTTGTCTCTCTCTTCACTTTATTTACAGGTTACTGAGAACCTTTCCTGGTAGAGTGTGACATAGGTCCACCTACCAAGTGGTAACTTCGCACCAATTATTTGGCAAGAACGGAGCCCTGATTATTTCTTTGTCCTGATGAATGCCGTGGACCCTTTGAGGCCAAGAAGGCAGAAACATGTTGACCAAATTAGCCACTACGGTGAGGGGGCAATAATATTCCCCCACTTTCACTGTTCTTGTACTTTTATTACCATATAGTCACCCTTCTAAATAAATGTAATTGGTACAGATAAATATGTAATAGTACTTTGCAAAAATAATGCAGTTGAATATAGTTGAATGCAATTGGTTTGGTTACAGGTAAGTCAAATGTTCAAATACAATTAGAATTACCATACAGTTACTTTGTGAGTAGTTGTTGAATTACTTTTCAGGATTACTTTTCTTACTCAGTGTGGTATACCTAGAAAAAACATTGGTAGATTTCCTCGATAAAGGTAAGGAATGCATTTTGTTAACACACACTTGTATGACTTTTCATAGAATTTCACCTCAACACTTAGAACTTTTTTCACAGAAAAACAGTCAATCCAATCCTATGGGAGAAAATAAAGTTATCGGTTTAGAGGTGAGTAATCGGTAATGGGAGTTTTGGTTTCTGGGGTTAGAACCAGGGTTCCCTCAGGGTCAGGGATGCACTCCAAGAACACCCTCAGCGGCACTAGGGTGGCCGGGTACTTTTATTACCATATAGTCACCCTTCTAAATAAATGTAATTCGGTAATTATTCTGGTTTTTAAAACTTCACTTACTTTCACGGGCCCCCACTTAGCTTTAGAAGTGCCTCCCTGTCTTCAGGTGAAGGCCCGCTCTCTATCAAACCTAGTTTTTAGAGAGTGAGGACTGCCGATGATGAACCATGACACCTGGTGGTGTGTGAGGACAGTACTTCACTTTTTATGAGATGCCAGCATCTCCACGTAGGATTTAAGAGAGTTTCGGTCAAAAATTCAGGAGCAGCTTCTGTTGTGTATTCATATTAGGTTGGGGGCCAGCTCGCTCCAAATGCCCCGCGCCTCTAGTTCCCTCCCCTAGGAGTTCCTTGGGTTAGTGTGTTACAAGGTCTTCACCTTGCTTAGAGGGGGGGTCCTTAGCATACCCTGCCAACAACTACTGGAGCTTTTGTTTAGAGGGATGGGACCTCATGGTAATGTTTTTAAGTTTACACAGAGACCTTAACTCCCTGAATTCCAGCTGGAGGTAACGGGTGAGGTCGAGCTCCTCAACCATGTTCTCTATGTCATTTGTTAACTTTTACTAACAGTTGGGTTCTTGTTAAGAAACATTCTAAAAATTTTAACCCCTCTTACCCCTAACTATGGTGAGTTTTTATTTTTCTAAAAAATTCCAAAGGGACTTAACCAAGGCCCTATCAAGACTTTTAGTAATTTGGAAAAAAGGTCAATTAAAAAAAATCAGAATCCTAAAGATAATTTAGGAGTTCTGTCGTGTGATCAGGTGTTGACCAAGTCATTCCAACAAATGCAAAGTTGTAGACCCCACCACTGATCCACCAATGTAGGAAGCTGGCACTATATATACTATACCAAAGTAAGGTATAGTGTGCACAGAGTCCAGTGGATCCCCAAAGGTAGGCAGAGGTAAAAGTAGATAATACCTTATTCTCTATTTGTGGTAGTGTGGGCGAGCAGTAAGACTTTATCTGAGGGTAGTTTTAAGCATTTATTGTACACACTCAGGCAAGGAATGATTTCACACACTCAAAGACTGAACTCCCACCAATTTGTTTTGTACAAAAATATTTTGATTATATTTTATTTTAGAACCAAGCAGGACTTGGTACAGATAAATATGTAATAGTACTTTGCAAAAATAATGCAGTTGAATATAGTTGAATGCAATTGGTTTGGTTACAGGTAAGTCAAATGTTCAAATACAATTAGAATTACCATACAGTTACTTTGCAGTTACTTTGTGAGTAGTTGTTGAATTACTTTTCAGGATTACTTTTCTTACTCAGTGTGGTATACCTAGAAAAAACATTGGGAGATTTCCTCGATAAAGGTAAGGAATGCATTTTGTTAACACACACTTGTATGACTTTTCATAGAATTTCACCTCCACACTTAGAACTTTTTTCACAGAAAAACAGTCAATCCAATCCTATGGGAGAAAATAAAGTTATCGGTTTAGAGGTGAGTAATCGGTAATGGGAGTTTTGGTTTCTGGGGTTAGAACCAGGGTTCCCCCAGGGTCAGGGATGCACTCCAAGAACACCCTCAGCGGCACTAGGGTGGCCGGGTACAGAGTGCTGAGGCCCACTGTTATCCAATGGAGAATAGGGGGCCTCTGTTTGGTGGCTGCTCAGGGGCACGCCACTTGGATGTGGGAGCAAAGCTCCTAGGTTTTAGCTCAATGCAAAAGGGGATCCAAGTTAGCACACAAGGTGCACCCACAGCGGCACAGGGGCATCCGGTTGTTGAGTGCTGATTTGGCATTCGTTGCCCTGTTGTTTTCAATAGGGATCCTCCGGTTTCAACAAACACAGCAAGCTCGGGGACGAAGATCTTCTGGAGACCACCACTGGTTGGAAAGGTAAGTCGGGATGTCTTGGGATGCCAGGACACCGTCAGTTGGGCCACCAAAGGCTGTGGGGCATCGGGTGCAGGGGTGTCTTTTGGTGTCTGGTTTTCTTTACCAGCTCTTGTCATGGTCGGAGGATCCTCCAGAAAGGGGCTGCAGGTGTCATCGGGAGACTTGAGGTAGGTTAGGTATCACCAGATCCCAGGTCAGGATAGTCGGGGAGAGCTTTTTGTGGTGTTGGGCCATTTGAACTCGGGCTGTAGGCGTCTGGTGCAGAGGGGTGCAGACTGCTAGATTTGGCCTGAGCCAGAGTCTGTTGGTGAGCAAATTCGGTGCTCACGGGAGACAACGTCTTGTTAGTGAAGGCAGGGCAGGTCCTCTGGGTTCTTGGAGGGCTGCTGGCTGCAGGACACACTGGGATTCTGCTGGAGCAGGTCGAGGTCGGTACAGGCCAGTAGGGCTGGGGCCAAGTCAGTTGGTGTCCTCCTCTTCTTCTTTGAGCACAGCTCTTTGGTCCTTCTTCTTCTCTCTCTTCTTGTTTGAGGAGGCAAGGTTCAGGGTTGCCCCTAAATACTAGATTTAGGGGTGTTTCAAGTTGGTACAGGTTTGGACCAATGGGTCCCTTCCTTGGGGCAGGTAAACCCCCTTTTATGCCACCCTCCAGTGGGAGGGGGGCATAGGCCTCACTCCGGTTGGCTGGTTTCCCCCATCTTCAAAATGGTGGGGACTGATAGTTGTGCTTCACCTCACCTCCCCCACCTTAGGGGTGGGTAGGTAAAGGTAGGCACACCTATCCTCCTATCTTGGTTTTCCCACCGATTCTCCTGCCAAAAGTGGGGGTCAGAAACAGTGGGGCCCAGTTGCTGGTAGCAGCAAAGGGGTGGGTTAGCTTACAAAGGCAGCAAGCCTTTGAAGCTTTCCCTTCGTGGACCCTGCCCACCCTGGGAGGAGCAGGCTTGGCACCTCAACCCAGGATGTGCTTTGTTTCAGTACCCCGAGAGCGGCAGGCTCTCGATACAGGGATCCAGAAACACATCTGGCGGTGGCAGCTGGCGAGCAGCCAGTCAGGCAGGACACTAGAGTCAGGTCGTTTTTCGGGGGGGCATCTCTAAGATGCCCTCCGAGTGCATTTTTCATTAAATCCCACACTGGCATCAGTGTGGGTTTAATGTGCTGAGAAGTTTGATACCAAACTTCCCAGATTTCAGTAAAGCCATTATGGTGCTGTGGAGTTCGTGGTGACAAACTCCAGACCATATACTCTTTATGGCTTTACTGCACTTATAATGTCTTAAGAATAGACTTAGACACTGTACGGGTACATGGCTCATGCACCTGTACCCTCACCAGTGGCATAGTGCACCTAGCTAGAGGGTTGGCTGACCTAGGCCATAGGCAGTGGGTTGTAGGCATGGTACACAGGGATGTGTGCCATGTCGACTCTTCCTTTTCTCTGCACCAAAACACGCAGCCTGCAATGGCAGTGTGTGTGTTAAGGTACAGGACCTCTAAGGGTTGCACAATAAGTGATGCAGCACTTAGATGCCTTCTCTGGTCACAGGGCCCTTGGTACCTATGGTACCTTTTTACAAGACTTTTACATGTGGCCAGAGAGGTGCCAAATTGGGAGTACACTGTACAGTTTTAGGGAAAGAAAATAGGCCCTGGGTACCTGGTTGGCAGGAACCCAGGACACACTTAGTCAAAGAGCATCAACATCAGGCAAAAGGGGGGGCGCAACCATGCAAAAAGGGGCACTTTCCTACACATTGGCAACTTCTTCTTTGCCTTACCTGGATGATGCTGAAATGACATCTACAATAGTGTTATTGAATCTGTGTAAACAGAACTGACCATGAACTTTGATCACAAAACAGTTCCCAAGTTTTCATATTTCACCTACTTCAAGGCTCTCAGACTTTGGTTCTCCATTACAATAAGCTCATGCATGTAGGCAACATTTTCAGAAAGCATTTGGTCACACTTATATCATTCTCCATGATAGCTTGTCTCTTATGCAATATTATGTCTCTCCAGGAACTGTTCCACACCTCTGAATGTTAGGCCTTTGTTGTTTAGAATTGTGAACTGATGTCACCAAAAAGGATATCAACCAAAAATACCTTTGTACAGTGTGTTCACTGGGCCCTAAAGTCTGCATACTTTTCATCCTCAAAAAGTGAAATGTGAATAAACGTGTGTCAAAAAAAAGCAATGTTGTACCAAAATTAGCATAAACTAAGAGCAGGTTACCTTTGTTTGGGCATTTCACAATAGTAACACTTACTTTAAGTCACTAAAGTATATGTCAATTGTCAGAAATTATAAATTAATTCTATACTGCAGTAGCTTAGCAATGTATCCCATGCTATGTAGATACCTATGCTGTTGAAGACAGTCAGAAAAAATATTTGTGTTGATTGACAAATGACTTCTACAGCATAGGTAAATACTTAGCCCTTGAAACATTTCTAAAACACTTCAGTACAGAGCAGAACATCTGCACATTTGACTCCTAAATATCTCTAGTTATTTTAACTTTGTTGTATCCTTGTGAAATTGTTTTACTAAATATGCTGGCTTTCACTGTAGTAAAATAGTTGTAGAACATCACAGTAATCATTACATACAATGATTCATATATATTAATTACTTTAAAGATTGAAATGTAAATCACAATATGCTACCTATTACACCTTGATGCATTTCAACATGTGCCTAATCAGTCATGAGTTTGGCTTGATTCTGGGTTTTCCTGATGAGATACTCCTGCATATTTGTGATGGAACATTTCATCTTCCAAAATCCCTTTAAGTTTCCCATTTTTCTCCATCATTGATTTGTCATCTGGACATGACAAAGGACATTGAGAAATGGTTTTGGGTATGTATTATTCTGTCTCCTATGTTTTTACATTCCTGACAGTGTTTCATCAAAAAATGTATGGCGATCACAATAATTTGTTCAAAAACAGACTGGCTTAGGCACACAATTGTGAAGATGTAAGATATCATGCCAATCTGTCACATTTAACTTGTATGAAACAGTATGTCTGATGTTAAACACAATTTGGATATGTTTTGATTCCAAAATGTAGCCATAAATTTTGACATCACTAGTTATTTTGAATCACATGCTCAATCTTGTTTGTGTAAAATCCCAACTTACCAATGTGACATTTGGTACATCCACTGTATTATAAGTGCCTAGTATGCTTTGTCACATGTAATAGGGCTACCATTACATTATCCACAACAGTGAAGGCGCATCACACCTGACACTATATAGGCTATTGGCCTGTTTGGCACAACTGTCCCTCATGACATCAAAGAACCTGTATATGTGGAGTTTAGGCAGCAATGTGTCTCTTCAGAACAGTCCTTTGGTTGTGAACAGGAATCAGGTGGGATCCTTTCCAAAAAATGAATAGACAAAGCACATCATCATACACATTGTGCTACACTTACACCTTAAAGTACTCTTCTTGTGTGTTGGACGTGGGTCACCCTCAATGTTGATGGGAAAAATCCTGGCTGTTATACAAAATTAGACATGTAACAACTAAATCTGATAAGAACGTACCCCCTTGTTGCTGCTGTTGGGCCCTCAACTGCCCATCAAGCTCTAGATAGGCCACAGCAAGAATGAAGGCCATTAGGCGAGTCAGGGTGTGGCGCAAGCGCTTCCCACATTGGGAGGATTGCCCGAGCTGGACTTCGCTGACTTCCTGGTCCAGCGTCATAGGTCATCCCACTTTTTGTGGCAATCGACGCTGTGCTGCTTGTAGACCCTCAGGGTCCATACCTTCCTGGTAATGGCCTTCCAAATGTCCCGCTTCTGATGGGCATTGAACTATATAGATATAAGAAATGAAAGAAAAACAATGGTTTTGTGACTTTTTGTTTCTCTGTATTGATGTATCAAACATGTTCTACATCTATCACTAGCATGACTCATAAGTTAACATACAACTTATGTATTTTCACAAGCTCACCAAAACCAATATCTTCATACACACTTTGGAAGTGACCTGTTGACTACCCTCATCCCATATCCTGCCCTAAACTCGCCAATCCAGGCCTGTGACATCATCTAGCCCAGGGGGCTTCTACATATTCTATGATGTGACCTACTTCTGATCAGTGCAAAATATTGTGATCTACTGAAGGCTAAACATAAATACTTACGGCACAGTGAATACTGGCCACATTGATTAAGGGACCTGCAGTTTGGACATGACACAATATCAGATGGGAGTAAAATGAAATGAAGTGTTAGCTCAAGAAGTTAGGTAACTCTCCCTTTTGACTGTCGTCTATTTAAAAGCAGTCAGGGGCATATTTTTATGCACACCTCAAAATTTGACCTGGCAAGGATATATGTTTATAACAGATATATCTCAGTGCTTCAGTTGTTTGTCCCTGTGGCTCAGCCTCGGCCTGGTCTATGATGCTGACTGAGTACTGCTCATTGTCAAGGCTTGTTATAGGCACCCTGATGATGTCACATGAACACAGCCTTCCCTTAACGTTTATGAATGACCTTGTGCCCATCTAATAAATGACCTCAAGACTGTGTGGTACTCTGAAGGGGTCTGGGAGCTAGTGGTACCTCCCATACAACTGTTTGGAGAGCCCTGATCAAGACTGAGTGATTTATGGGACCGTTCACATAGCTAAAATCAGTTTCATTTGGTTTGTACAGAAAACATTCTTATGTACAGTTGTAGAGAATATATAATGTGTTGTCTAATTTTCATTATGTAAGTTTTAAACATAGCACATGTAATTCAAACATATACATAGACATATCTCTACATACACACCAATTAAAATCTAGGGCTTTAAACACACAACACATACTAATGTTGTTTTTTCACATTGTAATGTGCTTAGAAATCCCCAACATCACTGTACTGTGTAAGGAACACAAATATACAACACTTCACATCACTAACTACACTTAACTCAGGACTCAGAGGGAGATTGTAGCTTGTGTTCATGGAAAAATACCAGTTAGGCAGATTCCCATATACATTTCAGACATGTACCTGCTCCTCTGGTGAGCCATAGAGCTGGCCATACAGGGAGAGCACCTCCTGTGCCAGCAAGTCCAGTTCCTCTGGCGAGAAGGAAGGGGACCTCTCACTTTTTAACCAGCCATTGTTGCTCCCAGAGGTAAGTAACAGCACTAGAAGTGTAGGAGGTCTTGATTGCAGTAGTGTTAGAAAGCAAGTGAGCTTTTTTCCCAACCGCCGAATACATGTACGCGACATACGCGATTGTCAGCATAGATGGACACAGTCAATGTCCTTCATACGTTACTTTCACCAACGTTAGCAGGTGGCTGTGTCCGTCGCAGAGTTTATTGCCCACTATGCTGTCAACTTCTGCCGCGCCCATCTGATACCAAATGTCCTATCAGAGAGGTCAGCCACTTGCCATTTTAGCAGTTCAATATAGTGTGTTTGTGATTGTTAAGTGCGTCACCACCACTCAAAATTGGGGTTCGCTTGTTTACATATTCAAAATTTGATGGACACTCATTCTTTAAAAAAAAACATTTATATGAAGTGCATTACTGTGCTGAAAAGTGATATTAGCGCAGTGTTGTTTACACCTCCGTTGACTGTATTTTTGAAGGAAAAAATGTAAAAAAACAATACTGTGTAAATTATGAATATGTGATCTTTTTTCGCATGCGTTTACCACGCATGCCATAACAACACGGTCGTTACAACGACCGCATTGTTATTTCGCATACCGATACAACGCAAGTCGTAGCAACAACTTGCGTTAGGGGGCGCTGGATGTTGGAATAGTATAAATTACTATTCCAACTCCAGTCTGTGCGGACACTAGGGAAGGTGTTGGATTTTAAATCCAACACCTTCTGCCCCCCAACGCAAGTCGTTGTTCGCACTTGCGTTGTAACGGTATGCGAAATAACAACGCGGTAGTTGTAACGACCGCGTTGTTATTGCATGCGGTGTTACGCATGCGTGGTAAACGCTGTTTACCGTAAATCATACATTTGAAATTTTATATTTAGACTTTGTTTTAAAAATGTTTTGGCTATAAATGTAATTTGTGAAGAAGAAAGGACAAAATGCAAATGTTTTATTAAAATTTGTAATAAAACCAAATATATTTTGTACAACTACATGACTTTAGTGTTAATTATCAAATGCTGTGGAAAAAGTGAAAATTGTTCAAATGTTTTTCCAATGCAGACATATGAACCCTGGGAGAGTGAGGAGATGGCAGCCTCAGGTGTACCACCCATTTCCAGACCTTGCCACCAAGGAATAAAGGGATATAATCAAGAAGTTCAGATTAAATAGGCAAACTATACTGGATTTATGTTATCAGCTGGGGCCAGATCTTCAGCCTTACAACAGAAATCCCACATCTATTACACCAATTGTCAGACTCATGGCAATACTTCATGTTGTATTGTGGCCACTGGATCCTTCCAATACACTGTGGCAGTATCTGGCTGAATGTCACAACCAACTTTCAGTGATGTGCTACAAGAAGTTATATCTTCAGTTATGAGTCACATCAACAGTTTCATTCAGTTTCCACAGCAGCAGGATTTGGCCAATCTAAAGGGAGACTTTTACGGTTTGGCTCACCTACCACATGTGGTTGGAGCAACTGATGGCACACATATTGCCATTGTGCCGCCACATGCCAGGGAACAGGTCTACTGGAATTGAAAACAATTTCATTCAATCAACAGGCAAGTTGTCTGCTTACCGGATTTGTACATCACAAGCGTCTGTGTGTGTTTCCCAGCTCTGCCCATTATTTATTTGTTCTACAGAACAGTTTCATACCCCTGTAAATGTCACAACTTGGACCTGAGATGGCCTGGCTTGTTGGTCAGTACAATCTATTATAATATTGTTTGGGGGATTTTCTAATAAAATAATCTGAAATAGTGTCGCATTTTTGGGCAATTTATTTGTCTTCCTTCTAGGAGACTCAGCTTATCCCAACCGACCATGGTTGTTGGCACCGCTGTAGAATCAGACAACTCCGGGGGAAGTCTGCTTCAATGAGGCCCATGGAAGAACACGGCGGCCAGGGAAGCGGACTTTCGTGCTCCTAAAGGCCAGATTTCATTGTTTGGATGAAATTGACAGAGCCCTCCTCTACTCACCCTATAAGGTGTGCCATATCACCTTGGCCTACTGCATTCGCCACAAAATCGCCCTGCGGTGGAACATCCCTTAAATTGCAGAGGACAGAGACCATGAAGAACCACCGGGTGAGGATCCTAAAATGTCAAATGAAGATGATAGTGGTGAAGAGGAAGGAGTTGACTTATGTCAAGATGTCATTATCAACTTCCTCTCATGAGTGTAAGTATATCTCACTTTCACAGTTACACCAACTATTGATGTGATGATAAGAAAAGTATGGAGTGGTAATTTATTAGGAAGGGCAAGTTCAGGGAAAGTAAGGCCAAAGGCGTTTGTTGATCAAAGTTTTGACACATTGACTACTGTGTTCAATTACATTGTTAATCTCTGATTGGTTTGTGAAACTGTGTCCTCCAAAAGTTGACTTTGTAATGCATCTATTTTGTTATGTTTGATTGGTAATCTTTTTGTTTTCATCTGTTTTAGGTTCCTCCCCCATGTCACCTTCACTTGAACAGTTCAGAGTTGTGACATTTGCAGGTACATGGTGCTGTTTCGAAGTACAAAGGGAACATATGTTGATCCTGGGAAAGACAGACATAGTCTTTGGGTTTGCAAATCTTGTACCAAGGCAACTTGCACTGTGATTGAATGGAAGATTGGAAGAATACATTGAACTTGGTCTCCGTTATGTGTTGCCACTAAGGCAATGTGTGTGCCATCATTAGCTCAAACCACATGTGGAAGTGGAGCTAAATCATACTAATCTCCCTTCACATTGGCAAAATCCTCATTGTGTGTAAAGTGTATGTAGCTGTTGATGTGTCTCATCATTGTAGGACATAATTATTGTGGCACACCACTGAAATTTGGTTGTGACATTCCATCAGATCCTGGAACAGTGGATTGGAATGATCCTGTGTCTACAAAATGTACAATTCCCATGTTTTTGTCTATTGGTGTTATTGATGTGGGGTTCTTTATGTGAGCCAGCAGATCTGGCTCCAGCTGAGGACCTGATTAAATGAGTCAATGACAATTTGCCTATTCAATCTTATTCTTTTGGATATATTACCCTTCTTCCATGTTGGCAAGGTCTGGAACTGGACATGTGAACACCGGCACTGAGTATTACTGTCATGTATGAATGTTATGTTAGTGAAAATGTTGCCAGACCTTTATTGGTCAAATGGAATAAACATAGTAGTAGATAATTTAATGGTGTATTTCTTTGGGAGTCATGGTTGGGAGCTTGAAGAACAAGTTACTTACCTCTGGTAATGATGTATCAGTAAGAGACGTATGTTAGTTATAGATTCCTTACCTTAAAATTACCCCCAGGCGTCAGACTGGATCACAAGATTTTTTTCTTAGCAGTACCCCTGCGTGTCGGTAGGTGTCGTCGGTCGACTCCTCGTCGATCGTTGGCATTGTGTTTGCCGGGATGACGCTGCAGTGTCTATTTAGACGCTGCCCTTGTGCACTGACGTCAGTTCTGACACGACTTTCCACGCCAGAAGCGCAGAACCATGCAAGACACTGACCACTGGTACGCTAAACTAGGGCCCTGCAAGGGAGTCCCTATCCCTAGAAGTCAGTTCGCAGAGCGGGGAGGATGGGTGGGGCGGTAAGGAATCTATAACTAACATATGTCTCTTACAGATGAACAAGTTACTTACCTTCGGTAACACATTATCTGGTAGAGACTCTATCTAGCTGCAGATTTCTTACCTTTGAATTTTCCAGGCGTCAGGCAGGATCCAGATACTTTTGCTGAGCAATACCCCTTGCGCACGATGTCGGGTGGCTCCATTCGGCTCCGCATGACGTCGTTGGTGTCGGTAGCGTCGGTTATGATGTCGCAGTGCCTACATAGGAGCCACCCAGGCGCGCGGACGTCAGTACTTTTCATTTTTCTACGCCAGAAGCGCAGAGCCACGAAGTAACTGACTTAAACGTGTGCAAAACTAGGGCCCTGAAAGGGGAGTAACCCTTAGATCTACATCATCAGTCCGCAAAGCGGGGAGGCATGGGTGGGGCTGTAAGGAATCTGCAGCTAGAAAGAGTCTCTACCAGATAATGCGTTACCGAAGGTAAGTAACTTGTTCATTTGATAGAGACTTCTAGCTGCAGATTCCTTACCTTTGAATCAGATACCCAAGCCATACCATCCCGGCGGTGGGTTGCGGACTCATGGGCTAGACTAAAAAGTCTTGCAGGACTGAGCGGGCAGAGTGCCCGTCCCTGCGCACTTGACCATCAAGGCAATAATGTTTTGCGAATGTGTGCAATGATGCCCACGTTGCTGCCTGACAGATGTCTTGGACTGGGACACCCCGAGCCTAGGCCGTAGTTGCAGCCTTTTCCCCATGGTGGAATAGGCCCTTAATCCCTCAGGGGGCTGCTTCTTTGCCAAGGCATAACACATTTTAATGCAGAGAACAACCCAGCGAGAGATGGTTCTTTTCTGCACTGCCTTTCCCTTCTTTGCTCCCACATACCCCACAAAGAGTTTGTCATCCACCCGGAACTCTCTTGTGTGGTCAAGGTAGAACGACAACGCTTTTTTTGGGTCCAGTCGGTGGAGACGCTCCTCTTCCTTAGAGGGATGTGGGGGAGCAAAGAAGGTGGGCAAAGTAATGGACCGACCCAGATGGAATGGGGTCACAACATTTGGTAAGAATGATGCCCTGGTGCGAAGCACCACCATGTCCGGAAAGGACATAAGATAAGGAGGCGAGCTGGATAATGCCTGCAATTCACTCACCCTCCGGGCCGATGTAATCGCCACTAAGAAGGCTGTTATGATGGTCAACAGCTGGAGGGGACAATTGTGCAAAGGCTCAAAAGGAACGCACATCAGATACGTGAGGACCAAATTAAGGTCCCATTGAGGCATAACAAAGGGTGTAGGTGGAAATAAATGAACCAACCCTTTCAAAAATCTATTTACAATAGGAGATTTAAAGAGGGAAGGCTGGTCTGGCAGCCGCAAAAAAGCAGACAGAGCAGAAAGGTAACCCTTGAGAGTTCCCAAAGCAGAGCCCTGCTGGGCAAGGGTAAGAATGAACAAAAGGACAGTAGAAAGAGAAGCAGAAAGAGGGTCAATAGACCTTTCTGTACAGTATAATACAAATTTCTGCAAACAGCAGGTGTATACCGACTTAGTGGGGGACCGCCTGGCCGCCAGAATAACATTACAGACTTTGGGAGGAAGGTCAAAAGCTCTCAACTGCCGCCGCTCAATCTCCACGCATGGAGGCGCAGAGTTGACTGATTCGGGTGGAGAACCCTCCCCTGCTGCTGCAACAGAAGATCCTCCCAAATGGCAGCATGATCGTAGGATCGACACTCATAATCAGAAGCTCGGGATACCAGACTCTCCTTGCCCAGTCCGGCGCCACAAGGATGACTTGGGCCCAGTCGCTCCTGATCTTCTTCAGAACCCTGGGCATTAGTGGTATGGGCGGAAAGGCGTACAACAGGCCTGAGCTCCACTTGCGACAAAACGCGTCGCCGAGCGACAGCCTTGGAAACTCCAGCACGCAGTACTGCTGACATTGCGCGTTCTCTTCGGAGGGGAACAAATCTAACCAAGGTTCTCCCCACTGCTGAAAGAGACCTTGCGCCACCTCCGACTGGAGACGTCATTCGTGATTCGCTAGGCACCGACGGCTGAGATCGTTTGCCCTGGCGTTCAGAGAACCTGCCAGGTGTTGAACCACCAGGGTTATGCCCTACTGTTCCAGCCATGTCCAGAGACGCAGGGCCTCTTGACAAAGGGTCCACGACCCCACCCCGCCTTGCTTGTTGCAGTACCACATGGCGGTGGTGTTGTCCGTGAACACCTGCACCAACTTCCCCTTGACAGAGGGAAGAAATGCTTTCAATGCCAAGTGAATTACTCGGAGCTCCAACAAGTTTATGTGGAGCCCCGTCTCCGCCGGAGACCCCTGATCTCCATCTCTCCCAAGTGGCCACCCCATCCCAGAAGTGACGCATCTGTCACGATTGTGAAATCTGGTTCGGGAAGGGAGAGAGGTCTGCCTTTGACCCAATCTTGGTTCGTTAACCAGCACTGCAGATCCTTTACAGTACCTTCCGAGATCTGAACCACATCGGTGAGATTTACCTGATGCTGTGCCCATTGGAACTTCAAGTCCCACTTCAGAGCCCGCATACGCCATCTCGCGTGTCTTACCAACAGGATGCAGGAGGCCATGAGGCCCAACAGCCTCAGAGTCAACCGCACCGAAATCCAGGATAGAGGCTGAAATATCGGAATCATAACCTGAATATCCTGGACTCGCTGCTCGGGAGGATAAGCCCGAAACTGCACTGTGTCCAGTACAGCTCCGATGAAAGGGAGCGACTGAGAAGGAGTCAGGTGTGACTTCAGCACGTTTATAGAGAACCCCAGTGAATGCAGGAGGTCCGCCGTAGTCTGAAGGTGGGAGATGACTGCCTGGGGTGAGGATGCCTTCAACAGCCAGTCGTCGAAGTAGGGGAAGACTGAAACCCCTAACCTGCGCAGATGAGCTGCAACCACCGCCATCACCTTGGTGAACACCAGAGGGGCACTGGTAAGGCTGAAGGGGAGCACAGTAAACTGAAAGTGCTCGTGGCCTACCTTGAACCGCAGGTAACGCCTGTGGCCTGGCAGGATGGGAATGTGAAAATACGCATCCTGCAGGTCCAACGCCACCATCCAGTCTCTTTGGTCTAGGGCAGACAAGACCTGAGCCAATGTGAGCATCCTGAATTTCTCCTTTTTGAGGAAGAGATTGACGGTCCTAAGATCCAAAATGGGCCGAAGCTCCTTGTTCTTCTTCGGAATCAGAAAGTAGCGGGAATAACCTACTTCTGAATCTGGGACCCTTTCTATAGCTCCTTTGGCCAAAAGAGCCGTAACTTCCTCATGGAGCAGCTTTAAAGGATCCTCCGCCAGCCGTTCCTGACTCGGCAGGATAGTAGGAGGAGAAGAAAGGAAAGAAAGAGAATATTCAGCCTGGACGATCTGCAAGACCCACTTGTCTGATGTTATAGATCTCCAGCAGGGGAGATGGTGACGAATTCTCCCACCCACTGGAGTAGTGTGGTCCTGCAGAATCAGCCTAGGAGTGCTTGGAGGCTGCGGCTGCCGGGGGCAGTGGGGTAGACGACTTCTGGCCTCCATTCCGAGGACAGAATGTACCGCGTCCACGTCCACGCACGGCTTTGGTAGTCCGAGCGGGACGGTGGGTAGGATAGGGCTGACTCGACTGGAAACCCCTTTCGATAACACGAAAGGGGCAAAAGGAAGACTGGCCACGAGGAGTGGAGGAGAGGCCCAAGGATCTGGTCGTAGCTCGAGAGTCCTTGAACCTAACCAGGGCCCAGTCTGCCTTTTCCCCAAAAAGGCGGGTTCCATCAAAAGGCATGTCCATCAAATTGGCCTGGACATCCCCCCGAGAAACCAGTCGTGCGAAGCCAGGCGTGGCGCCTCAAGGTCACTGTCATTGAAATAGATCTGCCCAGCGAATCGGTCGTATCCAAACCACACCGTATGGCGAATTTTGCTGCATCTCTCCCGTCCTTGACAGCTTGGGAGAGCACAGCCCGGGCCTCCTCAGGGACATGTGTCAGCACCTGCGCAACCGTCTCCCAAAGTGAGTGGGAGAAACGACCCAATAAGCATACAGTATTCACCGAACGCAATGCCAGACTGGAGGAAGAAAACATCTTCTTCCCAAATGAGTCCAGTCTCTTGGATTCCCTATCCGGAGGGGCGGAAGGGAATGTGCCCTGGGTAGTAGAGGCCTGCACCACCAAACATTCTGGGGTGGGGTGTTGGCTGAGGAATTTTTGGTCGCCCGGTGCTGGGCGATGGCGGTGTGCAATCGTTCTGTTCACAGGAGCCCCTGTGCTAGGCTTGGACCATGTTCCTAGAAGGACGTCCGTAAGTGCCTCATTAAAGGGCAAAAGGGGTTCAGAGGTGGAAGCCCTAGGTTGAAGCACTTCGGTCAGGAGATTAGTCCTGACCTGCACTGAGGGCAGCCCCAGTCCAAGGACCTCAGCTGCCCTCTTAACCACCATGGCATAGGACGCCCCCTTCTCCGTATCCACAGTAGGGGGAGAGAGCATGCCAGTGTCTGGAGAAGTATCCAGACCACTGGCTTCCCCAAGTTCCCCATACCAGTCCATTTCCTCCTCAGAGACATCCTGGTTCTCTAGAGGGTCTCCAAACTCCTCCCATTCCTCTCCTGAGCCTAGCATGTCTACAAAGTGCTCAGGCGACAACATAGAACTGCTGGGTTCTGTCGACGTCGAAATCGGCATCGCTCGATGCCGTTCCGGCTCCGTGTCGTCGGGGATGAGGATGGGGCTTGCGCCACCGACAGCCACTGACGACATTGCTTGCAGCGACTTTGGGTTCGACACCGGGGAAGGTCGTGTTGGCACGACCGGCGTTGAACCCGAACCGGGATTGGATCCCTGAGGCCCCACCGGCACCATGGCCGAAGCCGACGGCGTTGAACCCGATGGGGTCCCATCCGACCCCGCGAGCTCACCAACGGGGTCGTTCTGCTCAAATACGCGGCGCATGGCCTCGTAAACAGCTTTAATTTGAGCGGGAGTCACTCCGGCTCCCGGAAATGGAGGGAGGCGCGAAGTCGACTCTGGCTCCGCAGAACCATGCCTACAGCATCAGTGTTCCTTACCTTTTTCGATGATGGATGCCAGCTGAGGTGAAGTCGAAGTCCGCTTGGACTTCTTCTTCTTGTGCCTCTTCCCCGAGTGTCCTGAAGACCTCGAATGGGAGGAAGAGGACTTAGGGCTCCGTGAGCGATCCTGTGACCTCCTCTACCTCGAACGGGATCGTGACCTCCTGGGAGTCTCGCTAGACGGTGTCGACTGCCGGGCCATGAGCAACTTCATCGCCCGCTCCCTCAAGGTCTTCAGAGCCATCGCCCGGCAGTCTGAACACGACTTCGAATCGTGGTCGCGTTCAAGACACCACAGACATACGCGGTGGGGATCGGTGACCGACATCATGCGAGAACAAGTCCTGCACGGTTTAAAACCTGTCTTTCTACCCGACATCCCTCGCACACAAAGTCGTCAAAAATATCGACAAAAGTCGAGAAAAAGCCTGCCAAAAAGGGGCAGAGGGGTAGCTCTTCCCGGATCGGTGCTTAACTGGCGCGGAAAGAGAACTGTAGTCCGCGTGCCTGAGTGGCACCTATGTAGGCACCGCAACGTCATAACCGACGCTACCGACGCCAACGACGTCACACGGAGCCGAATGGAGCCACCCGACACCGCGCGCAAGGGGTATTGCTCAGCAAAAGTTTCCAGATCCAGCCTGACGCCTGGGAAATTCAAAGGTAAGGAATCTGCAGCTAGAAGTCTCTATCAGATACATCGTTACTGAAGTTAAGTAACTTGTTCATCTGAAAGAGACTGTTAGTTATATATTCCTTACGTTAGAATAGATATCCCAGCAATGCCAACCCCGGAGGAGGGTCTGCGAACTAAGTTCACACCAGAAAGTACTGGAGGAGAGAACGGGCAAAATAGCCATCCCTCCGGACTTGGCTGTCCAGGCAGTAATGTCTGGTGAACATGTGCAAAGATGCCCATGTGGCTGCCTGACAGATGTCAAGGAGTGGAACTCCACGTGCAAGAGCAGTGGTGGCCTCCGTAGCTCTGATGGAATGAGCACGGAGCCCCACTGGATGTTCCTTCTTCACCAAAGCGTAACATATTTTAATACAAAGGACAACCCATCTAGAGATGGTCAGCTTTTGAACAGCCCGACCTTTCTTGGCACCTACATAGCCAACGAAGAGTTGATCATCCACCCGGAAATCTTTTGTGCGGTCAAGCTAGAAAGACAGCACAAGTTTGGGGTCCAGACGGTGGAGTCTCTCCTCCTCCTGGAAGGGTGTGGAGGTGGGAAAAAGGTGAGCAAAGTAATGGTTTGTCCAATGTGAAAAGGTGTAACCACTTTTGGAAGGAACGAGGGCTTTGTCCTAAGCACCACTGTGTCCGGATGCACAGAGTAGAAAGGGGGCTTAAAAGAAAGAGCTTGGAGCTCACTCACTCTGCAAGTAGAAGTGATGGCAACAAGGAAAGCTGTCTTCAGAGTGAGGAGCCTGGGAGGACAGTTGTGAAGAGGCTCGAAGCGAGAGCACATAAGATAGGTTAAGACCAGGTTCAAGTCCCACTTACTAAGGGAGAAGGAGGAAAGAGTTGTGTAATGCCCTTGAAGAATCTATGTACAATAGGGGACTTGAACAAAGATGGCTGAGCTGGTAGCCGAAGGAAAGCAGAGATGGCTGCAAGATAGCCTTTCAGAGTGCCCAGGGCAGAGCCCTGCTGGGCCAAAGAAAGTAATCACAACAGGACCTCTGAAAAAGGGGCAGAAAGGGGATCCACAGCCTTTGCTGTGCACCATGCCACAAACTTGTTCCATCAACAGGCGTATACTGTCTTAGTGGAGGAATACCTGGCTGCCAAGATGACTTTGGGATGAAGGTCAAAAGCTGTCAACTGTTGCCGCTCAATCTCCACGCAAGGAGGTGGAGGTTGGACAGGTTTGGGTGAAGAACTCTCCCCTGCTGCTCGACAGAAGATCCTCCCAAAGAGATAGTCGGAGTGGATGATCGATGGCCAAGCTGAGGAGCTCTGGGTACTAGACTCTTCATGCCCAGTCCAGAGCCACAATAATGACTTGGGCCCAGTCGCGCTTGATCTTCTTCAGAAATTTGGGCAGAAGTGGTACAGGCGGAAAGGCGTACAGGAGGCCGCAGTTCCACTCATGACGAAAAGCGGCACCGAGCGAGTGCCGCCTTGGAAAATCCAACGCGCACAATTGCTGACAATACGCGTTCTCTTCGGTGGTGAACAGATCTAACCGAGTCTCTCCCCACCGCTGAAAGAGACCTTGCATCACCTCTGAGTGAAGACGCCATTCGTGATCCACCAGGCACCGATGGCTGAGTTTGTCCACCCTGGCATTCAGAGAACCTGCCAGGTGTTGAACCATCAGGGTCATGCCCTGATGGTCCAGCCATGTCCAGAGACGAAGAGCCTCTTGACATAGGGTCCACAACCCCACCCCGCCCTGTTTGTTGCAGTACTACATGGCGGTTGTGTTGACTGTGAACACCTGCACCACTTTCCCTCAGAGAGGCAAGGATTGCCTTCAGTGCCAGACGAATCGCCCGGAGCTCATGCAGGTTGATATGGAGCCCGGACTCCCCCGGAGACCAGATGCCTCTGATCTCCGCCTCTCCCAGATGGCCACCCCATCCCAGGAGTGACGCATCTGTCACCACTTTGAGGTCTGGTTGGGAAGGGAGAAGGATATGCCCACAGACCCAAGCTTGTTTTATTAACCACCACTACAGTTGTTGCGCAGTCCCCTCCAAGATCTGGACGTAGTCGGAAAGATTGCCCTCATGCTGCGCCCACTGGAACTTCAGGTCCCACTGCAGAGCCCTCATATGCCATCTGGCATGATCCACCATCAGGATGCAGGAGGCCATGAGGCCCAGCAGCCTCAGGGTCATTCTCACGGAAATCCGGGATAGAGTCAGAAACATTGGTATCATAGCCCGAATATCCCGGACTCGCTGCTCGGGAGGATTGGCCCGAAACTGCACTGTGTCCAGAACAGCTCGATGAAAGGTAGCATCTGAGAGGGATTCAGGTATGACTTCGGCACATTGACAGTGAACCCCAGCGAATGCAGAAGGTCCACCGTAGTCTGTAGGTGGGAGACGACAGCCTGGGGCGTGCCCGCCTTCAACAGCCAGTCGTCGAGATAGGGGAAGACTGGAAGCCTTGATCTGTGCAGATGATCTGTGACCACCGCCATCACTTTCGTGAACACCCGAGGGGTGCTGGAATGGCCAAAGGGGAGCAGGGTGAACTGAAAATGCTCACGGCCTACCGTGAACCACAGGTAGCGCCTGTAGGCTGGTAGTACGGGAATGTGAAAATAGTCATCCTGCAAGTCCAGCGCCACCATCCAGTCTCCAGAGTCAAGGGCAGACAGGACCTGAGCCAGAGGAAGTGGTTGAGGGCCCTGAGGTCTAGAATAGGACGCAGGCCTTTGTCCTTCTTGGGCACCAGAAAGTAGCAGGAATAGCAGCCACGACCTACTTCTGGCATAGGAACCCTCTCAATAGCTCCCTCGGCCAAGAGAGCTGAGACTTCCTGGCAGAGAAGTGCCAAATGATCCTCCGACATGCGATCAAAAGATGGTGGCATGGAGGGAGGAGTATTCTCAAAGGGGAGGGAGTAGGCCCTTTGGACTATCTGCAAAACCCACCTGTCCGACATGATGGTTTGCCAGTGGGGGAGGTGATGGCGAATCCTGCCACCCTCTGGCCTTTGATGACCCTGAAAGGTCGGACTAGGAATGTTTGGAGGCAGCTACAGGGGGGAAAGGGTGGACTGGCCCGCCCGCTGGCTCCCAGACCCACGTTGCTGGGTCCCACGTCCACAGTCATGCTGAGGCTGGGTAGCTTGAGTGAACCAGTGGCTGGTTTGGGCTGGACGTGGTGGGGTGCTCCTTCCGTAGCCACAAAAGGGGTGAAAGGCAGACTGAGGTGGACGAGTCGCTGCTGCGAGGCCCAAGGATCTGGCCATAGCTTGAGAGTCCTTAAAGCGCTCCAGCGCTGAGTCTGCTTTGTTGCCAAAAAGGTGACGGCCATCAAAGGGCATGTCCAGCAAGGTTGCCTGGACATCCCCTGAAAGGCCAGACGTCCTCAACCAGGCGTAGCGCTGAAGGGCTACCAACATGGCAATCATTCTGCCTAGTGAATCGGTGCTATCCAGTCCACATCGTATCATGAATTTGGCTGCATCTTTCCAACCCGCCACTGCCTTGGAGAGAACAGCGCGGGCCTCCTCTGGGCACTGAGGTAGCACCTGTGCAACCATTTCTCAGATGGTATGGGAGTATCGGCCCAAGAGGCATGCGGTATTCACGGACCGCAATGCCAAGCTGGAGTAAAAGAACATGCACTTCCCAAGATGATCCAGCTTCTTGAATTTCCTATCTGGGGGAGCAGAAGGGAATGCTCCCTTAGAGAAGAGGCTTGGACTACCAAGCTCTCTGGGGAAGGGTGTTGGGTGAGGAAAACTGGGTTGCCCGGAGCCGGACGGTGGCGACGGGCGATCGTCCGTTCCACAGGAGCCCCAGTGCTGGGCTTGGACCAGGCGCCCAGAAGGACATCAGTGAGGGCTTCGTTGAACAGCAAAAGGGGTTCAGATGAGGTTGCCGCCGGTTGAGAACCTCCATCAGGAGATTAGTCCTGACTGCCACCAAAGGGAGCTCCAGGTCCATGGCCTCAGCTGCCCTTCACACCACCACAGCATAAGACACTCCCTCCTCCGTAGCCACAGTAGGGGGAGAAAGCATGCCAAGGTCTGGGGAAGTGTCCAGACCACTGGCATCCCCCAGGTCCTCTCTTTAGTCCTGCTCTTCAAGCTGGTCGGTTAAAGGGTCAGGAGACCCTCCCAATCCTCATCACCACCTTCTGGATGATAGGGAACACCAGGGAGGAAAAGGGGAACAAAAGTACCCTCTGGTGTCGAGTTCGACATCGGCCGATGTCGATCCGGTTCCATCACGGGGGTGAGGTTTGGGATGGCGTTGGCTGGGGGCACGATTGACGTCGGGGGTGTCGGCACCGGGATCGGCGCCGGGGAATGTCAGGTGAGGTCGACCGGCGTCGATCCGGATCCAGGCCTGGATCCTTGGGGGTCCTCCGAGGCCGGAGCCGCAGGCCTCGAAGGCCCATGACCCCCGACTGGCTCCGTGGGGCCCGAAGGCACGCCGGCGGAGTCGGGCTGCCCAAAGATGGAGTGGAGAGCTTCGTAAAATGCACGAAGCTGGGCAGGGGACGCTCCAGCTCCCGGAAAGGGAGTGAGGTGCGGAGTCGCCCCAGAAGGAGCCTCAGAAGATGGAACATTTGAGCGTCAACGCTCCGGGTCCCGCGTCACGTCAGCCGACTGACAGGGAGAAGGCGAAGAGCGGCGGTGCTTCTTCGCCTTCTTCTTGTGCTTCGACTTACCTGAAGACTTCGATGACTTGAAGTGCGATGAGGTGTGGGGACTCCGCGACTGGTCTCGAGACCTTCCTCTCAAGCAGGACCAGGAACAACGCAGAGTCGACTGCCGGGCCTCCAAAAGCATTCGGGACCGCTTAGGATTCATGGCCCGTCAGTCGGAGCACATTTTCGGGTCGTGGTCACGCTCCAGACAACAGAGGCACACGAGGTGCGGGTCTGTCACAGACATCAGTTTGTGACAGGCCTCGCAGGGCTTGAAGCCGGTCCGATGATGGGACATCCCTCGCGCACCAGGAGTTGAAGAATCAAAAAAGAGGTCGACAAAAGTCGAAAAAGACTTAGTCAAAAAGTGAGTTAAGGGGTAGCTCTCTCAGGATCTGCGCTAGGCTGGCGTGGAAAAAGAAAGAACTGACGTCAGTGTGCAGGGGCGGTGTCTAAATAGACACTGCGGGCCCGATTCACAGAACTAACTTACGTCAAAAACGTAAAGTTAGTACTTTTTGGTATTCACAGAATACACTTACTCATTTTGGTATTCACAGAATGCACTTACTCATTTTGGTATTCACAGAATGCACTTACTCATACTAACTTTATGTCCGCACTCGGGCCGGAGATTCCGGCCCTTTGGTGGAGATTCCGGCCCTTTGGTGGAGATTCCGGCCCGATGGTGGAGATTCCGGCCGGTTGTGGAGATTCCGGCCGGTGGCGGAATGTCCGCCACCGGCCGGAATCTCCAGTTCTGTGAATCAGGCCCTGCGACATCATCCCGGCGAACACGATGCCGACAACGGATGCAGAGTTGACCAATGCCACCTACCGACGTGCAGGGGTACTGCTAACAAAAATATTTCTGGATCCAGTCTGACCCCTGGGGGTAATTCTAAGGTAATGAAGCTATAACTAACAGTCTCTTTCAGATAAAAACATTACCTACTTGCTAATTCTCTATGTTTACACAATACTTTGATTTGTGTCATTGTAAAGTTATGATGGAGGGAAACAAAAGCATTGATGGTGTTGAGATATACAACACCAGTCTATGAGTTTTTGAGTTGTGAATTTATTGAAGTAAACGTGAAGAAATTAAACAGGGTGAAAATTCAAAAGCAAACCAAAAATTGAAGGAGTCATGGTGAATGAAACCATAGTTGAAGAACCAAAATTGTTCGAAGTCCAATGTCCAAAATGCAACTGGCCTCAGAAAGGTAAATGTGTTCAGAAATAGTCAACAGAGTGAATTCTAGTCACATACTGGAGGAAATTAGGTTTTGGGTTTCTTGCTGGTGGTGACAGAAGTCTTGTCATCCTCACCTCCTGATAATTTGGATGGATGGGCATGGGGTGGCTGCCGGTGGTTCTTCCGGTGGCAGGTCATCCCTTCCTGTGGCAGATATAGATGTGCCAGATGTTGTAGGACCACAGGAAGGAGTATATGGTGCTGGGAAAGCCCTGCACATATCGGTGGAAATATCCTGCAGCACCCCAGTCAGGGAGCCCATATTGGAGCTCAGGGAGTACCTAGCCCATCATGTCATAGGACCGATAATAGGAAAATGGCACGTTAGTCTGCATGCGTTTACAACGCATGCCATTACAACACGGTCGTTACAACGACCGCGTTGTTACATCATATACCTTTACAACGCATGTCGGAACAACGACTTGATGTAGGGGGCACTGGATGTTGGAATAGTATAATTTACTATTCCAACTCCAGTCTGTGCAACAGTAGGGAAGGTGTTGGATTTTAAAAGCAACACCTTCTGCCCCCTAACGCAAGTCGTTGTTCTGACTTGCGTTGTAAAGGTATGCGATGTAACAACGTGGTCGTTGTAACGACCGCGTTGTAATGGCATGCGTTGTCTCGCATGCGTGGTAAACGCTGTTTACCAATAAAAGGCTCCCAAGACTTGGTCTATGGTGGTCTGGGTGAGAGTGACCCCAGTGGCCTCACTATTCCGGCCCACAGAATCCTGTCTGTGACCCCTAACCCCACTACCATGTGCCCACGGCCCAGTGTGCTGCCATCTGACTGGATCCTGGGTGAGCTGTGGTCTCAACATAAATTCAGGACTGGGGGGCACACAATCGGAGTTACAGTGGTAGGAACACAGAAAGTGGAGTCTTTGGTTAGTTGAGGTGTTAAAGCTGACGTGGGAGGTGTCGGTGTGGGCCCAGTGAGACTCAGTGGAGCCATCTACCCATGCTGACCAGATGGACCAGGATCCTCATCATCATCCAGATTACCAGGAGTGTTGTACTTACTGAAGGCTTTGTCCTGGGCTGGAGTGGAGGTCTCTTCAGTGGCAGATTCCTTGCCACGTGGTCTGTCAGTTGGACCTATTGAGAAATTGAGAAAATTTTTGTTAGTAAAAGTGTGTATTATACATCCAATTCTTTGAGACAAAAAATGTAGATACCTAGAAGGAAAAAAGGTAGATATTATTATGATGATAGCTTTCAGTGGTATTGAACATATTACCCTAACTTTTAGCAATTTCAAACAGTACAACGTCTAATAAGCAGATCATAAGATGTCCTGAAGTATGTTTATGAAGTGATTAGGAAGTATACCTAATATCTCCTAACCATTTAACCCAACACAGGAGAGAGGTGAAATGTGTAATTGACAATTCCAAAACCTAGCAGACTTCAAAATAGACAGTTACACAACTTGGATGGATGCTTGGTATTAGTTATCATGTGAACAGTGCTGAGTCAGTTTTTGTAATTACCACTTATGTTCAGCATGGTCATTTTCATACCTTACAATTGTTGGGTCAACACAGTTTGATTTATGAAACTAATGACAACAATTCAATTGGTTGAGAAGAACAGGACAACATTCAGAAAATATTACATACCATTTTCAGAAGAGAGCATTGAATAAGGATTGATCACTACATGACACTTTACCATATGTTGAAATCTGTTAAACAAGAGAGAATGAGCAATATGACATAGCAATATTCTTTTGGCAAAACTGAAACAGGGCATCATGGTAGTTGTAATCATTTCAACGACAACTTCCCAACACTTGCAAAATGGTTAGTGGAACATACCTGTGGAAATTATGCAGTTGAAATTGGACAGACACTTACAATATGACAAACATATGGGTAATGGGTTATTTGGTGTTGTAACACTAATAGGCACCATACCATCATGTGAAGATTGACACCTGTAATCTTAGGAGCAACACAATACATTCATACAAACAATCCAAATTATCTGAAACTGATAGCTTGAGGTTTCTTTGTTAAGAAATTATGTGCAGAACACATGGGCAATAGCTGAGTTGAGAACAAACATGACATTGAGGTTTAGTGAGACTTTGTAAAGTGCAACTTACCAGACTCCACTCCACTAGGTATTCCTGTCAAGCCTTCAGGTTCTAGGATCTGCAAGACTTTCTCCTCCCAGGGCATGAGTTGTAAGGGGGGCCTGGGACAATATTCACCAGTCCTTTGGTCCTCCATGTGATTCTTGGAGGCCTTCCCTCGCTGGTCATTCCACCTCTTCCTAATTTCTTCCTGTCTGCGCAGGTTGTGAGCTACAACATTCACTCTTTCGTAGATTCTGGCCCACATCTGAGATAGGGGTGTTTTTTGGACTTGGGCTCCAAACAATTATGGCTCTATTCTTATGATTTCATCCACAATGACAGACAATTCTCCTTCAGTAAAACATGGATTTCTAGGGCCTGGCATTGGGCCAAGAAATAGGATTGAATAAAAAAAGTAACCACAAGGTAATAAATGAAAGAAGATGAAGGGACAAGAAACAGGGAAAAGGAGCAAAATAACCTCACTTAACTGGCAAAAGCTCTTCTTGAAAATGTTGTGGTGCAGTGGAATGGCAAAGGATTGTGGTCTGAAATGGAGTGTGTTTTATAGTGTGGTATGCACGTGTTTCCATTGGGTCAATGGACATCAGGTGTGTTCTACTAACATCCATCCAATTGCCAGAGTGATGGTGCTTTGTTGAGCGCGCACCGTGACAGACTCCCTCCGTCAGGGAACCACAGCTAGGAGACTGCCAGCACAACTGTGACATCTAAATCTGGCTGCAGGAAACCACCGCCCTGAAGGTGACAGAGTACTGTTTGCTGGCATTGGAGTCGCCATGTCGGCAGCAGTGTGCTGGGACTGCAACAGAAAACACTCTGTTGATGTGGACGGTGAGTCAGCCTGCAAGCATCTAAATATGGTGGGCAAAAGATCATTAATTTGGGGGAGTACTTGGGACCGCTGTCACTGTGGGACAGCAGTAAGACCATCAAGATCTAAATCAGGCCATGTACAATTGTTCTCCGAATTGGCAATACCTTTAGCTCCCCCTGTAAGTCCGTAGTAAATGGTACCCCTGGTACCCAGGGCAAGGAGGCTAAAGAAAGTCCCAAGGTGCTGCAGAATTTATTGTGCCACCCTTAGGGACCTCTGAGCACCAACATGCAAACTGGCATTGCAGGCTGCTTGCCATGATGCAGAGAAAAGTGAAGACAAGACATGGCACATCTCCTGTGTGCCATGCCTGCAGACACTGCATGCAGTATAGGTAAGTCACCGTACAGCAGGCCTTACATCCCTAAGTCAGGGTGCACTATACCACATATGTGGAAATATCTGCATGAGCAGATATGCCCCTGTGATTTCTAAGTCGATTCTTAGATATTACAAGTGAAGAGGAAAGCCATTTTGCATTCATGTGCTGGACACTAGTATTTACGAGTTCCCCAGCTACATGATGGCTTCGCTGAAACTAGAGATGTTTGGTATCAAACATCTCATATTATTAAACCCACATTGATTCCAGTGATGGATTATTAATGCAAGCACCCAGAGGGCGCCTTAGAGGTACCCCCTGAAAACCTAACGACTACTAGTTGGCTGACTGGTGTAGACCAGCCTGCCACCACAGACAGGTTTTTGACCCGCTGCAGGTGAGAGCCTGTGCTCTCTGAGGGCCAAAACAATGACTGCTTCGGCCGGAGGTGTTTTCACCTCCTCCAAGCAGGATGGCTGAGTGATCAGCATATCAGGGCAGGAGTTTTCAAATGCCTCTGCCACTTTGATATGCAACTCCAGGCTTTTCCAGACAGGGGAAATGCCACACCCTGCCCCGGGCCCATTTGACACCAAGACAGGTGGGAAAAATAGCTAGCCAAGAGGCGTTTTCCGCCTCTGATGTGAACATGACTTTTAGAATTCCACTATCTTAGTTTTGGCGGAATTAGGCTCACAAGAAGTGGACACATAGAGGGTGTAGCCACCCCAAGGGTAAGTGGCACAATGGCTTCTACCTTTCACTCTCCTTAACGCCCCTAAATTGAGTATTTGGGTGACACTCCTGACACCAGGAACTAGATTTGACAGATCCAGAAGAAGAGGACAAAGAAGACCCGCAAGAAAAGCGAGAACTGAGGACTTACTGTGGACTTTTGGCACCAAACCCTCCCTGCACCAGTCTCGACAAATGTGACCAGTGACTCGTCCTGCGGCTGAACAGCTTCAAAGTACCATGGGAGACTGACAATGCTTTACAAATTGTCAGCAATCTCCCTTGGAGTAGAGGAGCTACTCTTCTGCATTCCGCAGTCACCAAAACTTAAAGTCCAGTTTACTGAGTTGCCACTCCCCAGCCAGCCCAATGCAGCAACCTCCCAAGAAGAGGACACTGTGCTCCTGAAGGTCAGATCTGTCTCCCTCACCAAGTGAGAGGACACTGGGATCAACCAGAGCCGCACAGGACCAATACCCGTGGTACCGGACCTCTTGCAGCAAACAGAGTTGTGAGAGTCCAATCCAGACTCCCACTGTCAAGACTGAGGGACGCCGAGGGATATCAGCACTGCAGAGACCCACTTCCAGAGTGGCGCAGCTGTCCTGATTTTGCACCCTCAACCAGCGAAACCAACAACCGCAAGACCCTAGGACACACAGAGCCCAGATGACCTTTCCACTCTGCACCCTAGTTCCCCAGCCTGGGTACCAATTAACTGGCTGTGCACCCCTGTCCCCAGGATCATTGTGAGCCGAGCCCATCATTAGGAGCTCCTGGTCTTGTCCCCAAGTCCCTCTCTGCAGCCTCTTTCTGGATGGCCCCCCTTCTTTCTGCCGGAGTAGTGCACACAGCTACCAACCAGGGCACCTGCACTTCTGCACCTGAATGCCCCCGGGAGGTAAGGAGTAACTACTGGTGGTACTTTGGACCCTGGCCCCCTACGACCCTAAGTCTCGAAGGAGACACCAAGAAACCGTAAATAACTGTATGCAACATATGCTTTTTCTTCCATAGGGAAAAATTGCTGTGTACAGACGTATTAAGTGAACTGTTTACTTACCTGTGAAAATTCATATTTAAACAAATACTTACCTGATAACAAAGTGCTCTATATCAAATTTTACATAAAAACACAAGTTATTATCCTAAATTGTACTCGGAAATTGTACTCAGATTTATTCCTTAGTGTGTGTCTCATTTATAGCCTGTGATTACAATGAATCCTTAGCACTACTCTCTGATAGGCCTAAACTGCTCGGCCACACTACCACTGAAGGAGAGCATTTCCTGGTTTGTTAGGGCTCGCTACACAGAGCAACTCATTTTGGTCCACGTATAAAGAGCCAGATTCCTACAATCTCCAAGATCCATACCCTCTCAGTAAGATGAGTCATTTGTTGCTGCAAGTCTCGTTGCACTGGTTGGAGCTCTCCCACAATCACTTCAGTGGCCCTAACCTTGTCAGGCAGTTTTTGGTGATCCGCCCTGATAAGGCCAAGCTTTGCCGCCACCGTATCAACCTGATTCTGGAGTGTATCCTTGTCTTTGTGCCACTGAACATTACGCAGAACAACAGGAAGTCAATTCACCCAGTAGATGCTCCATTCCGACCGGCTGTCCAGGTAGGGTCAGCACCCTTTGAAGTGACTGCCCAAATGTGCCAGCAAGTCTGCGGGTAGGAAAAGAGATGAAACTTTCGCTTCCAGGGGGTGTGAGCACTTTCACTGCTCACACCCACTGGAACCGGAGAGATTGCTTTGGCTTGGTGGGAGCTGTCACAGCTCCCGCCAAGCAAAGCAAAAGCACCCTGGGACAAAGCAGGAGCCAGCCTGGGGGGCCTTCCAAGGGCCATTATTGGCTCCTGGAGGGGGCCCCCTTCTTTAATGTTAATTGTAGCCTTTAGGAGGTGGTGGTCCTCAGGACCGGGGGAGTCAATGTGGCGCACACATCAAATTTAACATTAGCCCTGAGATGGTGGTTGTCCCCAGGGCATAAAATGCCATGAAGGGGGGCCATGTATGCCCCCTCCCTAAATTTCATAAAGGAGGCATGCCCCCAGAACTGGCCCACCCAGTGGCTTAATTAAAAACAAGCAGAGGAGACCGTGTTGATCCACCCGCGATTTCCTGGCAAAATGAAAAAAACATTTTTTTAATCCCCAGCGGGACCACATCAACACATCTAGTGGGTTAGGATACTGCTACCCTGCCTCCTTTTCTCTATCTTAAAAGTTTTTGTGAGACTCGGCTGCAGCCATCTCCCAAAATGTCTTCCTGGTTTAACTGTGGGCAGCCAATCAGATTTCAGCATGGGGACTGTCGGATCCACGCCCCTAGACATACAGATTTGAATTTCGGTTACTAACTCAAAACTACTGATCGGATTTACACCTAATCACAAAAAATGTGCTTTCTGGATGAAAAGCTATCTTTCTGCCAAATCTGGTGTAATTTAGTTGAGTAGTTCGGGTGTAGAATTAAGATGGGGGAAAACGCGTTTTGGGACCCCCCACTTTTTCTCTGCCCCCACTTCACGGATCACCCCGAAACAATTCAGACAGCAACAGAAGTGAGCGTCCAATTTTTTGGGTAAATTTCATGAAGTTTCATTTAACGAAGATAAAGGCAAGTCATAAAGCGCTTTTCCTATGGAAACATGGTCCTAACTACACCTATTTACTGGTGACCAATAGTAGGTAATATATATATATATATACTAAACAATCCACCTCCCACAGTGACACCATGGAAGGAAGCACGGACACGAAGTGGTTCAGGATTCGGCATCTCTTTATTAGTTGATGTCGCCCTCAATCCCAAGCACAAAGAGAGACGCGCTTCAGCCACAAAGTGGCCTTTGTCAATCTAGTTTGGCGGTAATTTTCACACGTGTTTTATAGCCCCACCCACTGGACTAATAGATAGACATAGAAAACATACTATCGTGTATGTAATCCTATTACAACAAAATTACATCATGTGAAAGCTATCTACAGCAAAAAGTCGTCAGAAATGCAGGTAAAGCGTAGCATCACAAAATATTGCGCACAGTGCTTGAATATAATTTGCTCACACAAAATATCTATAATGCAGACCGCACAGACGATTATGCTTAAAAATCACATCAGACATCTAACACAGTGGGATTAAATGTGGGCATTAAAACTACGCAGCCAAACATTAAATCCTGTGTTGCCTTAATAACATATACTCATCAATTTAAAAGCAAATGCTGCTAAACGCTTCAATTCATGACCCATAGTCACTGTCATTGTCCCGGAACGCTCTCCTGAGCTGATGATTAGTATGTACCAGCCCGACCTCTGACCCCAACTCACAATGATTCTAGCTGCAATGTTTATGTCGCATTCCTAATAATGCAAGACATGGGGCCCGGATAAATACCTTGTCCTCTCTGGGTCGTATATCTGGACTATGAGTGAACTTGAAACCCAAAGTCAAAATCAATCGAGCCCGTGCTCCAACCCCCTCAGGACTACAGATCCCACAATGCCACTGAATATATATGTATATATATATACACATTATATATTCATATATTACCTACTGGCGGTCACCAGTAGGTAGCTATAGTTAGGACCTAGTTTCCATAGGAAAAGCGTTTTTTGATTTGCCAATAACTTTAGCACTATTTGACGAATCTTCGTGAAATTTTCAAAACCAATGGGGCGGTCACATCAGCTGCTGTCTTGAAAATTTCCGAGTGATCCCTCAAGCAGGGGCCGAGAAAAAGGGGGGTCCCAAAATGTTTTTTCTCCATGTTAATTTCCATGGGAAACTTTAGGCACAGCTACAGCCCGAACTGCTGAACGGAATTACACCAAATTTGTCAGAAAGGTAGCTCTTGGTCGAGAAAGCACTCTTTTTGTTAAAAGGTATGAATCCCTTTAGTAGTTGCTGAGAAATGTAAAGATTTCTCAGATATACAACTGTGGCTGGGGTGGATCCACGAACCTTCCTGATCTCGTACCTGAGATCTGATTGGCTGCCAACACTTCAAACCAGGAAGTGTTGGCATCCAGTGACTGTGATTGTTTTTAAAATGTTTATGTGTGTTAAATCTATATACCTAGGTGTATTGGTGAATCAGTGGGTGTATGAGTGACTGGATGCATGACTGTGTGGGTCACTAACTGTATACGTGAGTGATTAGGTGTCTCAGTGAATGTATGGGTAGGTGACTGGTTGTGTGAATCTGTGTATCTGTCTGTCAGTTGATGTCTAACTAGGTGTATGAGTGTGTTAGTGGGTATGTGAATGGCTATATGGGTGATTGATTGGTTGTCTGACTATCTCTATGGGTGTCTGGGTTTCTGTGTGTGTGGGTGAGGAGGTGTGTGACTGTCTGTTTGGATGAGTGAGTGGGTGAGTCAGTGGCTGTATGGGGTAGTGAGTGCGTGTGTGAGAAGCTGTATGGGTGAGTGAGTGTCTGTATGGCTGTGTCAGTGATTGAGTGCATGTGTCAGTATGGGTGAGTAACAGGGTATGTGAAAGGCAGTATAGTTGAGTGACTGGGTATATGGGTGACTGTATGCATGAGTGAGTGAATGTGAGAGCAGCTATATGGATGAGTGCATGCTTCTGTCAGTGACTGTATAGGTGAGTGACTACTTGTTACTATTTGTATGAGTAAGTTGGTGTATGTAACTGTTCGGGTAAGTAAATGGCTGTGTGATTGATTGTATGGGTGAGTGTCTAGGTGTGTGAGTAGTTCTATGGATGACTCACTCATTGTGTGAGTATTTGTATGGGTTTATGAGTGGATATGTCAAAGGCTGTATTAGTGAATGAGTGGGTGTATGGGTGAGCGAGTGGATGTGTGTGTAGATCTATGAATCAGTGAATGGGTGTGTAAGTACTGGTATGGATCTGTGAATAGGTTTGTGAATGGTTGTGTGGGAGTAGCAGTGGATGTATACAAGTTTCTATAGGGGTGTGAGTGGGTTCCTCAGAGATGCTGTGTATGATGTCATCACTGATGTCATCAGTGATGTCATTTGAGAAGTCATCAGTGATGCCATCAGTGATGTCACTGACCATGTCATGAGTGATGTAATATGTGAGGTCATAAGCAGTGCATTGCGGGGGCGCAAGTTATAGCTAACTATAACGGCTGAATTTCACAGGTTTTGTATGAGTGAACTCTGACCCTAACTGTAACATCCCTGTAACCTTTGTTTTTTTTAGAGTATATATATATATATATATATATATATCAGCTCGTACTTCTAAATCCAGGGAAAAGAAGATGCTGCACTCATGGGTGAACTCATCCGTTTATTTAATCATAAAGGCGGGACGCGTTTCGGCTTACGCCTTCCTCAACCACAATTTTTACCGAAAACAACGCGCCATTTTATCATACATTCACGCATGCGCATATGCTTTTAGACATGAAAGTAGAAAGCGGATTTAGGTGTATTTTCCTTAAACTGCCGATGAGCACCATTTTAGAGTGGATTTTACATCAAATTCCACTCAATGTCGATAAACACAAATATATTTCATTAGTAAATTGAAATAATATCTAATCAACTTATCAAACATCATTCAAAAATTAAATTTACGACTTATAATTGTCTTAATTCATTTTGCGACATTCGCATTTGTAATCATGCTCAAATGAGCATTCAATGCAATAACGTATGTGACCAACTGATTCCGCTCTGGATGAGCAATTATCCTAGTGGCAATGGCATATTTCACAATCTCGCTCTGTATGAGCACATTACATCAACATCACGTGTGACTGTCTGCTATTCACAATTCAAGATTATACCTCATAACTGCATTTCTGCGCTAATCATCAGGCCGTTTTAAAAGAACAATTCGCTAGAGCAAAGAGCCAGAAATCAAAATTTAAAAATCTTTTGAATCATATTTCTAAACACAAAGATCACATCACTAGCAGTATATCTTCGGATCGTGATTAATAACAGGCTAAAGGGAGATTCTCAGCCCACATGGATGGCCAATTCTTCCTCTGTATTCAGACCCCCTGGAACCCTAGTTTGCAGATCAATAATGTATCTTGATTCTAATCTGCGTAGGCGGAGTTCTCTATTCCCCCCTCTTTCATTAGGTGGAACATGATCAATACAAAAGAATCGTAAGAGATTTCTATTACTGGAGTGCGACTGGGCAAAGTGCCTTGCTATGGGATACGTTGGATCCTTTCTCTCTATGGCTCGAGCATGTTCTAGAATGCGTTTCTTGGTGGGGTGGATTGTACTTCCTATATATAGGAGATTGCATGGACAGGAAAGGCAGTATACACAATATGGAGTGTTACAGGTGAGAAATTTAGTTATTTTTCTCACATTGTTAGACCCAGGTACTTTATAGGCTACTATTTTCCTACTGTGTTTGCACGCTTTACATTTTGTACATGGGAAAAATCCAGTCAGATCATTTATACGTGGATTCTTTTTACAGCTATCCAGGTGACTTTGGGTTAAGCTATCCCTCAGTGATCTACTTCTACTATATGTAATTTTAGGATAGTTAGATAAATTCTTCCCTATTACTGAGTCAGTTTTCAAAATATGCCAATTACGTTTTACAATTTTTGAAATATTTTGAACCTCGTCAGTAAAAGTCATAATTAGTCTGAACTCTGGGTTGTCTGGATGTTCTGAATCCTGTTTTCTGTCCTTCAATAGTAGCTTCCTAGGAATTCTCTCAACTCTTTTCAGGGCTGATTGTAATGTGTTCTCTGAGTATCCTCGTCTCCTAAATCTCTGTGAAGCTTCTAAGGCTGATCTTTCAAAATCTGGCTGTCTGGTACAGTTCCTTTTTAATCTTAAAAATTCCCCATAGGGTATACTTTTAATTAGAGGTGCCGGATGACTGCTACTGGCCTCTAAAATCGAATTTCCAGCAGTTGGTTTACGAAAGAGAGAAGTGCAAATGGTACCATCTGCAATGAATACTTTTAGATCTAAGAAATTCACTTCTGTGGCACTTATATCCCCACTGAAGTGTAGATTCACCTCATTATTGTTAAGGATAGCAATGTATTCTTCTGCCTCCGGTTTTGATCCTTTCCATAAGATGAACAAGTCATCTATATAGCGGTGCCACCCTACTATACAGGAAACCCATTTCTGGTGCTCATCTGCCCAAGCCACCTGCTTCTCCCACCAGCCCACGAATAAATTCGCGTAGCTGGGGGCGAAGCAGGTTCCCATGGCTGTACCTTTCAGTTGTATATACAGTTGTTGCTGAAAAAGAAAAATGTTGTTATAGAGGCAAAATGTTACAAATTCAATCAACATTTGGCTATGTTCAGCTAGGTGTAGAGATCTACCCTTTAAAAAGTATTCAATTGCCTTAATGCCATGAGTATGGTCTATACTTGTATATAAACTTGTTATATACAGTACTATCATCAACATGTCCGGTTCCCAGCAGATATTGGAGATAATTCTAATAAAATCTGTAGTATCTCGGACATGGGATGACAGTGTCTCCACGAGGGGGGCAAGAAAAACATCTACAAATTGAGATAAATGCTCGGTCAGGCTCCCAATGGATGAGATAATTGGGCGGCCTGGGGGTTTGCTTATGAATTTTTGGCAGATGGTTAAATGTTGGTAAAATCGGATATGCACAGTTCAAGAAACGTGTTTCTTCATTATCAAGCATCCCACGAGTAGACCACTTTTGTATCAGTTCATGATGATCATTTATACTCTCAACGTATCTTTCTTTCGTAATTTTGGCATAATTTGTAGTGTCGGATAATTGACGCAATGCCTCCATGACATAATAGTCTCTAGTCAACAGGACAATGTTGCCCCCCTTATCTGATGGTTTGCACACAATAGTTGTGTCTTCTTGAATTCTCTTAATTGCCTTCCTTTGTTCATCAGATAAATTGGATCTTGAGCGGTTTCCTCTGGTCCATTTAGATTTTTTCATTCTCAGTTGCTACAATTCGTGCGTGACTGCTTCTTCAAAAGCATCAATAGTATCAAATGGGGTATTGGGGATGAATGTAGATTTCAGCTTGAGGCCTGATTTCACACTTTTTTGATTAATCCCAAAGCTTTCAATATTGGTTATCTCCTGTGTCTCTGAGATAAATGCCTCATCTGCTAGTATCCGTAGAAAATCTAGATCATCACCCGTTAATTCATCCGTCCTCGTTTGCATAGTTTCTGAGGATAGTGTTTGTGGTACATTAGGTGTTCCTCGTAATTTAAATTTTTTTACCAATTTAAATTTCCTTGTGAACAAAAAAAGGTCAATCCGTGATTGAGTATATTCAAACTTTTGTGTGGGGCAAAACGTAAGTCCTTTTTTCAATGTTGACTCCTCAATTTTTGACAATTTTCTTGGCGTAAGATTTACAATTGTCAGTTCGTCAATATCTTCTACTTCCTGGTACCCCTCTTGCTTCTTGTCTGTGAGGCGATACCCGTGCTTGTTGAAGCCTCCTCGTATTGTTTTTCTCTTCTTTGTTGATTCCTCCATTCTGGGGTTTGCCTCGTCCTCCCCTCTGCCAAGTTTGTCACATTATTTGGAATTCCTCGTAAAAAAGGGAACGCGAAGGGGTCTGTTCAGGCCCTTCCTCTCCTGATTGTTCAGCATCGGTCGTAATGTCTGATTCAGATGTTTCTCGTTGTTCGATTACTTTGCGTGCCATATTTGATCTTAGAGTTCTTCTTGGTGCATCGTATTTCCGAGCAAATGTCAGCACGCGTCCTTGCTCGTAATCTTGTGCGTCACGATTAAATTTGCTGTGTTTCCTTTGTTTAATTTTATCCTCATATGCCAGCAGACGTTTCTTCATCCCTTCACGTAACTCTTCTCTAATTTTAACATCTTTCTCTGTCAAGATCAATGTTTCTAGTTCCTCTATTTCTTTAAGGCATTTTTGTCTGTCACTCCAAGTGAATTTGATTAATATTCTGAGCATGCCTATGGAGGACTCTGTGGTGTACGCTGCCCATTCATCCAGCAGCTTGGGGTCCGGGTTCTCGTAGGAGGGAACGGTGTATATGCGTAAACCACGTGGAATGCGGTTCACCTCTATATAGTTTTGCAACAATGTTGCCTCCCACCACTTCCGGATATCCCTTTCATAGAGTCTTTCCAATTTTCCAAATTGAGCTTTGAGTCCCCCTTGTACACCCGGTACTTTGCTCGTGGCATCATCCTCGCTGGGTTTGCCCCGTTTAAATACATCTACTGCCGCCTCCAGGCGCACTTCATCGGTAAACATGTTGAATAATCTGTTATGACTAAACGTGATAACTTTGTGTCACCCTCGTTCCGGCCGCTTTATCAACCAACATACAGCATTGATGCTTATGAAAACGGGATATCGGAGTTTCAAAACTCACACGATTTCAACGTAGAATTCAATCTTTGTCCACTTCTCCGGGACAGATGCAGCGGTGCTAGCGCGCTTTCAAAATTCAGGCTCCAGTCCACCGAAATGCGCATTCAGCACTCAGGAACGGGTGCGGCTTGTTACGTGGCGGCGGGTCCACGAATAAATGTCAGCTCGTACTTCTAAATCCAAGGAAAAGAAGATGCCACACTCACGGGTGAACTATAATTTTGCAAGGGCTGACAGCTCTCCAGGCATTGATGTTAGGCTTTCTCTGCTACTTGCTTTAGGATCATTCAAAGATGCCAAATGGGAGTGCATGGTATGTAATCTTTGAATGATATTTTAAAACTTCCAAAGATGGCTGCCCATGCATGAACAAAAGCATTCCTGAGTATAAGCCGACAGAAATCTTTTAATGATTAATTTTTTAATTGTCTAATCTTCCAGTGTTCAGCATTTAAGCACTCTCAACTCAACAGTTTAACAGCTGTTTTCAGCTTCAATACATACCACTTGAAGCAGTATTAGCTTTTTATGCTACTTTTTATGCACTTCACATCTGCATACATGTCCTCGGTATAACTACATGCACCCTACTACCACCCTACTAGCACATTGCACAACAAGTGCATTATGACGTCTCCTGCCATCAGCCCCTCAGTTCTGACCTCCATGATTTCATATTTTTTTCTAGTAAAACCTCATTACAAATTCTATGCTAACATGCCACAATATCAGCCATCCCGATCAGAATCTAGGCATCTGGGTCCATATTATACAATGCTGCACATTTTCCTTGTTAGCAATGGGCGCACCTTTCAAAAGGAGCGGTCATCGCTAACAAGGAGAGAATGCTGTATTAGATTGAATGCACTGCCCCCGGGGCAGCCGTGAACTCATGCTGCCCCGAGGGTGGTGCATTCAGATGAAATATTTAGCGGCTTTGAAGCAGCTGTGTTTCGCTGTGCAGGCGGCAACTCGCCTGCACTTCTAAGAGGGGTGAGAAATCCCCTTGCAGGCGGGTGCAGTGAATGTCTGCACCTGCCTGTAAAGGGATGTATAGGGTGTCCATAGGACCCTCTATACCCCCTCCAGAGGGCTGCCATCAATAAGCGCACTGACAGTGCACTACCTTTTAGGCGGCGCACAGTCAGCACGCCTCCTGACAGCTTTTTTACCTTTGTGCCCATGCCTATGATACGGCGAGGGCACAGAGGCAAAGAGATTACCTTATATGCATGATGCCATGCCCCCATGCAAATGAGGGAACGCCCTCTGATGATAGAGCGATATGTGCACCAGTGCAATCTATATTACAGAAGGGGCCGCACAAGCATCTGTAGTCCGTTCAGTAATACCAAAGTGCCAGAGGGCGCGCAAAGCGGGCGCAAATGCCCATTGTGCCCCCAGGACACTTTGTATGGTTAAAAAAAGGTTTTCAGTTATGCAAGGTGGGCCTCCAAGGACCTTCCATGTAACACTCCATTTGTTCTCCAAAAACAGTCGGTGGACATCCTCTATAATTATAAATGCAAATGAAAACTGATAACAGGGACGCCTAGCCTCTTGGGTCTGGGCCTGTTTGGGAGTGTCAATCCCTGCATATTCCAAACAGAAAACACGTCCTACACCTTCACAATCAAGCCCACCATCCAATCCATCGTGACAATTCTTTAACTCACTGATTTCATTGAGCAATTTCAGTGAAAAATCCACTTGGATGATATTTACCACTACGAGTCCTTCCGTTTTAAACATCAAACTAATGTGTGTCCGCCCTCACTTTTGATGTATTGGCTATATAAAGAGCTAATGAATGGTCACTTGAACATTAGCATATGATTAAGACTAATAGAGCTGAAACACTTTATGCTGGATGCACTGCCTTGACTAAAGAATTGTCACAAAGGATTGGATGGTGGGCTTGTTTTAACGTCGCCTGAAGGTGTAGGACGTGTTTTCTGCCTGGAAAAAAAAATACACACAAAAAAAAATATATATATATATATTCACTGAAAAAACCATAGGTTTTAGGGACAGTTATAGTTAGTTGGACATTGCACTCGTACAAAACCTGTGAAATTCCCCCGTTATAGTTAGTTCAGCTAACTATAACTCGCGCCCCCGCAATGCACTGCTGATGACGTCACATATTACATCACTCATGACATGGTCAGTGACATCACTGATGACATCACTGATGACATCTCAAATGACATCACTGATGACATCACTGATGACATCATCCACGTGATAATCTGATGCACCTCCTCACACCCTAATATAACCTTTGATACACCCACTCTAAATTACAGACTGCCATTCGCAAAACCATAGACACTCCAACACCAATAACTACATACCCACTCACTGATTCTTAGGTCTACACACACACATCCACTCACTCACCCGTACAGTCACGCATACTTACGGTCACTCAGTACAGGACTATCATATGCACTCATACTCCTATATAGACACTCAAACACCGCCACTCATCCATAGAGGTACTCACACACCTAGTCAGTCATGCAAATAATTAAACACACTGCCATTTATTCTCCTATACAGTTATACACACATCAGCTCACTTACTCATACAAATACTAGCACATTCTTACGCTCTTATACAATCACTGATACAAGCACACACTCATCCATACAGTCACTCTCACAATCACACACTCTCGCTTATAGCTATTTATATACTCCAACACACATATATACTGCCTTTCACATATGTAGTTACTCACACATGTACCACTGGGACATGCATTCACTCACTAACACACTCTTACACACACTTACCCACCCATACAGTCTATCACAGATGCACTCTTGAAACCATCCACCCAGTGAATCACTCACTCACACATCTATGCACAGAGTCGCACACACCCCACCCACACAAACACTCAGGCACCCATACAGATACTCAGACAACCAATCAATAACTCATATAGACACTCATGTAGCTATTCACAAACCCATGCAGCCACTTACACAGCAACAGACGGATACAGACATTCACCCAGTTTAGTCACTAACCCATGCATTCAGTAAGATACGTTTAATCACTCACTTATAGAGTTAGTCACGCACCTACTAAATCATCCATACAGACACTTATACACCCACTCATTCTTCAATACGCCTTTCCCTATATATATTAAAAATATTTAAACTTTACAGAAACACACAGTCACTGGATGATGTCATCAGTGATGTCATTTGAGATGTCATCAGTGATGTCATCAGTGATGTCACTGACCATGTCATGAGTGATGTAATATGTGATGTCATCAGCAGTGCATTGCGGGGCGTGAGTTATAGTTAGCTGAACTAACTATAACGGGGGAATTTCACGGGTTTTGTACGAGTGCAATGTCCAACTAACTATAACTGTCCCTAAAACCTATGGTTTTTTCAGTGAATTTCTAAGGTTTTTTAAATGCTAATTTCTAACTATAACGTGCCTGAAACCTATGGTTTTTTCAGTGAATTTCAAAGGTTTTTTAAATGCTAATTTCTAACTATAACGTGCCTGAAACCTATGGTTTTTTCAGTGAATTTCAAAGGTTTTTTAAATGCTAATTCCTAACTGTAACGTGCCTCAAACCTATGGTTTTTTCAGTGAATTTCAAAGGTTTTGTAAATGACAATTTTTAAATGTATTAATTGTTATATTTATTTATTTTTATACTGATTTACTACATTTTTTTAAACTATTTAATTTTAGATATTTTATTTTTTAAATTACATTGTAATTACATTATACATTACATTACAAAATATACTTTCTCAGAATGAATTACTTTAGTTTAAATACTTTGCAAATAGGCAATAGACTTTTAAGTACAGAAGTTACAGTTGTTGCAATGGGCAACACAATTTCAAACACAATGCAACATTGAGCTCAATGTGAATTTCTAGTTAAATGCAATTAGTTACTTTATGGATTACTTTTCTAACCACAGGACTGGATCCTAGATTCAGTCCTGGGACATCTCCTGTAAACAGTTGAGTAAAAGCGTTTTGGTTACAGTAGTGATTTTTAAGGAATATTATTGTATTTTAAAAGTTGACACTTAGAAACTTTTTCACATAGAATCACCAATGTTATCCTATGGGAGGAAATTCACTTAGCAGGTAAGTAGTGTTATCGTTACTTTTTCTTACTCAGTGGTGGAACCTGGATCCAGCACTGGTGCATCTCCTGTAAACAGTTGAAAGAATGCATTTAAGTCATACAGGCGATTTTTAAGGAATATTTGTAGTTTGTGAAAATCGACACTTTGAAACTTTTCTGCTGAAAACCAGACTCGATTCCTAAGAAAGGAAATACAAGTTACTGGTAAGTACGGTTAGAATTACTTTTCAGGGTCAGTGCTGGGCTAAAAGATGCAGCACTGGGTTCTCTCCTGATAACAAGTGAGTAAATCGGAATTCGTAGTTCGGCTGATTTTAGAGGAATATTATAAAGTTCCACAACTCCACACTTAGAAGAATTTCCAAGTGAAACCAGTCAATGTTAGCCTATGGAGGGAAATTCAAGTTACTGGTAAGTACGGTTAGAATTACTTTTCAGGATCTGTACTGGGCTCAAAGATGCAGCACTGAGGTCTCTCCTGATAACAGGTGAGTAAATTGGAATTCGTAGTTCAGCTAATTTTAGAGGAATATTATGAAGTTCCAAAACTCCACACTTAGAAGAATTTCCAAGTGAAACCAGTCAATGATATCCTATGGAAGGAAATTCAAGTTACTGGTAAGTACGGTTAAAATTACTTTTCAGGATCAGTACTGGGCTCAAAGATGCAGCACTGAGGTCTCTCCTGATAACAGGTGAGTAAATCGGAATTCGTAGTTCGGCTGATTTTAGAGGAGTATTATAAAGTTCCAAAACTCCACACTTAGAAGAATTTCCAAGTGAAACCAGTCAATGATATCCTATGGAAGGAAATTCAAGTTACTGGTAAGTACGGTTAAAATTACTTTTCAGGATCAGTACTGGGCTCAAAGATGCAGCACTTAGGTCTCTCCTGATAACAGGTGAGTAAATCGGAATTCGTAGTTCGGCTGATTTTAGAGGAATTTTTGCACAATGGTGAAGGAAGGGGGTGGGGCCTGAGGTGACATGTCTGCAAACACGCCCTGTGGCGCGTTTTAAGTTGGAGAATTAATTCCTCCTCAATCCAGAGGGTCCCTGTGGTCCAACTAGCCCACCCTGTACCTCCAGTATGCGCCAGGGAGCTGCGTTGCAGAGAGGTGTTCAGAGGCCACGCCCCTTTTTACACCTCTCTGCAACGCAGCTCTGTTGCGCTTTCTGGACGTACCTGATGGGCTAGTTGTCCCCCAGGGACCCTCAGGATTGAAGGGGATTTAATTCCCCATCTTAAAACGCGCCATGGGGCCTGTTTGCACACATGTCACCTGAAGCCCCGCCCCCTCCCTTCAGCAGTGTGCAAACGCGCCCGTGGCGCGTTTTAAGTTGGGGGATTAAGTCCCCTTGAATCCTGAGGGTCCCTGGAGTCCAACTATCCCACCATGTACCTCCAAAAAGCGCCCCAGAGCTGCTTTGCAGAGAGGTGTAAAAAGGGGCGTGGCCTCTATACACCTCTCTGCAACGCAGCCCCCTGGCGCATATTGGAGGTTCCTGATGGGCTAGTTGGCCCCCAGGGACCCCAGTATTCAAGGGGAATTACTTCCCCTTCTTAAAACGTGCCAGGGGGCGCGTTTGCAGACTGCTGCAGGGAGGGGGCGGGGCCTCCGGCATGATGCTGGTCTTTTTTTTTTGTATGGGAGGGGGCTGCGTGGCCCCCTTCCCTCGGCCACTTTTGGCCCCGGGGACCCCATCCCCGGGGCCTGAGGATTTTCTTTTGTTTAAAAAAAAAAAACGGGAAGGGGGCCGTGTGGCCCCCCTTCCCTGGGCCTCTATTGGCCCCGGAGACCCCATCCCCCGGGGCATGCCCTGTTTTTTTAAAAATTTAAATCTTTGGAGGGGGGCTGCGTGGCCCCCCTCCTCAGGCCATTTAAGGCCCGGGGACCCCATCCCCGGGGCCGGCCTTTACATTTTTTGAAAATTATTTTTTTATTTCTGGGGAGGGGGCTGCGTGGCCCCCTCCCGGGCCACTAATGGCCCCGGGACCCCATCCCCGGGGCCTGGCCACTCATTGGGGACCGTGGGAGGGTCCCCAATCCCCTGCACGGTCCCGCCGGCTCCCCGCGTCCTGTGGGAGCCGGCATTGCTTTTCCATAGGGAGCTGCTAACATGCAGCTCCCCTTATGGAAAAGCAATTCTGCTTTGCTTCATTGAAGCGAGAGCAGGTTTCCTGCTCTTGCTTCAATGAAGCAAAGCAGTTTGCAATGACAGGACGGGAGCCGCGAGGCTCCCGTCCTGCCATTGCAAACAGCAGTGTCCCGGGGTAGGCACCCCGGGACACTGCAGGCGCCGGCCCTGGGGGTGGCGGTCCCCAGAGCCACCACAGGCTCCAGGAGGAGGCCGCGCGGCCCCCTCCTCACTTCTGCAAAGCCCCGGGAGCTGGTGGTCCCCGGGCTTCGGGGTCCGAAACGGACCCCCATTTTAAATTTTTAGTGCCCCGGGAGGTGGCGGTCCTCGGGGCATGTGGGGGCTGGGGCCCCCACACAGGTATTTAAAATTTTAAAAAGAAGCCCCGGGGGTGGCGGTCCTCGGGGCTGCGGGAGGGCACAGTGCCCTCCCGCACCATTTTTATTAGAAAGCCCCGGGGTGGCGGTCCTCGGGCTTGGGGCCTTAGAGGCCCCCATTAACTATAAACCCACCCCCGCATGCCCCGGGACTTGGCCCACCCGGGGCAAATAGCATCGAAGCGTGGAGACCGCGCTTCAATTTTTTTACGGCGGGATTCGCGCACCCTAAGTGCATCCCGCCGATTTAAAAAAAAAAAAATGCTTTTTTCTGCCCAGGGGGTCCTGGTGGGACCCCCTGAGCAGACCTAGGGGGTCAGGTGTTTCTACCCTGCCCCCTTTGTGCATTTGCGCACTTGCAATTTTTTTTTTTATCGGCGGGATCCGCGCACCCTAAGCTCATCCCGCCGGTTTAAAAAAAAAGAAAAATGCTTTTTTCTGCCCAGGGGGTCTTTGTGGGACCCCCTGAGCAGACCTAGGGGTTCAGGGTGTTTCTACCCTGCCCCCTTTGTGCGTTTTGCACACTTGTTTCTCTGCCTCGGTTCTACCGAGGGACAAAATAGCTGCCAACACTTCCTGATTTGGAGTGTTGACAGCCAATTAGCATGCAGCTCGTGATCGGGAGGGTACGCGGACCCTACGCGGCCATAGATATATATGTGATTTTACTTTTGATTTTCTCAGCAACTACTGAACGGATTTACACCATTTAACAAAAGGGTTCTTTCTGAACCAAGAACTACCTCTTTGCCAAATTTGGTGTAATTCCGTTCAGCAGTTCGGGCTGTAGCCGTGGTTAAAGTTTCCTATGGGAAAATGAATGGGGAAAACACGTTTTGGGACCCCCCTTTTTTCTCGGCCCCTGCTTGACGAATCACCCTGAAACTTTCAGGGTAGGAGTGGACCAGAGCGGGCCATAAAGTTTGAAAATTTCGCGAAGATTCTTCAACCGACGCAAGAGTTATTTCAAATAGAATGTTGCGGATTTCCTATGGAAAATAGGTCCTAACTATAACTATCTACTGGCGACCGCCAGTAGATAATATATATATATATATATGCACAGAAAGCTACCTCCCCCCTGGAGGAAAAGAACTGGAGGGACACAACGGGGAGCCAAGGAGAACACCTTTATTGCAGAGTGGGAGGCAAGACGCGTTTCGGCTGGAATGCCTTCTTCAATTGCCAAACACCAGAAACTGTCACCTGCCGCCTTTCAAATAATCCATTTGGCTCCCATTGGTGGAAGCCCAGCTGAGTTGACCAATAGCATGAACGCATCATCGCAGTCACCCTTGACGGACTACGGCTCCCAGAAAGCACCATTTCGGCTTGCAGGTAAGCATTTGTGCTGTCAACTCGTTGTAACCCTAAGTGAGTGCTGGTGATCAGTGAAAAGCGTGTGTAGGTGCAGATTAAATTCACAAGTGTCCTCGTCGCACAAAGTTCTCTCCCGGGCCCCCTTTGACGTCTCACCGCATATACTCAGGTCCACATGGGATCGAAGATCCTGCTACAATGAGTAGATCTACCCGTGAAGTCACGGACTGTAACTACAGTGATGTGTCCACTGTTCCTGAATGCGGGGGCCAGAGCTCTTCAATCCCTTGAAGTCCAAACAAATGCTGTGAAGCAGTGCCCTTGTAGTTCCGGCCACAAGCGAGATGGGTCCCCAAGCGTGCTCAGGGCATACCACGCGACGTATGCACAGAAAGCTACCTCCCCCCTGGAGGGAAAGAACTGGAGAGGCACAACGGGGAGCCAAGGAGAACACCTTTATTGCAGAGTGGGAGGCAAGACGCATTTCGACTGGAATGCCTTCTTCAATTGCCAAACACCAGAAACTGTCAACTGCCGCCTTTCAAATAATCCATTTGGCTCCCATTGGTGGAAGCCCAGCTGAGTTGACCAATAGCATGAACGCATCATCGCAGTCACCCTTGACGGACTACGGCTCCCAGAAAGCACCATTTCGGCTTGCAGGTAAGCATTTGTGCTGTCAACTCGTTGTAACCCTAAGTGAGTGCTGGTGATCAGTGAAAAGTGTGTGTAGGTGCAGATTAAAATCACAAGTGTCCTCGCCGCACAAAGTTCTCTCCCGGGCCCCCTTTGACGTCTCACCGCATATACTCAGGTCCACATGGGATCGAAGATCCTGCTACAATGAGTAGATCTACCCGTGAAGTCACGGACTGTAACTACAGCGATGTGTCCACTGTTCCTGAATGCGGGGGCCAGAGCTCTTCAATCCCTTGAAGTCCAAACAAATGCTGTGAAGCAGTGCCCTTGTAGTTCCGGCCACAAGCGAGACGGGTCCCCCAAGCGTGCTCAGGGCATAGCACGCGACGTATGCACAGAAAGCTACCTCCCCCCTGGAGGGGGTTTGCCATCTTGTGAGATGCACTTCCAGGAAGTAAGCAGACACAGGAACTGGGATATTAAAACACACTGACCAGCAGTTTAATGCCACCGCAAGAGCCCAAGCGGGGCCGCCTGCTGTTTTATATTGACTGCGGGTGGAACAGGAGGAGCGGCCTGTAAAGAAAGCTGTGTTTCTTTGTTTTAAAGCACCATTTAAAGAACTTTGAAAACCAGTGATGGCTACAAACAGTGGGTAAGGAACTACCAGCCCCATCATGCTTTGCAGGCAATGTGATTTGCGGCCCACTTGGGGCGTGACTTGAGCCCACTTGGGGCGTGACTTAAATAATTGGAGGGAAAATGCTGGCAGTAATGTTTGGCTGCCTGGAGAGCAGTTGGCTTTGAAGAAGGGCGTAAGCCTGAAACGCGTCGCATTAAACGGCTGGTCAGTGTGTTTTAATATCCCAGTTCCTGTGTCTGCTTACTTCCTGGGAGTGCATCTCACAAGATGGCAAACCTTTTCAAATAAATAATTCGGCCCGCCTAGGTCGAGAGAAGCACCACCGCAAGATCCCAAGCGGGGCCGCCTGCTGTTTTATATTGACTGCGGGTGGAACAGGAGGAGCGGCCTGTAAAGAGAGCTGTGTTTCTTTGTTTTAAAGCACCATTTAAAGAACTTTGAAAACCAGTGATGGCTACAAACAGACCCACACGGGTAAGGAACTACCAGCCCCATCATGCTTTGCAGGCAATGTGATTTTCCGGCCCACTTAGGGCGTGACTTGAGCCCACTTGGGGCCTACTTGAATAAATGGAGGGAAAATGCTGGCAGTAATGTTTGGCCGTCCTGGAGAGCAGTTGGCTTTGAAGAAGGGCGTAAGCCTGAAACGCGTCACATTAAACTGCTGGTCAGTGTGTTTTAATATCCCAGTTCCTGTGTCTGCTTACTTCCTGGGAGTGCATCTCACAAGATGGCAAACCTTTTCAAATAAATAATTCGGCCCGCCTAGGTCGAGAGAAGCACCACCGCAAGATCCCAAGCGGGCCGCCTGCTGTTTTATATTGACTGCGGGTGGAACAGGAGGAGCGGCCTGTAAAGAGAGCTGTGTTTCTTTGTTTTAAAGCACCATTTAAAGAACTTTGAAAACCAGTGATGGCTACAAACAGACCCACATGGGTAAGGAACTACCAGCCCCATCATGCTTTGCAGGCAATGTGATTTGCCGGCCCACTTGGGGCGTGACTTGAGCCCACTTGGGGCGTGACTTGAATAAATGGAGGGAAAATGCTGGCAGTAATGTTTGGCCGTCTTGGAGAGCAGTTGGCTTTGAAGAAGGGTGTAAGCCTGAAACGCGTCGCATTAAACTGCTGGTCAGTGTGTTTTAATATCCCAGTTCCTGTGTGTGCTTACTTCCTGGGAGTGCATCTCACAAGATGGCAAACCTTTTCAAATAAATAATTCGGCCCGCCTAGGTCGAGAGAAGCACCACCGCAAGATCCCAAGCGGGGCCGCCTGCTGTTTTATATTGACTGCGGGTGGAACAGGAGGAGCGGCCTGTAAAGAGAGCTGTGTTTCTTTGTTTTAAAGCACCATTTAAAGAACTTTGAAAACCAGTGATGGCTACAAACAGACCCACATGGGTAAGGAACTACCAGCCCCATCATGCTTTGCAGGCAATGTGATTTGCCGGCCCACTTGGGGCGTGACTTGAGCCCACTTGGGGCGTGACTTGAATAAATGGAGGCAAAATGCTGGCAGTAATGTTTGGACATCCTGGAGAGCAGTTGGCTTGGAAGAAGGGCGTAAGCCTGAAACGCGTCGCATTAAACTGCTGGTCAGTGTGTTTTAATATCCCAGTTCCTGTGTCTGCTTACTTCCTGGGAGTGCATCTCACAAGATGGCAAACCTTTTCAAATAAATAATTCGGCCCGCCTAGGTCGAGAGAAGCACCACCGCAAGATCCCAAGCGGGGCCGCCTGCTGTTTTATATTGACTGCGGGTGGAACAGGAGGAGCGGCCTGTAAAGAGAGCTGTGTTTCTTTGTTTTAAAGCACCATTTAAAGAACTTTGAAAACCAGTGATGGCTACAAACAGACCCACACGGGTAAGGAACTACCAGCCCCATCATGCTTTGCAGGCAATGTGATTTGCCGGCCCACTTGGGGCGTGACTTGAGCCCACTTGGGGCCTACTTGAATAAATGGAGGGAAAATGCTGGCAGTAATGTTTGGCCGTCCTGGAGAGCAGTTGGCTTTGAAGAAGGGCGTAAGCCTGAAACGCGTCGCATTAAACTGCTGGTCAGTGTGTTTTAATATCCCAGTTCCTGTGTCTGCTTACTTCCTGGGAGTGCATCTCACAAGATGGCAAACCTTTTCAAATAAATAATTCGGCCCGCCTAGGTCGAGAGAAGCACCACCGCAAGATCCCAAGCGGGGCCGCCTGCTGTTTTATATTGACTGCGGGTGGAACAGGAGGTCATCAGTGATGTCACTGACCATGTCATGAGTGATGTAATATGTGACGTCATCAGCAGTGCATTGCGGGCGCGAGTTATAGTTACCTGAACTAACTATAACGGGGAATTTCACGGGTTTTGTACGAGTGCAATGTCCAACTAACTATAACTGTCCCTAAAACCTATGGTTTTTTCAGTGAATTTGTAAGGTTTTTTAAATGCTAATTTCTAACTATAACGTGCCTGAAACCTATGGTTTTTTCAGTGAATTTCAAAGGTTTTTTAAATGCTAATTCCTAACTATAACATGTCTGAAACCTATGGTTTTTTTCAGTGAATTTCAAAGGTTTTGTAAATGATAATTTTTAAATGTATTAATTGTTATATTTATTTTTTTGATACTGATTTACTACATTTTTTTAATACATTGTAATTACATTATACATTACATTACAAAATATACTTTCTCAGAATGAATTACTTTAGTTTAAATACTTTGCAAATAGGCAATAGACTTTTAAGTACAGTAGTTACAGTTATTGCAATGGGCAACACAATTTCAAACACAATGCAACATTGAGCTCAATGTGAATTTCAAGTTAAATGCAATTAGTTACTTTATGGAATACTTTTTCTAACCACAGGACTGGATCCTAGAGTCAGTCCTGGGACATCTCCTGTAAACAGTTGAGTAAAAGCGTTTTGGTTACAGTAGTGATTTTTAAGGAATATTATTGTATTTTAAAAGTTGACACTTAGAAACTTTTTCACATAGAATCACCAATGTTATCCTATGGGAGGAAATTCACTTAGCAGGTAAGTAGTGTTATCGTTACTTTTTCTTACTCAGTGGTGGATCCTGGATCCAGCACTGGTGCATCTCCTGTAAACAGTTGAAAGAATGCGTTTAAGTCATTCAGGCGATTTTTAAGGAATATTTGTAGTTTGTGAAAATCAACACTTTGAAACTTTTCTGCTGAAAACCAGACAATGGATTCCTATGGAAGGAAATATAAGTTACTGGTAAGTACGGTTAAAATTACTTTACAGGAGCAGCACTGAGGTCTCTCCTGATAACAGGTGAGTAAATCGGAATTCGTATTTTGGCTGATTTTAGAGGAATATTTGTATGTTTCAAAAATCGACACTTAGAAACTTTTTCAGCAAAAAGCAGGCAATGATATCCTATGGAAGGAAATTCAAGTTACTGGTAAGTACGGTTAAAATTACTTTTCAGGATCAGTACTGGGCTGAAAGATGCAGCACTGAGGTCCCTCCTGATAACAGGTGAGTAAATCAGAATTCGTATTTCGGCTGATTTTAGAGGAATATTATAAAGTTCCAAAACTCCACACTTAGAAGAATTTCCAAGTGAAACCAGTCAATGATATCCTATGGAAGGAAATTCAAGTTACTGGTAAGTACGGTTAAAATTACTTTTCAGGATCAGTACTGGGCTAAAAGATGCAGCACTGGGTTCTCTCCTGATAACAGGTGAGTAAATCGGAATTCGTAGTTCGGCTGATTTTAGAGGAATATTATAAAGTTCCAAAACTCCACACTTAGAAGAATTTCCAAGAGAAACCAGTCAATGTTAGCCTATGGAAGGAAATTCAAGTTCCTGGTAAGTACGGTTAAAATTACTTTTCAGGATCAGTACTGGGCTAAAGATGCAGCACTGGGTTCTCTCCTGATAACAGGTGAGTAAATCGGAATTCGTAGTTCGGTTGATTTTAGAGGAATATTATAAAGTTCCAAAACTCCACACTTAGAAGAATTTCCAAGTGAAACCAGTCAATGTTAGCCTATGGAAGGAAATTCAAGTTGCTGGTAAGTATGGTTAAAATTACTTTTCATGATCAGTACTGGGCTGAAAGATGCAGCACTGAGGTCTCTCCTGATAACAGGTGAGTAAATCGGAATTCGTAGTTTGGCTGATTTTAGAGTAATATTTGTATGTTTCAAAAATCGACACTTAGAAACTTTTTCATCAAAAAGCAGGCAATGATATCCTATGGAAGGAAATTCAAGTTACTGGTAAGTACGGTTAAAATTACTTTTCAGGATCAGTACTGGGCTGAAAGATGCAGCACTGAGGTCTCTCCTGATAACAGGTGAGTAAATAGGAATTCGTAGTTCGGCTGATTTTAGAGGAATATTTGTACAATGGTGAAGGGAGGGGGCGGGGCCTGAGGTGACATCTGTGCAAAGCGCCCCGTGGCGCGTTTTAAGTTGGGGATTAAGTCCCCTTGAATCATGAGGGTCCCTGGGGCCAACTAGCCCACCAGGAACCTCCAGTATGCGCCAGGGGCTGCGTTGCAGAGACGTGTACAGAGGCCACACCCCTTTACACCTCTCTGCAACGCAGCTCTGTGGCGCTTTCTGGACGTACCTGTTGGGCTAGTTGGCCCCCAGGGAACCTCAGGATTGAAGGGGATTTAATTCCCCATCTTAAAACACGCCACGGGGCCTGTTTGCACACATGTCACCTGGAAGCCCCGCCCCTCCCTTCACCACTGTGCAAACGCGCCCCGTGGCGCGTTTTAAGTTGGGGGATTAAGTCCCCTTGAATCCTGAGGGTCCCTGGAGTCCAACTAGCCCACCATGTACTTCCAAAAGCGCCACAGAGCTGCGTTGCAGAGAGGTGTAAAAGGGGCGTGGCCTCTGTACACCTCTCTGCAACGCAGCTCCTGGCGCATACTGGAGGTTCCTGGTGGGCTAGTTGGCTCCCAGGGACCCCCAGTATTCAAGGGGAATTACTTACCCTTCTTAAAACGCGCCAGGGGGCGTTGCAGAGTACTGCAGGGAGGGGGCGGGGCCTCCGGCACGATGCCGGTCTTTTTTTTTTTTTTTTTTGATTGTGAGGGGGCTGCTTGGCCCCCTTCCCTCAGCCACTTTTGCCCCGGGGACCCCATCCCCCGGGGCCTGAGCATTTTTTTTTTTTAAATAAAAAAACAAAAACGGGAAGGGGGCCGCGTGGCCCCCCTTCCCTGGGCCTGTTTTGGCCCCAGGGACCCCATCCCCCGGGGCATGCCCTCGATTTTTATTTTTTAAATTTTGAGGGGTGCTGCGTGACCCCCTCCTCAGGCCATTTAAGGCCCGGGGACCCCATCCCCGGGGCCGGCCTTCCCTTTTTTTATTTTTAATTTTTTTATTTGAGGAGGGGGCTGCGTGGCCCCTCCCTGGCCACTTATGGCCCCAGGGACCCCATCCCCGGGGCCTGGCCTCTGGTTGGGGACTGTGGGGGTCCCCAATCCCCCACAGTCCCGCCGGCTCCCCGTGTCCTATGGGAGCCGGCATTGCTTTCCACATGGGGAGCAGCTAACATGCTGCTCCCCATGTGGAAAGCTACTAGTTTGCATTTTGAAAGAGAGAGCAGGTTTCCTGCTCTCTCTTTCAAAATGCAAACTAAGTTTGCTATGACAGGACGGGAGCCGCGAGGCTCCCGTCCTGTCATAGCAAACTACAGTGTCCCGGGGTAGGCACCCCGGGACACTGCAGGAGCCGGCCCTGGGGGTGGCGGTCCCCAGGGCCTACAAGGGCTCCAGGAGGGGGTCCGCGCGGCCCCCTCCCAACCATTTAACAGCCCCGGGAGGTGGTGGTCCCTGGGCTTTGGGGTCCGTAACGGACCCCCATATTCAAATCTTTAGTGCCCCGGGGAGGTGGCGGTCCCGGGCGTGTGGGGGCTGGAGCCCCCCACACAGGTCAAAAATGTTTAAAAAAAAAGAAGCCCCAGGGGGTGGCGGTCCCCGGGGCTGCGGGAGGGCCAAGAGCCCTCCCGCACCATTATTTTTTCAAAGCCCCGGGGGGGTGGCGGTCCCCAGGGCTTGGGGGGCCTTAGAGGCCCCCCACATTAAATTTAAACACCCCCAACCATGCCCCCGGGACTTGGCCCACCCGGGGGCAAATGAACATCAAAGCGCGGGAGACCGCGCTTCGATTTTTTTATTTTTTGGCGGGATCCGCGCACCTTAAGTGCATCCCGCCGATTTTTTTTGAAAAATGCTTTTTCTGCCCAGGGGGTCCTTGTGGGACCCCTGAGCAGACCTAGGGGTCAGGGTGTTTCTACCCTGCCCCCTTTGTGCGTTTTGCGCACTTGTTTCCTCTGAGGGGTTTTCTAATCGGCAGGATCCGCGCACCCTGAGCGCATCCTGCCGATTTAAAAAAAATATGCTTTTTTCTGCCCAGGGGTCCTTGTGGGACCCCTGAGCAGACCTAGGGGTCAGGGTGTTTCTACCCTGCCCCTTTGTGCGTTTTGCGCACTTGTTTTTGTGCCTCGGTTCTACCGAGGGACAAAATGGCTGCCAACACTTCCTGGTTTGGAGTGTTGACAGCCAGCTGACAGCCAATTAGCATGCAGCTCGTGATCGGGACGGTGCGCGCAGGGTGCGCTGAGGGTACGCGGACCCTACTCGGCCATAGATATATATGTGACTTTACTTGTGAATTTCTCAGGAACTACTGAACAGATTTACACCATTTAAGCCAAAGGCACCAGTCTGAACCAAGGGCTACCTCTTTGCCAAATTTGGTGTAATTCCGTTCAGCAGTTCGGGCTGTAGCTGCGACTAAAGGTTCCTATGGAAAAATGAATGGGGAAAACGCGTTTTGGGACCCCCCTTTTTTCTCGGCCCCCGCTTGACGAATCAACCTGAGACTTTCAGGGTAGGACCGGAGCGGAGCGCCCCAACAAGTTGGAAACTTTCGCGAAGATTCGTCAACCGGCACCAACGTTATTTCAAATAGAATGTCACAGATTTCCTATGGATAATAGGTCCTAACTATAACTATCTACTGGCGACCGCCAGTAGATAATATATATATATATATATATATATTCACTTTACAAACCAAAGGTTACAGGGACGCTATGAGTAGGATATAGAATTTTTAAAAACCTTAGAAATTCACTGAAACAAACAATGGTTGCGGGGACGTTATAGTTGGGCTCACATTTTACTCATACAAAACCATTAAAATTCGACAGTTACCCAAGCTAACTGTAACTTAAGCCCCCCGTACAATGCACTGCTTATGACCTCACATATTACTTCACTCATTACATGGTCATTGACATCACTGATGACATCTCAAATGACATCACATTAACCATCACTGATGACATCATCCAGTGACTGGAGTGTTTTAAAAAGATTTTGACTGTTAAAAATGCCAAGATACCACTAAAGTTAAATTAGCATAGTTTGTGTACTACTAATGAGTGATACTATTTCTAACATATTATGTGAGTGGCTGTGTGCCGGTTTGCATTCATGTGTGAATAGGTGTGTGAGTACTTTTATTGGTGAATAAGTGGGTGTGCGAGGATCTGTATGGTTGAATATGTGTGTGTGTGAGTAGCCGTATGGGTGGATGAATGGGTACGTGAGTGGCTGTATGGGTGAATACGTGGGTATGTAAGTGGCTGTATGGGTGAATTGAGTGGATGTATGAGTGGCTGAATTGGTGAGCGAGTGGGTGCATGAGTAGGTGTATAGGTGGGCGGGTGAGTGGTGTGGAAGTAGCTGTATGGGTCTATGAGTGGGTGTGTGAGTGGCTTTCTCAGTGACTCAATGACTGTGTGAGTGGCTCTATGGGTGAGTGATTGAGTATGTAAGTGGGTGTATGGGTGAGTGAGTGGCTGTTTGAGTGGGTGTGTGGGTAAGTGAGTGGGTATGTGAGTAGCTGTATTACACAGTAGGTGTCTGTATAAGTGGCTGTAAAGGTGAGTGAGTGGGCATGTAAGTGCTTGTATGGATGTGTGAATGGGTATGTAAGTGGTTTTGTGGATGAGTGAATGGATGTGTGAGCTGCTGTATGGGTGAGTGAGTAGCTCTGTTAGTAGCTGTATGGGTGAGTAAGTGGCTGTGTGAGTGGGCATATGAATGAGTGAATGGTTGTGTGACTCTACATATGAGGGGAGTGTGTGGGTGCATGTGACTACGTGAATGGGTTTGTGAAATGGTATGTGAGTGAGAGGTTGTGAGTGGTTCTGTCGATGATGTCATCAGTGATGTCATTTGAGATATCATCAATGATGTCATGAGTGATATCACTGACAACGTCATGAGTGATGTAATATGTGAGGTCATAAGCAGTGCATTGCAGGGGCGTAAGTTAAAGTTAGCTCAGTTAACTATAATGGTCAAAATTCAATGGTTTTGTATGAATGAAATGTGAGCCTAACTATAACGTCCCTATAACCTTTTGTTTTTTTATGTACATTTGTAAGGTTTTTTCAAATTTTATTTCCTATTCATAATGTCCCTTTAACATTTGTTTTTTTCAGTGGCTTTCTAAGGTTTATTTAATTTTATTTCCTAACTATAACGTCCATATAACGGTGGTTTTTTAAGTTAATTGGTAAGGTTTCTTTAATTCTATTTGCAAAGTGTTATTTCCCTGTAATGTTTCGCTGTTTCAGTTAATTTGTTGGGTTTATTTTTAGTACTAAGTATACTGCCATTTAAAACAACAAAACATTTAATACACTACGTGTATTAGTTTTTTAATAGGTATTTCTGAGTAGGTGTGTGAATGGTTATTTAACTGTCTGAGTGGTTATGTCACAGATCTGTATGGCTGAGTGACTGTGAGAGTGGCTCTTCGGGTCTGTGAGTGGGTGTGTGAGTAGGTATGTGAGTGGGTGTGTCAGTGTGTCACTGTGTCTGTGAGTGGGTGTGTCACTGTGTCTGTGATTCTGTGTGCAAGTGGGTGTGTGCCTGACTGTGTGGGTCTGTAAGTGGGTGTGTAAGTGCCTTGCTAGGTCTGTGAGTGGGTGTATGACTGTGTGAGTAGGTCTGTGACTGGGTGTGTGAGTGAGTGAGTGAGTGAGTAGCTCTAGGAGTGGATGTGTAGGTGTCTCTGTGAGCCTGAGTGGGTGTGTGAGTGTTTCTGTGAGATTGTGTATGTGTGAGTGTTTGTCTGTGTGTGTGAGTGAGTGGGTGTGTTGGGAGCAGAGGAGTGCCTGCATGTGTGGAAGATTTGGGATCATTGGCACCACTGTGTTATTCTGTGCACAGTTTTCTCTTGGACACATCGGCTGCGTTCTACTCTAGCGACACAATGATCTTGTGTGAGTTGCCTGTAAAACCTGTGCATTTTGCCAGATGTATTTGGAATTATATGCATGCAAAATGCCCTATATTTCTCCATTTGTATAGTGAACTGAGAGGAGAGTCTCTGCAGACGTCTTTGGAGTAGGTTGACTTTTCTCACCCTGTGTACCGTAGGTCTGGTGGCCTATTTTAAAGGTTATCAGTAACTACTGGTTTGTTGACAGAGAACCTGCCAGGTGTTGAACCACCAGGGACATGCCCTGATGTTCCAGCCATGTCCAGAGATGTGGAGCCTCCTGACAGAGGGTCCACGACCCCACCCCGCCTTGTTTGTTGCAGTATCACATGGTGGTGGTGTTGTCTGTGAACACCTGCACTACTCTCCCCTTGCTAGAGGGAAGGAATGCCTTCAGTGCAAGCCGGATCGCCCGCAGCTCCAGAAGGTTGATGTGGAGCCGGGACTCCGCCGGAGACCAGAGGCCGCTGTTCTCCGCCTCTCCCATGTGGCCGCCCCATCCCAGGAGGGACGCATCCGTCACCACTGTAAACTCTGGTTGGGGATGGGAGAGGGATCTGCCGTCGACCCAATGCCGGTTTGTGAGCCACCACTGCAACTGTCGTGCAGTGCCCTCCTAGATCTGGACGTGATCGGACAGGTTCCTCTGATGCTGCGCCCACTGGAACTTCAGGTCCCACTGCAGAGCCCGCATATGCCATCTGGCATGATTGACCAGCAGGATGCAGGAGGCTATGAGGCCCAGCAGCCTCAGAGTCACCCTGACCGAAACCTGGGACAAGGGCTGAAAGATGGGAATCAGAGCCCGAATATCCCGGACTCACTGCTCGGGAGGATAGACCAGAAACTGCGCCGTGTCCAGAACCGATCCGATAAAAAGGAGCTTCTGAGAGGGGATCAGGTGCGACTTCGGCACGCTGATGGAGAACCCCAGCAAGTGCAGGAGGTCGGCCGCAGTCTGGAGGTGGGAGACGACTGCCTGGGGGCGAGCCCGCCTTCAACAACCAGTCGTCGAGATAGGGGAAGACTGAAACCCCTGATCTCCACAGATGAGCTGAGACCACCGCCATCACGTTGGTGAACACCCGAGGGGCGCTGGTAAGGCCAAAGGGGAGCACGGTGAACTGAAAGTGCTCGTGGCCTACCGTGAACCGCAGGTAACGCCGGTGGGCTCGCAGGTCGGGGATGTGGAAATAGGCGTCCTGCAAGTCCAGCGCCACCATCCAGTCTTGTGGGTCGAGAGCAGACAAGACATGAGCTAGAGTGAGCATCTTGAACTTCTCTTTGCGGAGGAAGCGATTGACGTTCCGGAGGTCTAAGATAGGACGCAGGCCTTTGTCCTTCTTGGGCACCACAAAGTAGTGGGAATAGCAACCACGACCTACTTCTGGCATTGGAACGCGCTCAAAGGCCCCCTTGGCCAAGAGGGCCGCAAATTCCTGCTGAAGAAGCACCAAGTGATCCCCCGACATGTGGTGGTACTGAGGTGGCATGGCTGGAGGGGTAGTCTCGAAGGGGAGGGAGTAGCCCCTCCGGACTATCTCTAAAACCCACCTGTCCGAAGTGATGGTGCGCCAGTAGGGGAGGTGATGGCGAAGCCTGCCGCCCACTGGCATTTGATGGGCCTGAAAGTTCAGATTAGGAAGGTTTGGAGGCAGTGGAGGCTGGGGTGGTGGTGGACTGACCCGCCCGCTGGCCCCTTGGTCCGCTATGGCGGAACCCACGTCCGCGCTGGGATGATTGCTGCGCCGGCCTGTGGCTCTGTTGCGAACGCTGCGGGCGCCCCTTCCTGTGCCACGAAAGGAGCGAAAAGCAGAAGGCGGGGGAGGGCAACTGCCGAGAGTCCCAAGGACTTGGCCGTAGCCCGTGAGTCCTTAAACCTCTCCAACGTGCTGTCCGCTTTGTCGCCGAAAAAGCGATGGCCATCAAAGGGCATGTCCATAAGGGTGTTTTGGACATCCCCCGAAAATCCAGTGGTCCTCAACCAGGCGTGACGGCGAACCACAATCGATCTGCCCAGTGAGTCGGCGGTGTCTAGGCCACAACGAATCATTAACTTTGCTGCGTCTCACCCCTCTGCAACAGCCTGGGAGAGAGCAGGCCGGGCCTCCTCCGGACACTGGGGCAGCACGTTCGCCACCATATCCCACAGAGAGTGGGAATAACGGCCCAAGAGGCATGCGGTGTTCACGGACCGCAGCGCAGAGCTGGGGGAAGAAAAATCTTCTTCCCAAACTGATCCAGCTTCTGGATTCCCTATCCGGTGGTGCGGAAGGGAAGGCGGTTGGGGAAGCAGAGGCTTGGACAACCAAGCTCTCGGGGTGGGGTGTTGGGAGAGGAAAATGGGGTCACCCGGAGCCGGGCGATGGCGTCGGGCCACGTTCCTATCCACAGGAGCCCCTGTGGTGGGCCTGGACCAAGTGCCCAAAAGAACGCCAGAAAGGGCTTCATTGAAAGGAAGCAGCGGCTCAGCAGAAGTAGCTGCTGGCTGAAGCACCTCTGTCAGGAGGTTAGTCCTGACGGCCACAGTAGGGAGCTCGAGGTGTAGGGCCTCGGCCACCCTACGCAACACCACAGCATACCTTGCACCCTCCTCCATAGCCACGGTAGGGGGAGACAGCATGCCAAGGTCTGGTGAGGTATCCAGACCACTGGCGTCCCCCAATTCCTCAGCCCAGTCCTGTTCAGACTCGCAGGCTGCAGCGAGAGGGTCCTCAGACCCCTCCCAGTCCTCCCCTTGCTCCTCAGGCTGTTGTACAGATCTAAAATAAGGAGCAGGGACATGGGGATAGAAATCCCCATGCAACGTCGTGAACAGCATCGATTGACGCCGGCTCGACGCCGCGTCCACTTCGGGGCTGAAACTGAGGTCGACGTCGTCCCTAGGAGCGGGCGGTGTCAGAACTGGTGCCGGTGGAGTCGACGTCGGTGTAACAAGGTCAACCGGCGTCGACCGGGATCCAGGCCTGGATCCAAGGGTGTCCTGCGGCGCTGTGGCCGGAGCCGACAGCGACGCCGGGGCCGGAGCCGCCGGCGAGGAAATGCGAGGACACCCATGTGGGACCGTGGGGCCGGAAGGCGCACCGGCGGGACCCGACGGCCCAAAGAGGCGAGCAATGGCTGACAGGAACTCCTGTATTTGGGCCGGAGTCGCCGACGACCCCGGGAAGGGCGGGTAGTCAGGCGGCGACTGCATAGGCTCTGCCGGAGCCGCGGGGGTGGCACCACCCACACCCTCAGCCGCGTCACGCGACCGGCGAGGGGAAGTCGAAAAACGATGTCATTTCTTCGACTTCTTGTGCTTCGTCTTACCTGACCCCGAGTGCGAAGACTTGGATCCCGAAGACCGATGATGATGACTCCACGCACGGTCCCTCGACCTCCCTCTGGACCGGGACTTCGAACGGTGCGGAGCCGACTGCCGGGCTTCCAGCAACTTTCGGGACTGCTCCCGCAAAGTCTTCGGCGCCATGGCCCGGCAGTAGGAGCACGACTTGGGGTCGTGGTCGCGCCCCAGGCAGAAAAGACACACACGGTGCGGGTCCGTCACCGACATCATGCGGTGACAATCCCTGCAGGTCTTGAAACTGGGCATCCTACTGTACCAGGAGTCGATGACTCGAAGAAAAATAGAGACAAAAAGCCTCAAAAAAGTCAGTCAAATATTGACTGGGGGTTCCTGCTCTTCCCCGATCTGCGCTTGCTGGCGTGAAAAAAGAAAGAACTGACGTCAGCGCGCGTGGGCGGCGTCTAAGTAGCGCCCGTGATGTCATCTTGGCGACCACGACGCCAACGACGGACGCGGAGCCGCACGACGCCACCTACCGACGCGCAGGGGTACTGCTGACGAAAACTTTCCGGATCCAGTCTGACGCCTGGGGATATTCTATGGTATTCTTTCAGATCTGTTTTTTTATGCTGTTTACTCACAGGAGTTACACTGATGAAAAAATCTCCAAAAACGGAATGATTTATGAAGTGGTGAGTTGAAAGAAGAGGTATATGAAATCTTACCATGTCTTTTTTTTAGTTTTGCTGATTTAATTTCAATAGCATTCCTGGAAGTCTTCTTTTTAACTACTCAATCCTCTGTAGTAGGTGTGCCAATTCAGAGTCACTTTTTGTGTTCTTTAAAAGGTCCAGTCAATTTTGTAGCTTGGTTTTAAGCATCTGCATTTTTTGAATGGTTACTTTAACAGATGGTGATAGTAGGGCCATTGATGAGTTATGCAGGAAAATATTCCATGAAGCAGACCATTCGCAGTTAGTTAGTTTAAAAGGTGGCTCAGACTTAATCTCCACCCCCCATGGGATAGATTTTAAGTTTTTTTATAGATTTGTAAATGTGCTATTGTAAATTGGCACTTATTGTTTTTTTTCCTGGATGAATAGTGCATATCTAGGATGTATATTTGTTCTCGACCTGATGGTTGCTTCTGTTTTGAGTGTCGGATGCAAGGAGGATACTAGTTATTAATCCCAAATACAGTATACTAGAAGATGAAGGATCATAAGAATACAACAGCCAGCCAGGGCACATATCTAGATCCCACAAGATGCAATGAGTAATAATGATCTGTACCACAAGCCTACAGATGCTCATTTGTATCTGATGATTGAAATCTTTATTTGATCATTAATTAATAATAATAAAAGTGAATATAAAAACACAAACGTAAAACACTAGTAATAAAAACAAGGATATGAATTTCTTAAACAATGTTACATGGACCTTAGAAACTGAACAATCAGGAATGAATATCTTTGAAAAAAAAGATTAAAAAACAATACATAAGAAGTAGAACAAGGTGCCTGTTGGTGCATAAAATTGATAATTACATATATTTATAGCATCATTCGAATACAGGGCACTTTTTATAAAGGACACTAAGGCAGCATTATTAGCTGGGTCAGCCAACATCTGAAGATGGAGAAAAACGGCTCTAAATTGATAAAAACCCTTGGATCTTAAAATGGGGAGCAAATAGCTTCTTCAAGGCAAATTATATATCAGACAGAATAGCACCAGATGGTCCAAACAATGCAGTGTGGTGCCATCACAGGGACATCAAACTGACTGGGGGGCGGGAACATAACCTATGCTGTATGGAGCCCAACCGAAACATGACAAGCAATTATCTCTCCCATGTATTTTTTACCAGAGTGAGATAGGGCCAAAGACCAGGAGAAGATTTTATAATCTTACAGGCTCTCAAGATCGGTTTCTCTAAGGCCCTAGTTTCCCTTGTTTCCTTGGCCAGGTTAAAAAACAGCTCTTTCATCCTTCTCCCATCTGCTTTAACAATGGACTGGAGGCATAATACAATTCAGGATGGCCCAACTTAATGGCCACATTTCTGATATAAGATAGCCACTGGATTGTATGCTCCAAACACAATTTAAGCAAACCTGAATTACTTTTATGATGAAAGAAGTGTGGTCCACAAACCAGAAGGAGTGGTGCTAATTTAACAAAACCTTCTACATACCCCAAGCTCAATTCGTCATGGACAAAAGAGCTTGGGCTAGCAGGACCACCCCAACCAACGTTCGACAAAACTGATTCTCTCCCTGCTGCGCTTTCATACAATTCTGGTATACCCAAATAGCAGCACCATAGGTACGTATGTGCGAACAATTCATCCTATAGATTTGAAGCAGGGGAACTACAGGTTTGTTGCCGAAAATTTAAAGAGGGAACCACAAGCTTGGTAAAATGCTGGCATCTAACAGCCACACATGGGGTCCAATTGCTATATTGGTAAATAGTGACACCCAAATATTGGTAGGAACTGACACTCGAGATAGCTCTCCCCTTGATAGGTAGAGGCCTAGTTTTAGAGGACAACTTCCCACAGACCATTAAATATCCCTTCCATTGGAAATCAAGAATTGATTCAAGCCATTGATATACAATTGAAATAGGAGGGGCTCCAAAACAAACCCCTGCCTGACCACACTAGGAATATTAAGGAAGTCTATACTCTCCCCACCCTGTCCTTACCCAACAGGAGCAGCCATGTCGATGTGCATAGCACGTATAAATTACAACAGTGTTTTAGGCATTCCCAGATCAGCCAATAAAGACCACATCTTAGACCAATTTACGCGGTCAAAAGCATTACTTAAATTCATGAATGATAGGTGAATAGTGCTTTGCTTCACCACCACATATTTCCCAATCAACAGATTAAGATTGAGACACTGTTCCATTGTTCCCTTGCCCTCCCTAAATCCATACTGAAAAGGACTCAAGATATTATTGACCTGTAACCACTCTTCAATCTGACTCAGAATAATTCTTCCTGCCACTTTGGTACTTGAATTTAACAAGGAGATGGGCCTATAACAGCTAGGGTCCAGGACAATTGTGGCAGCTTTCCATTCCTTGAGAATATCATTTACAGCAGCTGCGTTAAGAATGTTAGTGATTAAGGGGGCCCAAAAGGGGATATGTGTCTTATATATATCCATTGGAACCTCATCGGGCCAGGAGCCTTGTTACGAGGACTAGTCTGAATAGCCTCCCAAACCTCCTCCATCCCAAACCTGTTATCTAGGGGGAACGTAAGTATTTCCTCATTACGTTCAAGTGGCCTGTTCAGGCCCATGGAATAAATTGCAGAAAAATTAGTCAGCCACTGCTCAGGAGATGTATGCGTACCAATATCCTCCAGGACATCTAGGAGCAAATTCTTTCCTTTTACTATCTACCAGAATCCACTGGAGTCTTTCTTAGTGCAGGTATACATTAGTCGGTCCCATGCCTCTTCCTTCAGAGTTTGTTTCCTAATCTTGATGGCCGACCTATATATTACAATAGCATGAATAATTTCCACTTGGAATTTTAGGCTGGACATTAAGTGATTCTGTAAGTAGCCTGTTTGCAGCCCTACAGTCATGGTCAAACCACCCAATTTTTCCCTGTCTTCTTGGGGAAGAAAGGCATTGCATAATCTGGTCGGTTGAAAAGTTAAGGGACCTGAATGCCTCCAGGTACCCCTCAGGAGAAGGATCACCTGAAAGCAATGGATCCATAAGCTTGCTAAGATTGGCACTAACTAAAGACTTAAATAAGATAGGGATCGAAATACTGTGCAAACTAATTCTGAGCCCCTTATCCCTAATGCTCAAACCAGTCAGGCTTGGTTTGTTTACATTTGTTTCATCTAGGGGTATTGACATTTCAAGCACAATGGGGTTGTAAGGTACAGGAGCTTAAACTTCATTGATAAAACAAAAGCAGATATACTTGTTCATCCCAAACCAAGACCTGAGAGCTTTTATATGCTTCCCAAAATTCACAAAATGAACAATCCTGGTCGCCCCATCATCTCTGGCGAATATATACAGCTACTGAGAGACTAACTTTATTTGTTGACCTGCACCTCCAGCCCATTGTACGGGAACTTCTATCATTTGTTAAGGATACAAGTCACTTCCTTAAGATTATTGAAAAATTAAACCAAACCTACACATTTGACGATGACACTCTTCTGGCTACATTTGATGTTACATCATTATACATCAATATACCTCGAGGATGGGCTTATGGCTTTATCTGAAGCTCTTAATAAAATAACTGTGAAAAAGCCATCAACAACATGCTTACCACCTTTGCAAGAGTTATCCTTAAATCCAACAAGTTTACCTTATTTATTTATTTATTTTGAGTTTATAAAGCACACTGTCACTGACTGGTATCTTGGCGCTGGTCATAACAGCTGAGGAAGATAGAGAAAAAGGAAGTGGAACGATATCTATAGGGAAATACCTGTAGAGACATAGCTTCAGGAATAGGTGGCTGAATTCCAGTTACTTGGTAAACAGCCAAGTTTTCAACGCCCTCCTAAACTTCAATAGATCAGACATTGATCTTAAAGAGGGGGACCATGCATTCCAGAGCTTGGCTGCACAAACCGTAAAGGTCCTGCCGCCTTGCCTGGATTTCCTGAATTTCAGTACACAGAGCAGATGGGCTGATGCAGATCGGAAGGCTCTGTTGGGGATGTATCTTCTTAGTCGCTTTTGTAGGGGAAGAGGGCCTATCCCATGGCAGGCTTTAAACGCTACGCAGAGGGATTTAAACCAGATTTTTTGCTTGTGTGTCAGCCAGTGCAACTCCCTTAATGCCAGAAAGGCAGAGGCTCTGCGGGGTAGATTTAAAGCAAGTTTGGCAGCTGCAATCTGTACCCTAGATAGACGATGGAAAAGATATTTTGGAACGTCCAGGAGAAGGGCATTGCAGTAATCCAGGTGACTAAGAATAACGGGGAGAGGAGTTGGCCTAACGGCTAGGGCGGTCGACCTCGAATCTGGGGAACTGGGTTCGAGTCTTGGCAATGACGCTGAACATCCTGTGATTCTGGGCAAATCACTTAATCTCCCCGTGCCTAACAAAAGTGAATGTGTCCTCATGTAATGCAACTGGTGCTTTGTAAAGCGCTCTGATACCGGATACCTTCGGGTCAAGTTCGCGCTATATAAAACTCCGTAAAATAAAAATAAAAAATAAAATAAATAAAAACGCTACGGACAACCATAGCGGTGGAGGAAGGGGGGAGTACCCGCAGGATCTTCCAAAAAGGTTTCAGAAGTGCAAAACAGGTTCCAGTCATTTTATTTATATGAGTTTCCAAACTGAGTTTGTCAGCAAAGGTGAATCCGATGTTCCGGGCCGAGTTAACGGTGGACACAGGTCCGTTAAACGATCCAGGCCAGAGATTAAGGGGTGAAGTCTCCTGCTTAGATTGAGCTGTACAGTTGAGAATCTCAGTCTTGCCCCATTACAATTCGAGAGTTGATGGTGAGCCATAAGATAATGTCATTCAGGCAGTTATGAAAGGAGGATAGTTGCATATTGCTACCCAGAGACAAGATGAACTGAGTATCATCAGCATAATTAATTAGGGTCAGTACCTTCAATGGTAAATACTATCTGCAGATACAAGGGACTTCCATGGGCACTGAAATTGCTCCATCCTATGCACATTTCTTCATGGGCAAACTAGAGAACTATGTACTTTCTACTTCTAGCATCAAACCTCTGGTATGGCTACGATAAATTGATGACATATTTATAATATGCAATGCAGGAAGTAGAACATTGGAACAATTTACAGCTTATATGAACAGTATTCATTCTACCATCAAATTCAACAGCAGCAATACTAAACAGAAACAGAAACAACAGGCCTTCAGATGCTCATTTGTATATAAACTGGACTTCATGTCACCAACACCACACTAAACTCGGCATCATCTACAGTCAAGCACTCAGAATAATACACATCTGCAGCAATGAGGACACCTGTAAAGACCTTCTACAGGTGCTTGCTACATAATTTAAAAAGCGAGGCTATCCTCCGCATATCAAACAGCAACAAATTAACAAGTCTTTGCAGTTACCCAGGGAAGCACTTATTTGAAATACAAACTGCAGAAATAAAAGTGTTAGAACTCCATTTGTGGTTGACTATCATTAATCAGCTCCCGACCGCCGAAACACAATGCAAAAAACATTTCCCTTACTATCCACTTATGAAAAATTGCAAAAAGGTTTATCCAAAACCATCAGTCATTGCTTACCGCAGAGCCCCCAACTTATGATCTCTTATTGTGAGAGCTGAACTCAAGCAAGCTGCACCAATTGGAGAGGTTCATTGCTGTGACTCTAAAAGGTGCATCATGTGTGAATACCTTTTACAAACATCAGTAGTAACTATTTGTGTTATCATAAGGACCTATAGAACAAGACAGCATCTTACATGTTGCTCAACATGCATTATTTATGTGATTCAGTGCCAATGCCAAAGCTGTAAAAAGAAATATGTAGCTCAAACAGTGAATGACCTCCTTACATGATTCAGTGGCCACAGATCAGCAATAATTAACAAGAAACTTGACCAGCTGGTAGCCAATCATTTTAACCTTGTGGATCATTTACTATCTGAATTGAAGATTTTCCCTGTGGAACATGTCTTAAAGGAAGAACTGCTGGACTCCAGAGAAAACATCTGAATGTACAGTTTAAAATCACTGCATCCAGATGAACTGAACATCACTAACAATACCACCTGATTACTGCATATCTCAAGAGATCTCAGGACTGCATTGATTCCTCATTCCAAACAGAATCTTCATTTCTGATACTTTTTGAAAATTCAGCAGTGTCATCTGTGCAGCTACTGAGCAAACCATCTTGTACTACCTGAGGAAGGTGGAAGCTGAAACGTTGTAGTGGAAATATATTTTTGTTCTTTTGAGAGTCCATCTGTTTGAGTCACTACTTTCTTGGATATTTTATTTCTTTGAGACTCATTGTATCCTTTGGAATCCAGATTTTTTTCCCTGACTGGCTATTATTTTCTTGTAAACCTTTTTGGTTTGATAATAACTTTGTCACAATTTGACACATTTTCACAAATCTTTCCCCCAAAAACCGAATTCACTTCAGCTGCTTCCTGGAAAGTTTCAGGGTGATCTGTCAAGCAGAGGCAGGGCTACAGCAAAAAATTGCTGAACAGAACTACACCAAAATTGGCAGAAAGCTAGATCTTGGTCTGCAAAGTGTGCTTTTTGTGATTTAATGATCAATGCCGGCTCTCGCAGCATCCAAGGAGCCAGCTGCGGCATCGGGGCCCAGGGGCTTCCCTGTGGACCACAACATTGTGCTTGGTGATTGCCCAGCTGCAAATAAAAGAGGCCCTGGGATATGGGGTCCCTGGGCCACAATAGTTTTGGGGAAGGGAGGTAGTGCATATCCGCGGGATGGGGTCCACAGAGCCTGAGAAGTTGCGGGGCGGGGGGCCATGCTGCCCCCTCCCAGTTATTAAGTGCATTTGGCCCCGAGGATGAGTTCACTAACAGACCATCCAGGTGCAGGAACTAAAGTGTGTGATGCTCAAAGAAAAAATGCAGCAAACTGTAGGAGTTCTTCCTTCAAAGGTAAGACATGGATAGTTGGACGTAGACAATGCCCAGATATCTAAGTGTGTCAGTGACTGCCAACAATCTCAGCACCCATTCTTAAAGCTCCAGATCATTCAAAGCAGTTCATAGCACAGACTGATGCCTCTAAACATTGGACTGGAGCAGTCTTTTCCCAAACAAATGATGATGGCCATGATCATTAGCAGGAGCTTACTCCCCAGTGAACAGCGTTGGAGTGCCAATGAGAGGGAAGTCTTTGCTGTGGTTTGGTACTGAAGAAGCTAAGATCATACCTGTCTGGTACTCACTTCCATGTCCAAACCGACCACAGGCCTCTCAGATAGCTGATGCAGATGAAAGGTGAAGACCCTAAACTGTTGAGGTGGTCCATCTCCCTAAAGGATATAGACTTTACAGTGGAGCACAGACCTGGGACTGGCCATGCCAATGCAGATTACCTTTCCAGGGTTTTTCCACTTAGATGAGGAAGACTCTCTTGGCAAAGGCTAGTCTCAATCTCTTATATTTGGGGGGAGGGTTGTGCATGAAAATGCCCCTTTTTGACATGGTCACTCCCATATTTTGCCTGGTATGTGATGCGATTTTGATAGAAGTGCACCGGGTTCCTGCTATCCAAGTCCCCAGTGCCAGATCTCTTTCCCTAAAACTGTGCAATTGTTCCCCCAAATGGCAATACCTTTAGCACCCCTTGTAAGTCACTAATAAATGGTACCCCTGGTACCTAGGGCGCAGAGGTTAAAGAGGGTCCCTAAGGGCTTCAGCATGTATTGTGCCACCCTAAGGGACCCCTCAGCATCAACATACAAACTGCCATTGCAGGCTGCCTGCCTTGCTGCAGAGAAAAGTAGACACGACATGGCACATCTCCTGTGTGCCATGTCTGCAGTCACTAGATGCAGTATAGGTAAGTCACCATACAGCAGGCCTTACAGCCCTAAGGCAGGGTGCACTATACTACATGTGTGGACATATCTGAAAGGGCAGATATGCCGCTGTGATGTCCAAAATGATTCTTCAATTGTAGAAGTGAAGAAAAAAGCCATTTCGAGTTAATGTGCTGGATACTGGTGTTTACGAGTTCCCCAGCTACGTGATGGCTTCACAAAAACTAGAGATGTTTGGTATCATATATCTCATATTAATAAACCCACTGATTCCAGTGATGGACCTATTAGTACATGTCCACAGAGGGCACCTTAGAGGTGCCCCCTCAAAACCTACCAACTACCAGTGTGCTGGCTGACTGGTGAAGACCAGACTGTCACCACAGACAGGTTTCTGACACCCTACGTGATAGCCTGTGTTCTCTGAGGGCAGAAAAAATGCCTGCTCCGGCCGGAGGCGTTGTCACCTCCTCCAAGCAGGATGACTGAGTGATCAGCATATAAAGGCAGGAGGCTTCAAAGGCCTCTGCCACCTTTGAGTTGTGACCCAAGGCTTTCCCAGACAGGGGAAATGCCACCCCCTTCCCAGTGCTGATTTGGCACCAGGAGAGGCAGGAAAATTAGCTAGTCAGGAAGCATGTTCCCCTCTCAGGCTATTATCAATGTAATTTCAGATGCTGATTTCAGCCAGAGGATCCCATCCCAGAGGGTTCTATACTGTACAGTGTAAAGGGTGGCAAACCCTGGGACACTGAGGTTCAGTGCCTGGGAGATTGCAGGCATATCCTGTCACACTCTCCACGACAAGGAGCTTAACTTTGCTTCCACCCGGTAGGTGGGTAGGACGGAGTGGGGGTTCTGTTCTTGTTCTTACTTCTACCCTTGCTTCTATTTTTTGACCAGTTATTGTACCAGTGAATATTCACACATAGGCCTGTTACTCTTTCTTTCAATTTTTGGTAGATTCTACCCTTATTTTTTCTCCCTCCCGCACTATCACAATCAACACCACCTCACACACAATGCAAAGTCAACTTGGCATAACAACCATAGCTTACCTACACGGACTCACGAGAGAACACAGATTTATACATATTTATCTTCCATTGTGAATGCTTTTACACTGGAGGTTAAATCTACTTGAGAAAACGCTCAAGTGTGATCCACCACCCGCACACTCACAAATGTTAGCACACAATATCTCTGACAACTTTAACATAATCTCCCTAAATGTGAAAGGGCTGAACCGTCCAATCAAGCGTCGTACAATCATAGATTACTTAGCAAAAACTAAAGGAGACACTATTCTTCTCCAAGAAACCAAATTAAGTGACAAAGACACTGAGGGGCCGATTCCGATCTCGGTCGGAGGCGCACCCAATACTATTCGGTCGGGAAAAAAGCCATGCGAAAGCCAGTTTCCCGACCGATCCGTACAGCACACCGAACGAGCAAGTACGATGCGCACAACAGCAAAAATTCCGGCCGAGCCGTACTCACCCAAACCAGGTCCTGTTCTCCGACCGAGGCGAATCCGGAAACGCCGAATCGAGTCGCACGGAAGGGAAAATCCAGCCCCGTCCGGCCGGACAAGTACGATGCGCTTTCCGTACGCGCCGAACCCGTCGCTACGCACGGCACGTCAAAGCATCCGGGAGAGGCGCACATAAGCTCCGAATCGCGCCACAACACGATCCACGGCTACGAGACGAACACAGCACAGACGAGGACGACGCGAAGCGACGAGGACGAAGCGAAGCGACGAGGACGAAGCCAAGCGACGAGGACGACGCGAAGCAACGAGAAGGACGAACGACACGAACCAACCATGAATCCCTTCGTCCCGATCATACCAATATTCTACATATACTACCGGAACAGGCACGGACGCGTACGGCGCAGAAGGTAAGTCAGACACCAACCACAAAACACATACAACACGTACACGACACATCACACACATACACTGGGAATCTGAATATACTTACACCAGCAACAGCAGCACCATAGGGGCGGGATGCCCATCACCAATGCCACATATGCACACAGGGGCCTGAATGCGCGCCACCACCCCAACCCAGGGGGGCTGGATGCCTACCACTACTACCACCCTTAGCCAGGGGGCAGGATGCCTACCACTACTACCACCCTCACCCACGGGGGCAGGATGCCTACCACTACTACCACCCTTAGCCAGGGGGCAGGATGCCCACCACTACTACCACCCTCACCCAGGGGGGCAGGATGCCTACCACTACTACCACCCTTAGCCAGGGGGCAGGATGCCCACCACTACTACCACCCTCACCCAGGGGGCAGGATGCCCACCACTACTACCACCCTCACCCACGGGGGCAGGATGCCTACCACTACTACCACCCTTAGCCAGGGGGCAGGATGCCCACCACTACTACCACCCTCACCCACGGGGGGCAGGATGCCTACCACTACTACCACCCTTAGCCAGGGGGCAGGATGCCCACCACTACTACCACCCTCACCCAGGGGGGCAGGATGCCCACCACTACTACCACCCTTAGCCAGGGGGCAGGAAGCCTACCACTACTACCACCCTTAGCCAGGGGGCAGGATGCCTACCACTACTACCACCCTCACCCACGGGGGCAGGATGCCTACCACTACTACCACCCTTAGCCAGGGGGCAGGATGCCTACCACTACTACCACCCTTAGCCAGGGGGGCAGGATGCCCACCACTACTACCACCCTCACCCAGGGGGGCAGGATGCCCACCACTACTACCACCCTCACCCAGGGGGGCAGGATGCCTACCACTACTACCACCCTTAGCCAGGGTGGCAGGATGCCTACCACTACTACCACCCTTAGCCAGGGGGCAGGAAGCCTACCACTACTACCACCCTTAGCCAGGGGGCAGGATGCCTACCACTACTACCACCCTTAGCCAGGGGGCTGGATGCCTACCACTACTACCACCCTTAGCCAGGGGGCAGGATGCCTACCACTACTACCACCCTTAGCCAGGGGGCTGGATGCCTACCACTACTACCACCCTTAGCCAGGGGGCAGTATGCCTACCACTACTACCACCCTCACCCACGGGGGGCAGGATGCCTACCAATACTACCACCCTTAGCCAGGGGGCGCAGGATGCCTACCACTACTACCACCCTCACCCATGGGGGGCAGGATGCCTACCACTACTACCACCCTCACCCAGGGGGGCAGGATGCCCACCACTACTACCACCCTTAGCCAGGGGGGCAGGATGCCCACCACTACTACCACCCTCACCCAGGGGGCAGGATGCCCACCACTACTACCACCCTTAGCCAGGGGGCTGGATGCCTACCACTACTACCACCCTTAGCCAGGGGGCAGTATGCCTACCACTACTACCACCCTCACCCACGGGGGCAGGATGCCTACCACTACTACCACCCTTAGCCAGGGGGCAGGATGCCTACCACTACTACCACCCTCACCCACGGGGGGCAGGATGCCTACCACTACTACCACCCTTAGCCAGGGGGCAGGATGCCTCACCACTACTACCACCCTTAGCCAGGGGGCAGGATGCCCACCACTACTACCACCCTCACCCAGGGGGGCAGGATGCCCACCACTACTACCACCCTTAGCCAGGGGGCTGGATGCCTACCACTACTACCACCCTCACCCAGGGGGGCAGGATGCCCACCACTACTACCACCCTTAGCCAGGGGGCAGGAAGCCTACCACTACTACCACCCTTAGCCAGGGGGCTGGATGCCTACCACTACTACCACCCCCACTCATAGGATTGACAATGCATGACACAACAAGCACACCACAACCTAGGGAATGCAAGATTAAGACATCCCCCCACCACCATGACAAGCGTGTGAGCAGGCTGTGTCAAATGCCTACAACACCGAACATGACTTTGAACATACAATGTGACCCCCTAGCACATGTGCCACACATATATGTGTGTGGCACCCACAATGCAAGCAGCCCATGACCATTGTGGCAATGGGGCCTAAACCCCCATCATCACAGTGACCAAAAGGCAAGTGTGGGGTCCATAGCTGAAGCACATTTTGACCATTGTGGCAATGGGGTCTAAACCCCCATCATCACAGTGACCAAAAGGCAAGTGTGGGGTCCATAGCTGAAGCACATTTTGACCATTGTGGCAATGGGGTCTAAACCCCCATCATCACAGTGACCAAAAGGCAAGTGTGGGGTCCATAGCTGAAGCACATTTTGACCATTGTGGCAATGGGGTCTAAACCCCCATCATCACAGTGACCAAAAGGCAAGTGTGGGGTCCATAGCTGAAGCACATTTTGACCATTGTGGCAATGGGGTCTAAACCCCCATCATCACAGTGACCAAAAGGTAAGTGTGGGGTCCATAGCTGAAGCACATTTTGACCATTGTGGCAATGGGGTCTACACCCTCATCATCACAGTGACCAAAAGGTAATTGTTGACAAAGAAAGAGCTGCAACTGCCAAACTGCATGGATCATTCCTGGTCACAGAACCAAAAACTCATCTGTGGCAAAGTAGTGTATGTGTCCCATTGCAACATAAATTGGGGGAGCCAAATACTGCAGTGCAAATGAAACATTCCTTTGGCCATGTGCAGACAAACAACACCCATGGGGGCTGAGACCGTCAACAGTCATCAATGACACAATGACAGAAGTGACCATCAGAATGCAGAACCACATATTTGCACCAATGGGCACACAAATGCAGATACCCTGTGGAGACAGCAGATGTGAGGTGAACAGATACCATACCATGGCAGCAATGGGACACACAAACCATGATCACTGTGCTGACCGATGACCTAGGAGTCCCAGGGACAGCAGGGGAAACACACCAAACAACATACAGCCAATGGCACACCCAAGATATGCCAATGCAGTGGTGCAGATGCACAAACACAAACAGGCAGACCAACACTGTCATCATACACAGCAGGTGAGGGGTGGGGGTGCCAGTGTCCCCAGGCAACAACACAACACATGAGGAGAGCTGAATACCAATCATACAGATGTGCATACACTGCCACACTAAGGTAACTCATGTATCCAAATCCCCTATGTGGGCAAGCAGGCATTGACAGGTGAGAGGGAGCACAAAACACACATGTCACACAGGCACGTAGGAACAACAACTGACACAGCAAGTCACAGACACACCACAGCACCACCTCCAGGGCCCCCACAATGTGGTGACCCTGGGCTGAATAAAAATACCACTGTGATGACAAAGCTAAATGTCGTTCACACTGTGAACCACAGTCAGGTGTCCTGAGCAACTAACTACCATCACACCTACACAAGCACAAATCAATCAGCATGGCCAGTAAGCCAAGGGCAACATGGAGGCAGGGGACTAGCCGGGCAACAACTCTCATCTGCACACACTCAAGACCACACCCCTCGACCTCCAACAATGTGCAGCAGTGAAGTACACATGCACTGGTGACATTGCACATGCACCCATGACTATTCCAGGGTGGTGGGTGGGAACCAAGGTGTAGAAACACATCACACATGGACACTCAACAAGACTCCTGAATGTCTGACACACTGCACACTACGCTGTACATGGACATGACGGCAATACCACACCGACCAATGGGATCCCAGCCACAGTCACACACCAATGAAGAAGCCAAGGTCACCCACAAAGAACACACATAGACAACAACCAACATTGCAGCCCGGACCCTAAGGAGTGCCAGCAGTCACACACACAACGTGTCACAATCACTGAAAGATAACACAAACTGGAAATCACATGACAGGGGCAAACAACAAGTGCCAAAGGGAAACCTGACTGTGACCCATCTGCGTCAGCACACAAACTCTGCCCTGACAGCAAACACACCTATGGGTGACACCCTGATGACCAGTAATGTGCCATGCACCCACATCACAGAGAACACAGGGAGAAGACTTTGGGGAACATAGCTCAAGTCAGCAAGCATCACAAACAGGTACAACACTAGGGATCACAGCATGCGCAGATGAATGAAAGTGAACACACAGACATGCACATACAACACACACCTTGGGCGCAGGCAATGTCACACGTGTACACACTGCCATGAGGGGACTCCACTCCTGTGTGAGGAAAGCTGTGCCATATGTTGCCTCAGTAGGGCCCCATCATGTCAGCTGAGCACTTGGTCACACAATCAACAATTAGCACCAAATGAGGGCTCCCATCACATCAGCCTGGTCATGGATGTGCCAACGGAATCATCAGCACAGATCCAACACACTTGTATAGCAATGTTGCACTGACTACACGGATGAGTCCCTCCCCATTGATGCCCAAACCTGCATGTCCACTGGAGATGGCAACACGGTCAGGGAAGTAGACAAATGCAACGATGGCAGGCACAACAGATGTGCAGGGGTGGAAGCCACAGATATGAAATTGCCAATGTAAGTAGGAAACCCATTGCCAAATACTGAACACATGACACCCTCAGATGCTGCTATTGATGACATGGATACACCACATGATAGGACACATTCCCCCTGGACCACATGGGTTCCTGCACAGTAACACTTCATAATCATGAGACCAGATATCACCATCACTGCAGCAAGGGCATGGTTAGCTGCACCAACAACATGTACATCTGAAGCATGAGCACTAGAGAAAAGAAAGTTGCTTTATTCAGCATATGTGTTGTTTGATAACGACGTCCAGAAGAAATTAGAGCAAAGGCCAATGGCCAGTCCATTGTCAAAGTTCAAACAGGGTGACACTGGCAGATGTCACCCTACGCATGCCTGCACAATACCAGGGACAATCCACTAGGAGGGGCAACCGGGGGGCAGGCCAGGCACCGCAGGGACAGGATCAGGGCTCACCAGGGGGAGTCAGGGAAGGGGTGGTGGGTGCTGGAGAGCCACTGACAACTGCAGTGGAGGTGTCTGACATGGTGTGTGCCGGCACAACTGGGGGCATGACACAGATGTCGTGGGTGCCGGCACAACTGCAGTGGACCCTGCAGATGGGGTGGACAGGTCCGCCACTGCAGTGCCCAAGTCAGACAGGGCGGTAGTGGACTCCACTGCAGTGCCTACCTCCAGGGGAGGAGAATGGGGAACAGGCAAGGTGGGTTGGACAGAGGGGGAGGACACCCTCACCACATCAGTGGCACAGACAAGCGCAGCGGGGGGTGTGGTGCTGGGAGAGCAAGTGGCAGGGGGAGAAGGCCGGAGCATCTTGGGGATGGTATATCTGTGGGTGGGGGAACCTGGGGCAGGGTGTGGTGGGGGCACCTGTGCAGTGGGGGCCTGAGGGATGGAGGACGGAGACCTTGTGCCTGAGCTGCAGGGCGGTGGCGGGGTCTTGCTCTTAGCACTCCGGGGGACTTGCGGGTGGGGGCCTCAGTCCGTCTGCACCTGGGGGAGGGTGTCCGGGGGCGAGGGGCACTCTGCTCCGTGTGGGTGGGCTTCCTCTTCCCCCGGGATGCTGGAGCAGCTTCATCGGTGGGGAAGAGGCCGAGGTCACAGAGGAAGAGCTGCTGTGACTTTGGGGTTGCAGGTGAGGCAAGGGAGGGTGCTTTGGAGGGAGAGGGAACTGAGGACTGCGCAGTGCATGTGGATGCGTGTGTGTGTTCCAGGGCCCCATCCCCTGTGAGTCTGGCTTCAGTCCCCTGAATGTGCGTGCGTGTGCGTTTTGTCATTGGCGTGTGTGTCAGTGTGCTGGATGTGTGTGTGCTGGTGTGTGCCTGTGCCAGTGTGTGTGTGCCTGGGATGGGTAAGGTGCTGGGGAGTGTGGATGGAGCAGAGGCAGGAGGGGTGAGGGACCGTTTGAGGAGGGACACTGCTGCCGTCAGGGAGGAGTCCATGGACCTATTGCCCCTCTGTAGGTCAGACATGCCCGATGAGATGCCCTCCATGAACGACACCAGCTGAGTCAACAGCGCGGTGTGCGCATGGAGGACACTCAGCATGGCTGTCTGCCCTACATGGAGCTGGCGAAGGAGGTACACAGACTCCTCACTCAGGGCAGCAGGGGACACAGGGGCAGGGGGTGCGGTGCCTGGCCCAAAGGAGACACGCTCCCGGACATGGGAGCCTCCACGGACCTGGGGAATGGGAGCCGATGGGAGGGCAGTGGTGGTGCTGGTGGTGGCGGGGACAGCAACACTAGCTGGGGTGTGGTGGCTGCTGACACCCGCCTCCACAAGGGAGTCATCCTCCGAGTTGCTCTGGTCCTCAGCTGAGGTGGATGCTGCTGAGGACTCCTCGGTGTGGCTCCCCTCGCCCTCCGTGCCACTGGGTCCCTCCGACCACTCCTCGGCTGCTGACCCAGTCTGGCTCTCCGGCTCCTCCTGGTCCGTGGAGCTGTCCCCTTCCGTGGCCGTGGATGTATCTGCAAACAATGGGGAAACAGACAGACATCAGTCACCTGCACATAACGCACACACCACTGTGAGCACAGCACATCACAGAGCAAGCCCTGGCATCATTAGTTGTACATTGCTAAAAGTGCACTAATTGAACAGGAGAAGTCAATTGTCAGTCTGATGCCAAGCATGGCACTCACATCCCACATGGCCTTGCACCCATCTGTCTGGTGTCTGTTGGATTGCAACACCCCAGTGTTGACACATGCACCAAGTACACAGTAGTTGGACAGTGCAGAGGACACGGTGTGGACACATCACAGCTCTTGCCACTGAGTCAGTACAGGTTTACGGATGTAAGGGATGCCCAGAGTCAAATAGGAAATGCATGTGATGCATACCAGCGACAGACACCATGATGCACCCATGTCCTGATAGCCAGCGCCACTATGGTGTGCATGTTGCACATGTCACTCCCCTGCAGGATCACCAATCAGTAGACACATGCCATGGCGGAGGCATGACTGCAAAGTCATACATCACTGTCTCAGTGATGTATGACTTTGCAGCCAGACAACAACACTCTGCACTGTGTCACAATAGTAGGTCATGGGGAATGCAAGTCCTGGAGCTGCACAAGTGCACATGTACATCCCCCCCACAACACATCCTCTTAACCCTCATCTGTCCAGGTCATACCTATTGGACATATGGGAGACCTGTGACACTACCCTCTGAACCTGAGCCCCTCACACTCTGCTGTGCATGGGGAACAGCTGCCTGAACTTCACATTTACATGCCCCAGTCTGCATGGGCAGCTGATCAGACACCTATGTGTCACACAAGTATCGTCTCCTATGGTCACATCTCCAGTGGCATGCTGAGCCCCTACCAAGAAACTCCACAGCAGTCCTGGCGACTAATCCACAGCACACTGACACAGAGGCAGACACCTGAGGGGTCAAATCACTGTGCACAATGTGTCCTCTGATACACGGGAGTGGGAGTACAGAGTGTATTGTATGGCCTGGAGTAGGCATGACTGTCCAGCCCCACATGAATGAGGGATGAGCCCTGGACTGTAGGCAGCTGGCTAAGTATGTGTGACACACGTCATATACATACTCCTGGGGCCCAAACATTGTTCCCACCCGCAGCATGGGTGTGTGCCAGGTACCCCAGCCACATGTGGTGGATCAGCTCAGCAATTGGACCACAGATCAAAGTAACACGCTGAATACATGTCAGAATACAGGCATTGTGTAAGCAATGGACCCACCCATGATGCCCACCACAGAGTCAGGGAAACAGATGCTGTCTCCCACCTTGAGTCAAGCAAACTGCAAGGACACAGTCCTAAGTGACAGAATTCCCTGCATGTAAGGGCCACACCTGGGTATCAGATGAGGAGTGGGCAGTGCACAATAGAGGGACATGGCTCCTGGACAACATGACTGCTGTACTGTGGCAGTTCAACCTGGCCCGAGGAGGGCACATAGCATGTTAGACAGAGTACACAGTGCAGTCTTTGACTCACCCCCTCCTTGCTGCTCTCTGGCCTTCAGCTGCCCATCCAGGTCTGGAAAGACCACCGCCAGGATCCTGAGCATGTGGGGGGTCAGGGTCCGTGTTCCGCCCCTCCTGCGAGGAGGCGACAGCTTCAGCTGGACCCGTGCAATCCTCCGGGTCCAGCCCCGAAGGTCCTGCCACCTCTTTTGGCAGTTGCGGATCCGGCGCTTGTAGACCCCCACGGACCGGACAGCCCGGACGATGTCCTTCCAGATCTCATGCTTCCGATGGGCAGAAGCCTGTCAGGATGACAAAGTGATAAGGCCATTACTACACATGCAACATATCCGTGCATGACACAGTTGCATATACATGTCGCAATCACAGGGGCACATGGTGTACCCAGGCAGTGCACGGCTGCCCATGGACAGTTTTCCAGAAGTCACTACATGGTATCATTGCATGGGGAGTAAAACCCTGTTCAGAAGCACTGTCACTGCACCATACCTGTCCAGTGCAAGTCACTACACACTATGGGGGGTGACAACTACTCAGTGAGCCTGCTAGCCAGTGGTGTGCTGACTCTCAGCCTTGCTAGTCAGACAAAATGCACATTCAGAAAGGCAGTGCACAGAACACTCACCTGCTCCCCTGGTGTCCCATACAGCTTGCTGTACTGTGGAAGTAGGCTGTCCAGCAGGGCCTGGTTCTCTTCAAGGCTGAAGGCTGGGGCTCTCTCCACAGTACGTGCCATTGCAGGGTCCAGAGGGGCAGAGACAGCAGCAGTGCAGTGGCAGATGTCGTCCTGGAGCATGTAGTGCAGGCAAGTGGGCTCTCAGGGGAACATGCAGCAATATATATGTGCTGGAGAGGCAGATACTGTCCCTTGTGTCCAAAGTGATAGGTCCAAGTCGTTTGCATCTTCTGAATCTGGCCAATCCATGGAATAGCAGCACCAAAACACGCCCACAGCATCCTTCAAAATTTCAACTTCATGACATACATGATTTTGCAACATTGTTGTGGGTGACCAACTGATTTTCCAGCAACCGACTCGTTCGAATATTCGAAAACGCGTCCGTTGCCAGGCAAGCCCATTGTCAATGGGTGCGCACCGATCGGTCCATTGAGGTACAACGCGCACAGGGGTACAACGCGTACCCGCACACATTGAAAGCAATGGGCCGGCCGGAGGCACCGATCGGTCCATTGCTGTTCAACGCGCACAGGGGTACAACGCATACCCACACACATTGAATGCAATGGGCCGGCCGGAGGCACCGATCGGTCCATTGCTGTTCAACGCGCACAGGGGTACAACGCGCACCCGCACACATTGAATGCAATGGGCCGGCCGGAGGCACCGATCGGTCCATTGCTGTTCAACGCGCACAGGGGTACAACGCGTACCGCGCACATTGAATGCAATGGGCCGGGCCGGAGGCACCGATCGGTCCATTGCTGTTCAACGCGCACAGAGGTACAACGCTGTACCCGACACATTGAATGCAATGGGCCGGCCAGAGGCACCGATCGGTCCATTGCTGTTCAACGCGCACAGGGGTACAACGCGTACCCGCACACATTGAATGCAATGGGCCGGCCGGAGGCACCGATCGGTCCATTGCTGTTCAACGCGCACAGGGGTACAACGCGTACCCGCACACATTGAATGCAATGGGCCGGCCGGAGGCACCGATCGGTCCATTGCTGTTCAACGCGCACAGGGGTACAACGCGTGCACCGCACACATTGAATGCAATGGGCCGGCCGGAGGCACCGATCGGTCCATTGCTGTTCAACGCGCACAGGGGTACAACGCGTACCCGCACACATTGAATGCAATGGGCCGGCCGGAGGCACCGATCGGTCCATTGCTGTTCAACGCGCACAGAGGTACTAACGCTGCACCCGCACACATTGAATGCAATGGGCCGGCCGGAGGCACCGATCGGTCCATTGCAGTACAACGCGCACAGGGGTACAACGCGTACCCGCACACATTGAAAGCAATGGGCCGGCCGGAGACACCGATCGGTCCATTGCTGTTCAACGCATCACTGTACATGTGACTGGCATATGTCAGCATGCCTGTCTCAGATGGACATATGCCAGCCACAGATAGCTCCCAGGGAGTGAGGGGCACACCTACATCACGACAGCCTGTCCAAACCTTATCATAAGGCATGTAAGGCTGCATTTCCTATTGTGTGTATGTTGGTGTACATGTTGTCCTGTGGGTGTCACCTGTGGGCAGCCACCCCCAGGCTGTGCACGTGTTAATGGGGACAGGATCCTGGGTGTTACGTGTACGTGACCACTGTGATGTGCAACTGTTCATATCTGTGCATGTGCCATGGTCACATTTCACAGTGGTGTTTGTGTATGTCATGTCACATACCCCGTGAGTCCCATGTGGGATGGTATGTTTGAGCCAGGGTGTCCCAGTGGCACAATAGTGATGGCCCTCCACAGTCTTTGTGCATGTAGTGTTTACAATGTCTCTGATTTCATGTGCACAATGGGAGACAGTCTCCACATCCACGTTGTGTGTGCATGGACTCTGATGTTGTGCGTGTGTGTCACAGACGTCCATGGCTCTCCTGCCATGGCAAGTGTGGCCACTACCTGTGGGGGTCATGTTTGTTTTGTTGTGGTGTACACATGATACTCCAGGTGATGCCAGTGTCCATGTGGCATTACAGGGTCCCTGGGAATGTGCCTGTCGTTGAGCTGTGGTGCCTGGGGCACATCTGTCCTCACATGTCACTGGGGGGTGACTGTGACACAGCATCATGATATCCAATGGGCCAACCTGGGACAAATTGATGCCACCTGTAGGACCGTGTTGACAGATGTTGGCCATGTATGTACCATACATGTCGTTCCGGTACTGCACACTTCATGTAGTTGTGCCTCATGATGATGTATGTTGGGATCTTGAGTGTGTTCAATGCCGCATATGTGGGGTGACTGACGATCTTGCTTACTTCTCCTCTGCACTGCAGGGCTCCTGCTGTCCATCGGCCATTCCCAGACCTGGCAACGATGGTGGAACGGGACAGCATCCGACGGTACCGCTTCACCAGGCAGCTGATTGAGGATTTGGCAGTGCAGTTGTCCCCACATTTGCAGCCTGGCCGGCCGTATCCTACAGCGCTGACCCCCAAGGTGAAGGTGATGGCAGCCCTACACTTCTTTGCCACCGGTACCTTCCAACATACTGTGGCGTCTGCTGGTGGGATGTCACAGACCATGTTCAGCCGTGTGCTCCGCGATTTCTTGGCGGCAATGTTGCTCTTCCTGAACCGGTACATATATTTCCCTAGACTGCGACGACTCACTGACGTGAAGAGTGACTTTTATGCCCTGGGGAGGATGCCGCATGTCATTGGCTCCATTGATGGGACACATGTGGCTTTGGTACCACCACAGGCCCAGGAGCAGGCCTACAGGAACCGCAAGCACTACCACTCGGTCAATGCACTGGTGGTGTGTCTTGCAGACATGACCATCACACACGTGTGTGCCCGTTTCCCTGGTTCAGCACACGATGCCTTTGTGATGAGGAGTAGTCGCATCCCCAGGTTGATGGCACAGATGCAGAACCAGCGTGCCTGGCTTGTCGGTGTGTACTGACTTTGTGCCATTGTGTGTGATCTGATCTGTAGTATTCCGCCCACTTTTCCAAGTCAGCTGATGTGCACTTGTCTGTCCGTAGGTGACTCGGGATACCCCAACATGCCGTGGTTGCTGACACCCCTCAGGAACCCTGTGACACCTGCCCAGATGCGCTACAATGAGGCACATGGTCGGACCAGGAGAGTGATTGAGCGGACCTTTGGTCTCCTGAAGAGCCGCTTCCGCTGCCTGGACAAGACCGGGAGGGTCCCTCCCATATGCCCCTGCGAAAGTGTGCAAGATTATCATCGTCTGCTGCATGCTCCACAACCTGGCAGTGCGGAAGGAGTTGCCTCTCATCCAGGATGACGATGACCAACATCCGCCACCTGTGGAGGATCCTGGCCTGGACCACGATGCCAGTGACGATGATGATTATGATGGTGATGGTGATGTCCGCACACAGCTCATCACCAACTTCTTTAGCTGAATGTGAGTATCCTGAGGTGTCATGTGAATGATGTGAGTTGGCATGATGTGTGGGTGGTGCTCTGGTGCTGTTGGAGTGTGTCCATGGGCTACTTGACAGGATGTGTGTTGCGATGTGTGGTGACAGGTGGGCTGTACTCCCCAACAGTGTTGACATGCTAACTTGGTTCTGGGTGGGTATCTTGTAACATGTATTGTGCATGAGTTTTGCTGTTCTGTCCTGTACTGCATTGCTTTTGACTGTGTGTCATTTCTGTCCTTCACAGGGTACTTTCAGATTCGTTTGGTCAACTGTGTCCACCGACGACGTGATTGCACATCCAGGCTGGTAGCTGTTGTGTCCCTACAGGTGATGTGCGCCACACCCATGGACTTCCTTCTGTCTACAGTTGTTGACTGTGTGCCCGCTACCAGGTGGGGTTACCTTGCATCTGTAGTGGTTACGGCATGTTGCTACTGTGTAATAAACCTGTGCTTCACTTAGTGATGTGCGTTGTCTGTGGTCACACATTTGACTGCCATTTGCTTACTGCACCTGTGGGCTACTTGACTACAACTGGGAATGGGTGTGGTGTCTGTGCATTGCACCGTCTTCCCTGGCAACATCAGTGTAGGCAATGAGTCAGATGGCCTAGGTGTGTATGTGTTGTGTAGCCCTGGTGGTGTGTCTCCCTCATATGTGTCACGTTGCCTGTACTCACATGCCTGTGTTGTCCTTGCTGTTGCAGTTCGCATACACAGTGTAATTTTGTTGTTCATCATCCCCATAACAGCACCCACGTTGGAATCACGACAGAGGCAAGTATGGTGTATTATTGTGTTTATTGTGATACATCTGTGATAATAGTGCATAGGATGGATTGTGCTGTACATGAATCTTGCAATCCCAAGTTCCTAGATGAATAGAAAGTCCAGGTAGACAGGATCCCCAGTATCGGGGCCACAGTTGTCTGACACATTGTTCCAACTTGTACTCCCCATGCAATGTGTGGGAGTAGTGTTGCCATCAACAGGGTGAACAGTCTGTGCACAAAGGCGAAAATCCAGAACAGGTTCAGGCTTCCTGGGAGTTGCGCTTGGCCATCAGCCTCTCACTTTCCCTCCTCGGACGACCCCTCTTCTTGGGGGGGGCCTCAAGTGCAGGCTGCTGCGGTGCAGGGGACTCTCCGCCAGAGTCCTCCTCCCTCCCTGTGGCAGTTGCAGTTTGTTCGGTACCAGATGTTGTTGGCACACAGGGAGGTGTGGACTGGTTGCTGTTCATCTGGCGGAGGCATTGTAAAATGTCCCTGTGCACCGCCGTCATCTCATGTAGTACATCCCACTTGGACTCCACGCGGGTCATGTGGGAGTCCACACGTGACATGTGGGAGTCCACACGTGACATGTGTGACTCCACGTGGGACATGTGGGAGTCCAAGCGGGCATGATGGGCAGCCTGCTGCTGTTTGATGTCTCTGAGGAGCCCCACTACCTGGCTGAGCTCTCCGGTGCTGGACTGGTACGCATCAGCTATGCGTACCAGTTGTGGGTCTTCATGCACACCAGCAACGTCTGCAAGCAGCGACCTCTGTCTCCCACCCCTCCCACCACCCCTGCTGACATGTGCAGTGTGTGCAGTTGCACGCACAGATAACCCTGGTCCACCTTGGGGGTTGGTGGTGGTGGTGGTGTCCATGGCCCCAGGTTGGTCCAGGGTCACTGCGCTGGTGTTGTTCCTTATTCTGTCCATGTCGGCAGGGATGGTATTCGTGGTGACAGTCGTTGGAGGGGTGGGTGCAGGGGGTGCAGCTGGTGGACCTGCTGGTGCTGCAGCTGGTGGTCCTGCTGGTGCAGCATGTTGACTTGCACCGGATGTGCCAGGTTGTTCTTCATCGTCCGAGGAGGACAGAGGCTGTACGACGCCAGTGAGCTCGGCATCCTCTTGAGCCTGGGACTGGGACTCCTCAGCGTCTGCTGCTGTGTCCCTATCATCACCTGTTTTTGGGAGACACAAACAATGTATGTCATGTTTCTGCAGGCATCAGTGGTTGACACACCTGACAGTTGTGACTGTGCCTCGGGTGCGGGCCTGTACATTGTATTGTCCTAAGTCGTCACAGTCAGGGGTTGATATTGGTGTGGCACATTGTCCTGCATTATTTGGGCATTTCTATGTATTCTCTGGGGTGTGAACATGGTCTGCATTGATTGTGTTTGGTTGACAGCCAGACCTCCCTTCCCACCCACCCACCCACCCAGTCAGTTATCCCACCATGGAACGTGCTTGCATTGCAGGGAGTGTAAGTTGTCTCTCAGGATGTCAGTCAGTGGTGTCCTGCTGTTTGTTGGTGCACAGTTGGCAGCAGGGCCTTGTGCTCCCCACAGCAGTAGCCAGTGTCAGCCATCTTGTGAGTCCTTCTCCACTCCCTGTGATGTGAGCATGGTTCAGGGTGGTGTTGATGGGCCAGTTGTGAGGCTGAGCAATGTCTGTGACTACGACTCCCATCATGCTATTGCCTCCACCCCCTTCCCAGCATGCCCATGCTTCCTTCCTTTTGACTCTGCTTCCCTGTGGGGTGGGCTGGCTGTGCTGACAGGATGGCTGGGAGTGTTGTCCTGGCAGTTGTTTGGCTAAGAGTCCCAAGAGTGTCCCTGTGCTTCACACAACATAACCCAGGGTGGTGGTGCTTTGTGGGATCTTGTGTTAGGATGGAGGGCATTGCATTCTACCAGGTGGGTACTGTGGAGTTTGTGTTGGGGGGTGTGAGGGGAGGTGCTGGTGACTATGGTCAGTGCTGCAAGTCCCCCTTCCCACCCAGCCAGCCAGATATCCCACCATGGAACGTGCTTGCATTGCAGGGAGTGTAAGTTGTCTCTCAGGATGTCAGTCAGTGGTGTCCTGCTGTTTGTTGGTGCACAGTTGGCAGCAGGGCCTTGTGCTCCCCACAGCAGTAGCCAGTGTCAGCCATCTTGTGAGTCCTTCTCCACTCCCTGTGATGTGAGCATGGTTCAGGGTGGTGTTGATGGGCCAGTTGTGAGGCTGAGCAATGTCTGTGACTACGACTCCCATCATGCTATTGCCTCCACCCCCTTCCCAGCATGCCCATGCTTCCTTCCTTTTGACTCTGCTTCCCTGTGGGGTGGGCTGGCTGTGCTGACAGGATGGCTGGGAGTGTTGTCCTGGCAGTTGTTTGGCTACAAGTCCCAAGAGTGTCCCTGTGCTTCACACAACATAACCCAGGGTGGTGGTGCTTTGTGGGATCTTGTGTTAGGATGGAGGGCATTGCATTCTACCAGGTGGGTACTGTGGAGTTTGTGTTGGGGGGGTGTGAGGGGAGGTGCTGGTGACTATGGTCAGTGCTGCAAGTCCCCCTTCCCACCCAGCCAGCCAGATATCCCACCATGGAACGTGCTTGCATTGCAGGGAGTGTAAGTTGTCTCTCAGGATGTCAGTCAGTGGTGTCCTGCTGTTTGTTGGTGCACAGTTGCCAGCAGGGCCTTGTGCTCCTCACAGCAGTAGCCAGTGTCAGCCATCTTGTGAGTCCTTCTCCACTCCCTGTGATGTGCGCATGGTTCATGGTGGTGTTGATGGGACAGTTGTGGGGGGCAATATGTGTGACTGCGACTCCCATGATGCTATTGGCTACACTGACTTGGCCAGCATACACAGAATTCCTTCCTTTGAGTGGTCTTCACTGTGTGTTGGTGTTGTTGTGGTGGCTACATGTGTGGATGTGTGTGTTAGTTCTATTTGTGCCACTGCCTAGCTGTAGTTGTGGTTGTGTTTGTACATGTGTTGGCACAGTTGGATGTGACTTTTTTGATGGCATGTGTTGTGTTTATCTGACTGACATACACATTTTGGGATGATTCTGTTCTAGTTGCTGTGTAATTGCTATGAGTGCATGGTTTGACTCTCCCTTGACAGTGATGTGTGTGTTTTGTGGCAGTTTATTGTGTACATTTGTTGTGTACTCACCAGGCTCTGGGATGTTCTCTAGTCCATATACGCTCACTGGCGGAAGGATGGCTCCGCACCTTCTCCTCCCAGGGCCTGAGGTATATTGGCTTGGCAGGAGGGCCACTGCCGGTGTGTTGGCTGTTGATGTAGTCTATCTTCAGCAGGTCCCGTACCTCCTGCGCACGTCATACCACCTGTTCTGGATGTCCGTCTTTGTGCGCCGACATGGTGATTGGGCGTTCACCCTGTTGATGATCCTCTCCCACATCTTGGTTTTCTGCGACATGGGGGTCTGTTGGACCAGAGTGCCAAACAGCTGTGGCTCCACCCTGAGGATCTCGTCTACCATGACTTCCAATTCACTATCTAGGAACTTGGGATTCTTCTTGGGGGGCATGGTGATGGGTGGTGATGGTGGGTGATGTGTGTGTTGGTGTGCAGGTGAGGGTGTGTGGGTGTGTGTTGTGCTGGGTGTATGTGAGGTAGGTATTTGTTGGTGTGCTGCTGGTGTGTGGCTTGTGTGAGGGATGAGCTGTGGGTGTGTGGTTGCTTTCTCTTGGGTGCTGGCAGTGGAATGGCATTTGCAAAGGCTCATGGTAGTGATTTGTGTCCTTTATATAGGTGGAGTTGTGGGTGTGTCTTTGTTCTCTGTCCCCACCCCCCCAGTATTTATTGGCTTGGTAATTGCTTGTTTGGCCTTTTTTGGTTGATTTTTCCTTTGTGCTGTTTGTGTATGTTGGAAACGTTTTTGTGACCGAGTCGGACCCTGCATTGGTCTCGTACGGTGTTTTCCGTTTCGCTCACGCTGTGTTTGTGCAGTTTTGTATGCTGCGTACGCTGCCGGTCGCGGTGTATTGTGTTGCTTCGGCTCGGTTTTGTATGCGTGTCGGGTCGTACGGCTTGTCCTCCGTCCGACTCGGTCGTGTTTTTCGCGCCTTGCATCGTACTTTGCGGGTTGGAGTTGGCGGGTACGATTCGGTCGGATTAGTTCCGGGTGCGTGTCGGTCGGTTGGATTCGCGTGTTTTTCCGGCCGGATTGCTATTTTCCGAGCGGCTCGGTCGGTCGGCTTGGTTTCCTGACGTGTCGGTCGGATTTATCGCGGCTTGCATCGTACTTGGCGTGTCGGGCGCCACTGGTACGTGTCGGTCGGTAATTTTTCCGGCTCCGAGTCGGTCGGTGCTTTTTCCGGCCCGAATCGGAATCGACCCCTGAGTACCTTAAAAAATAGCTGGATTTCAGACGTGGCCTGCTCCCCAGCAAACCATAAGAAAAACAGAGTAATAACCCTAATTGCAAAAATCTCCAACATCACTCTGGAATCATTCTCCCATGATGTGGAGGGAAGACTCCTAATTACAAACCTACATAGAGGAGAAGACTCATTCCACGTCATAAACATTTACGAACCGAACACAGAAAACACTTCATTTTGGTGAAATGTAACTAATAAATTCAGCCACCTGCCCCAAGACAATCTTATTGTATTGGGTGGGAACTTCAACCTTTCCGTAGATACTACTCTAGATTGCCAATACTCTTGCAATTACCGACCATCAAAATCTCACAGTTTAGTACAGAAACTAGGCTCAAAATATAATCTTAAGGATACCTGATGCCTACAACACCCTGACTCCAGGGACTACACCTTTTACTCGGCTGCACATAACTCATACACAAGAATAGACTACATTTTAATATCCAGGGCTTATACCCACCTGATTGACCAACTAACATATTCCCAAAACTTGTCTCGGATCACTCATGCACCAATACTCTCTTAGCAGGTAGCCATGCAAAACCATCCACTAAAATGTGGCGCTTTAAGAATGAAGTATTATCAAACCCCGAAAGCAGGAAAAAAATCGAGGAAACAATCACGAACTACTTCAAAGACAACGACCTCTCAGAAACTAATTGACATACCCTTTGGGACGCCCTTAATACAACCCTGAGAGTAGTACTTATAGAAATCAAAACTAAAATCAACAAAGCAAACAATGCTAAATTATTATCATTAGAACAAGAAATAAAACAATTAGAACGGTCACATACCAACTCCCTAGACAACAACACACTCTCCCAGCTCATACAGAAGAAATATAAATACAACAAAATCCTGAGTGAAAGAGCAGGAGTGTGGATAAATAAATTCAAAGGTCTCAAACAATGCGAAGCTAACAAAGTGGGAAAGATGCTGGCTTCTTACCTTAAACATAAACAAAACCAAAACAGAATCACAACAATCAAAGACTCCAAAAACCTAACCCACACTAAGTTCAATTGATCAGTATATGTTCATAGACATCCTGAGTGTTTGAAAACTTGATAAGTTTCCTGTTAAGAAAGTTTATAGTAGTATAACTTTCTTTCCCTTTCTTCCTTTTTTCTCTTTCTCTTTCCGTTTTTCATATTACAGGACTGTTTTTGTTTTTATTTGGGTTCATATATTAACAAAGTTTTTTATATATTAATTAAACCCTAGATTGACTTGACTACTCTATCGATTACATTGGACATATACTATGTGATGTATGAACTATCATCTTAGGTTAGTAATAATCTTTTTTCATCTGTCCTTCTACTTCACTTCTAACAGAGTAAAATTATTTCTAATACACACGGAATTCAGTGTTTCTGAAGGGACACTCACTCCCATGTGAGCCCTTACTCCATGGACTAGCACACTCCTTTTACCCACATTCGGGTGCTCAATATGTTTCTTTGGTCTCGGTCTTTACTCTATTATCACGTGCTGGATTCGGAAGGTTTCTCTTCTTCCTGGGAATTTCTAACTTGGTTACTTCCACTGCATGAAGAATATATAATGAATGATGTTGCAATACATTGGAAGTAAAAAATATTTTATATGTATGTATATACAGCCCTGAAGAAGTCACCTCATTGTGACGAAACACGTGTTGGCTGTTTCTGTGTGGAATGTACGCTACGGAACAATAAACTCTTTGATTCCTGTCCTTCATTTGAACCAACATTTATTAAGATAATCTAGTCTATATAACTCAATTTACTATAGTTGGACTTCTTTTTTCGAGTGCTTAGGTACTAAGTTCTTTCATTATGCTTATATGTCAACCTATCTTTACCTTGATAAGCAATTCAAACTGCCAGTAAGCCAACCATTCCAGGCCACCTAGTTACAAAATCCTGTATCTATATTTTCAACTCCCTCTCCCTAACTTCTCCTACCCCTTAGATTTTCCTTATATGTACTTTTGTTATTTATATATAATTTAAATATAAGTTGTATAGGATTATTATGTTTAAGTTGACCTTATGTATTCTTTCATACATACAACAACTCAATAAAAAGCTTTGAAATTAAAAAATATTTTCAGCTCACAAAATGCAGTTATAAAAACTATTTGAAAAGAAAGACTCACAGACATGTTTTATTTAAAACATAATCAAACATTTTTATAATAATCACTGTTATTAAACATTGCATTGTGTAAATTACAAAAATATACATTTGATTAAAAATAATATGATTATTGGACAAAAATGATAGTTCTGCTCTATATATATTAATATGATCACCACTTGATAAAGTTAATAGCCCCACTTTTTATTTTTGGGGTTGGGACTCTTTGACAAAGCTGTGACTCTGACAAAGTCAGCAGTATGCCTTAGTGTGGCCAGGACCTGTGAGACCAACTGCACGCTGTGCATGCCAGTTGGCTGTGTGCTGCGAAAGGTAGGGCACTAGCAGAGGGTATGGCATAGGGCCTGGACTTGGGCCAAGCCTTGTGGCCAACACCATGCTGCATGTTTACTGAAGGCTGTGCGTGGTGTGGACTTTGCATTACAAATGGCAATATAGTATCACTTTACGGTAAAAAAACCTAGAATTTGCTGAACAAATAAAGGCTAAAATGTTGTTATAGTTAGGAATTGTAATTATATCTTACTTTAGATTTAAGAAACCCTAAAACATTAATTGAAAAAAGTAACATTATAGTCAGGTGAAAATTTCAGTGACAACTTAACATTTCAAACTTAAACAAAAGCACTGAAATTCACCAGTTCTAGTTATCTCAAATAACTATAACTCATGCCCTAAAGTAACTATATCTTGCAACCTCGCCATGCACTGATTGTGAACTCACATATTACTACACTCATGACATATTCAGTGACATCATTGATAGCGTTACTGAACTGACATTGTGGATGACAACACTGTGCATGACCGGGATGCAAGTTATACTCACTTTAGGGCATGAGATAATGAGTTATAATTAGTTGAAATATACCTGGTGAATTTCAGTGTTTTTTTTAGTTTAAACCATTATGTTGACACTGAAATGTTGACCGAAATATAATGCTACTTTAATCTTTGTTTTTTCCAGTGAATTTCTAAGGTTTTATTAAATGTAAAGAAATATATAATTACAATTGCTAACTATAATCTATAATGTCACTACTTTAACCATATATATATCTATATATATATATATATATATATATATATATATATATATATATGTATATATATATATATATATATATGTATATATATATATATATATATATATATATATATATATATCAAACCGCATAAAGAGTTGCCCCTTGAGGAAGAGCCACAATAGGTAGGCAAATCACTTCTTTATTGTTCACGAAGGCTGCACACAGAGGATACGAGATGTCATCAGAAATTAAGCGCCAAACTGCCAGACGCGTTTCGAGTTGCTGAGACTCTTCTTCAGTGGCAACGGCTACACTGTATCACAAGACCAGTCCAGTGCAACTTCTTTTAAATTAGCTTCCGCCGCCCCAGTGGGCGTGGCCACTTCGCAGGCCTTCTGGTCTATGTAGTTGCACTCAATATCCTCAAGTGAGTCCGTCTTGTGATACATATTCAAGTAAAAATTAAACCACAGTGGGATGATGGGCACCTTCGAATCATTCTGCTGCATACTCAATCCTTCGTGAGAACCACTACCTCCCTCGTCGGCAACGTCAAATGGCTTCGCCTTGGGAACGCTGCACTCGCAGCGGGGCTCTTCCGTGACCGAGGCAGGCCGCTAAACATCAAACCGCAAAAGAGTTGCCCCTTAAGGAAGAGCCACAATAGGTAGGTAAATCACTTCTTTATTGTTCACGAAGGCTGCACACAGAGGATACGAGATGTCATCAGAAATGAAGCGCCAAACTGCCAGGCGCGTTTCGAGTTGCTGAGACTCTTCTTCAGTGGCAACGGCTACACTGTATCACAAGACCAGTCCAGTGCAACTTCTTTTAAATTAGCTTCCGCCGCCCCAGTGGGCGTGGCCACTTCGCAGGCCTTCTGGTCTATGTAGTTGCACTCAATATCCTCAAGTGAGTCCGTCTTGTGATACAAATTCAAGTAAAAATTAAACCACAGTGGGATGATGTGCACCTTCGAATCATTCTGCTGCATACTCAATCCTTCATGAGAACCACTACCTCCCTTGTCGGCAACGTCAAATGGCTTCACCTTGGGAACGCTGCACTCGCGGCGGGGCTCTTCCGCGACCGAGGCAGGCCGCTAAACATCAAACCGCAAAAGAGTTGCCCCTTGAGGAAGAGCCACAATAGGTAGGTAAATCACTTCTTTATTGTTCACGAAGGCTGCACACAGAGGATACAAGATGTCATCAGAAATGAAGCGCCAAACTGCCAGACGCGTTTCGAGTTGCTGAGACTCTTCTTCAGTGGCAACGGCTACACTGTATCACAAGACCAGTCCAGTGCAACTTCTTTTAAATTAGCTTCCGCCGCCCCAGTGGGCGTGGCCACTTCGCAGGCCTTCTGGTCTATGTATTTGCACTCAATATCCTCAAGTGAGTCCGTCTTGTGATACATATTCAAGTAAAAATTAAACCACAGTGGGATGATGTGCATCTTTGAATCATTCTGCTGCATACTCAATCCTTCGTGAGAACCACTACCTCCCTCGTCGGCAACGTCAAATGGCTTCGCCTTGGGAACGCTGCACTCGCAGCGGGGCTCTTCCGCGACCGAGGCAGGCCGCTAAACATCAAACCGCAAAAGAGTTGCCCCTGGAGGAAGAGCAACAATTGGTAGGTAAATCACTTCTTTATTGTTCACGAAGGCTGCACACAGAGGATACGAGATGTCATCAGAAATGAAGCGCCAAACTGCCAGATGGGTTTCGAGTTGCTGAGACTCTTCTTCAGTGGCAACGGCTACACTGTATCACAAGATCAGTCCAGTGCAACTTCTTTTAAATTAGCTTCCGCCGCCCCAGTGGGCGTGGCCACTTCGCAGGCCTTCTGGTCTATGTAGTTGCACTCAATATCCTCAAGTGAGTCCGTCTTGTGATACATATTCAAGTATAAATTAAACCACAGTGGGATGATGTGCACCTTCGAATCATTCTGCTGCGTTGTGTTAGAGATTATTTATAATTTAGATACAATCTATACCCCTCTGTTTCACCGAGCGTGAAATGCGTTCTCCCACATCAGGCTCTCCCTGTGTCAATTACTTTGTACGTGCGCCTCACCGTCCGTTACACCTTCTGATTATTTTGCAGCCCTGTAGTACTGAATACGACTGCCGGGGGCTTTCATTAAACAGATAATTTTAGTACTGGATATCAAATCTGGCCCTCATGACGGCAGCTTGGGCTCGCTTCCTACAAGGGCGGGGCCACGCTATGTGTATGGCCACTTCCTGTGAAGACAGGGACACATTACCCTGTGTGGTCCTGCCTTGGGTTAGGACCCGTTTAGTTGTCCAGCACGTTGCCATACAGCGATGTGCCGATGTCTGTGTAGGGAATCCCATGAAGGGGCTCATGGTAACTGTGGTTCTGATCATGGTGTATACTCTCAGCGGTTTTCTGTAGGCTGAAAGTTATTATCCTTTACGGGTTGGAGAAGTATACGATTGTATGTGTGAGTAGTCTGTGAACTTATTCAATCATAACATGACTCCTCTTCTAGGGTTACGGCTGTCATAGCTGGACATGTTGACCTAGGGTGCAACAAGGCAGGTAGGTTAATTTCAGAGGTACATACATTTTCCTGTCATTGGTCGAACTTATCAGCCCATTTTCTTGTTTTCTTTTCCTTGTCTAATGTTATTCTCGCTTCTGCCGATTTATGGGTATTCCATTGTAGGTATGCAGCCGATATCCGGGGTTCTCTTGATGGTGCTACTAGGGTAACCAGCTGGCTATCTCTAGTGAAATGTATTGGCTCAAATCTGTTCTCCTGTATTCTGATTTTTTTCCGGATCATATTGTGCATACGATTTTTATTATAAGCGATTTTTTAAGTTTATTCAATGATAACATGGCTCAAATCAAATCAAACAAGCTTTATTTGGTATATAATATACAACCATAAAAGCATCAAATCGTCAAATGGCTTCGCCTTGGGAACGCTGCACTCGCGGCGGGGCTCTTCCGCGACCGAGGCAGGCCGCTAAACATCAAACCGCAAAAGAGTTGCCCCTTGAGGAAGAGCCACAATAGGTAGGTAAATCACTTCTTTATTGTTCACGAAGGCTGCACACAGAGGATACGAGATGTCATCAGAAATGAAGCGCCAAACTGCCAGACGCGTTTCGAGTTGCTGAGACTCTTCTTCAGTGGCAACGGCTACACTGTATCACAAGACCAGTCAAGTGCAACTTCTTTTAAATTAGCTTCCGCCACCCCAGTGGGCGTGGCCACTTCGCAGGCCTTCTGGTCTATGTAGTTGCACTCAATATCCTCAAGTGAGTCCGTCTTGTGATACATATTCAAGTAAAAATTAAACCACAGTGGGATGATGTGCACCTTTGAATCATTCTGCTGCATACTCAATCCTTCGTGAGAACCACTACCTCCCTCGTCGGCAACGTCAAATGGCTTCGCCTTGGGGATGCTGCACTCGCGGCGGGGCTCTTCCGCGACCGAGGCAGGCCGCTAAACATCAAACCGCAAAAGAGTTGCCCCTTGAGGAAGAGCCACAATAGGTAGGTAAATCACTTCTTTATTGTTCACGAAGGCTGCACACAGAGGATACAAGATGTCATCAGAAATGAAGCGCCAAACTGCCAGAAGCGTTTCGAGTTGCTGAGACTCTTCTTCAGTGGCAACGGCTACACTGTATCACAAGACCAGTCCAGTGCAACTTCTTTTAAATTAGCTTCCGCCGCCCCAGTGGGCGTGGCCACTTCGCAGGCCTTCTGGTCTATGTATTTGCACTCAATATCCTCAAGTGAGTCCGTCTTGTGATACATATTCAAGTAAAAATTAAACCACAGTGGGATGATGTGCACCTTCGAATCATTCTGCTGCATACTCAATCCTTCGTGAGAACCACTACCTCCCTCGTCAGCAACGTCAAATGGCTTCGCCTTGGGAACGCTGCACTCGCAGCGGGGCTCTTCATCGACCGAGGCAGGCCGCTAAACATCAAACCGCAAAAGAGTTGCCCCTTGAGGAAGAGCCACAATAGGTAGGTAAATCACTTCTTTATTGTTCACGAAGGCTGCACACAGAGGATACGAGATGTCATCAGAAATGAAGCGCCAAACTGCCAGATGGGTTTCGAGTTGCTGAGACTCTTCTTCAGTGGCAACGGCTACACTGTATCACAAGATCAGTCCAGTGCAACTTCTTTTAAATTAGCTTCCGCCACCCCAGTGGGCGTGGCCACTTCGCAGGCCTTCTGGTCTATGTAGTTGCACTCAATATCCTCAAGTGAGTCCATCTTGTGATACATATTCAAGTAAAAATTAAACCACAGTGGGATGATGTGCACCTTCGAATCATTCTGCTGCGTTGTGTTAGAGATTATTTATAATTTAGATACAATCTATACCCCTCTGTTTCACCGAGCGTGAAATGCGTTCTCCCACATCAGGCTCTCCCTGTGTCAATTACTTTGTACGTGCGCCTCACCGTCCGTTACACCTTCTGATTACTTTGCAGCCCTGTAGTACTGAATACGACTGCCGGGGGCTTTCATTAAACAGATAATTTTAGTACTGGATATCAAATCTGGCCCTCATGACGGCAGCTTGGGCTCGCTTCCTACAAGGGCGGGGCCACGCTATGTGTATGGCCACTTCCTGTGAAGACAGGGACACATTACCCTGTGTGGTCCTGCCTTGGGTTAGGACCCGTTTAGTTGTCCAGCACGTTGCCATACGGCGATGTGCCGATGTCTGTTTAGGGAATCCCATGAAGGGGCTCATGGTAACTGTGGTTCTGATCATGGTGTATACTCCCACCGGTTTTCTGTAGGCTGAAAGTTATTATCCTTTACGGGTTGGAGAAGTAAACGATTGTATGTGTGAGTAGTCTGTGAACTTATTCAATCATAACATGACTCCTCTTCTAGGGTTACGGCTGTCATAGCTGGACATGTTGACCTAGGGTGCAACAAGGCAGGTAGGTTAATTTCAGAGGTACATACATTTTCCTGTCATTGGTCGAACTTATCAGCCCATTTTCTTGTTTTCTTTTCCTTGTCTAATGTTATTCTCGCTTCTGCCGATTTATGGGTATTCCATTGTAGGTATGCAGCCGATATCCAGGGTTCTCTTGATGGTGCTACCAGGGTAACCAGCTGGCTATCTCTAGTGAAATGTATTGGCTCAAATCTGTTCTCCTGTATTCTGATTTTTTTCCGGATCATATTGTGCATACGATTTTTATTATAAGCGATTTTTTAAGTTTATTCAATGATAACATGGCTCAAATCAAATCAAACAAGCTTTATTTGGTATATAATATACAACCATAAAAGCATTCTAAAAATTTCTCAATTATTAATCGCAATAATTATGTAAACAAGATAAAACAATACAGTGCATAGTAATCCTCATTCTAAAAGATTTCTCAACTGTTAATTACAGTAATTATGTAATCAAGACTCAACAATACAGTACAAAGTGCAGTGCATAGTAAAACTTCATTCTAAAAGGTAACTCAATTATTAGGTGCAATAATTATGTAAACAAGGCTCAGAGATGCGGGGCTCAAAAGTACAGTGCAATAGCTATATTTAGGCATTGTAGAGGATTATAAAATGTGATTCAAATACATTTTTAAAATAGAATATCAGATATTATAAAAATATTTCGAGCCTTAACGAATGTTAGAGGGCTTAATTATTTTCATATGTTAAGGCTTCCAAATGAGAATTGTCCTTTCTTCTCCTAATTGCCATTTGTAAAAAAACAATAACAGCTTTGCAAACTTTTTTGTTTTCCAGGCTACAGATGTAATTAAAAGCAGATTTATAAAAATACAATTTATTAGCAATAAATAAGGGTCGTAAAACATGCTTCCTAATGTCTCGAGAGAAGTTGCAAAAAAGCATAAAGTGCAGTGTGGTCTGTAATGACTTTCCATCACAAGGGCGATTTGGAAGGTTTTTGTACCACTTGCCCATTGAGGGAAATGCGATCTGGTAATGTAGGGTACCCATCCTTAACCTTGTTAAATAAAATCTGTGTTGCAAATTTCTTATCGAGATAAGGTATGGTTGGGTGCCCGGCAAAAGCGAACCTTCGCAGAATAACAGTCGATTTTGAACTTATTCCTGCATATCTTGCAGATTCCCTTGAATTTGCTAATCTTATTTTTAGATCCCCTTGCCATAATCCCGGATAAGCTTTGGATCGTAAAATCAACATCCACCTTACATTCTAATAAAAGTTTATAAATATACTGTAGCCAAGGAATTTTTTTGCAGTAATCAAGGGCAAGACAATCCATTACTATTTCCATAGTAAATTTAGTCTCTTCCTTAGTCCAAATCCCATGCCAGAACGTAAGGGCTGCTGTGCTGATGTAATCACCAATATGAGGTACAGACAGCTCTTTATGTACTATATATGAGGGGGTTGAGTTAGGCACTGCTAAGAGCCTTCTTAAAAACTTATTTTCATGTGTTTGCAGTAAAATTGTATTTGCCCTCCCCCATAGCGCCGCTCCATAACATGTACCTGTGATGCACTTACTCCTATATAGTGTCAGGATTTCCCACACTGGCTTATTCCCAATTTGTGTGAAAATCTAAAAATACCCTCACTTCATCGTATAAATTTCAACTTACATAAATCAATGTTTTCACCCCAAGTTCCATTCCCATTAAAAAGAAGTCCTAAGATGAAAATGATGTTATTCTTTCAATGTGTACGCCTCCCACGTGGTGGACCCTGCTCTTTGTTTTACTTTTGTCCACAGGTATTGAGGAAGGTTTTACTACGATTCAGTATTAGGTCTTTTTCAATCATAAATTGTGCGAAGTTTTCGATTAAACATTGGAGCCCGTTAGCAGTCCTTGATAACAGGACTGCATTGTCTGCATATAAGAGTACAGGCATTACACGCATTCCGACTCTAGGGGCATCAGCTTTTAGGGTCTGCAAGGATATGTCAACGTTGTTGATATAAGGAGAAAATAAAAGGGGTGCAAGGACACAGCCTTGTCTAATGCCGCGGGCAACTCTAAAATGAGAAGTGCATTCACCATTGGGGCCGAATCGGACTCTTGAGGTTAGTAGAGTATAAATTTGTGATTGGTAAGTTATAACATCATGTGGGGAACCCATCACTTGCAACGTTTGCCATAATTTTACGTGGTCAACTAGATCAAATGCGCTTGTGAGATCTACAAAACAAAGATGTAGTTGACCTTCTTTAGCAAGGGTATATTTCCCTACCAATAATTCAAGGTTGACGCACTGCTCTCCTGTATCTATACCCCTTCTGAATCCATACTGGGAGTCAGTTAGGATATTATTCTTGGTTACCCAGCTTTCCAATCTTTCTAAAAGGATTCTAACCATCAATTTCGATGTTGAGTCGAGTAGGGCTATAGGGCAGTAGCATTTTGCGTTCCCTCTGACACCTTTTTAAGATTGGGACTATGACACTTTGCACCCAAGTTGCAGATAAAACCCCTCCAGTTGTTGCTTTAAAAACTCTTAATAGGATTTGGGACCAAAAATCAATGCTAGACTTAAAAATATCGATGGGAACCCCATCTGGTCCTGCAGCCTTACCATTTGCGCTTTTGTTTAAGGCAGATTTAATTTCATCTAGGATAATAGGTACCAACTTAACCGTGTCCACTAAAATGAAGTTACTATTGTCATTGGTTAAGGGATCCTCATTATTAGGGTTAAAAATATGTTCAATGTGGATTAACCAATCTTCAGGGGTTACTAGAGTTTCAATCTTAGTAGCTGATAAATCCTTAAAAAATGGATGATCTATTGTTTTCCAAAATAAAATAGAATCACGCATCTCAGCTGCCTGGATCAGTTTTTCCCATGCCCTTTCCCGGATTTCTGATTTCCTTATGCTTAACGTTTGATTTGATTTTTTCCGTAGTGCACAAACGTTTTCTCTATCCCTGGGTCTAACTTTCAGTGCTTCCTTTAGGTCCTGATTTAATTTGGAGCACAGCTGGTCAAACCATCTAGGGTGGTGACCGGCATTTTTCTTATTTTTTTATTTTCAAATCTCCAGAGATTGCGGCCGCAATATTATGGAATGCTATTATTATAGCTATATTTAAGGAAGATCTCTCCAAACAAATATTTCTGCGTTCTTGATTTTTTTAAATTGTATTATCCATAAATACTATGGGATTAATGCCTGACCATTTAATGGAAATCCAATTTTCCCCTTGTGTTTTAATATCAGCGGCAGCTACGCATACCTTTTCTTGTTGTGGCAGGCTTAATATCAATACCAGAAATAGTGGATGATGGTCACTGTAAGGGCTTGCCTGCACATAAAAATTTTCAACAAGACCCTTGCAGTTCCCTGATACTAGGGCGAGGTCAATATTTGATGAGGATCTCGCTCCTTCATATGTTTGGACTACAGTTTCTCCCTTTTCTTCTCCTATCTCCATAATTTCTAGGTTATGTTTATACATTACAATATTAATCGCATCTCCATATGGATTATAGGGGAAGTGAGGACAGGGGTCACCATATATATCCCTATGGCGCCTCTTCTAGTGATAAGGCTGTCATAGCTGGGTATTTCGACATAGGGCGTCACACAGCAGGTAGGTTATTTTCAAGGGTTCATTCATTTTCCTGTTGTTGGTCAGATCTATCAGCCTTTTTTCTGGTTTCTTTTCCTTGTCTCATGTTAATCACATTTCAGCCGATTCATGGGTATTCAGTTGTAGGTATGGTGCCAATACGAGAGGTTCCTGGATGGTATTACTAGATTGTTTCTTCAAATTAGAAGTAGTTCTCCTTAAGTGCCAAATGGGAACACTCCAGGATGAAGCATTTAGGTGTCATGGGACCAATTAAACATCCTATTTACATCCACCTGTTTTTAGCATTGACCGGGAACCCATTAACGTTTAAATAAAATTTGGATACTCTGGATCATAGGGGCTCCCGAGCCAATTTTAAATCAGTACTCACATGCACAAAAATCACACAAAAAATAGGCCTGGGCGGAGTTCAGGGAGTTCCACTCTGCGGAATTCCACGGAGTGACAGACAAAGTCTGCCAAATTACGCGGAATTCTGTGACCAGACAGAGTATTGCTAGGGTCCATGCAAATTGATTTCTCAAAGAGTTGAAGTATTCTGTTCACGTTGAAGCACTTGAATTAATTTCACTTGACATATGTAAGTAAACACGATAGTGAAGATGCCACTAGATGGAGCTGCATGCTCAAATATATATAATGCCGTTGCTAGTGGATCACGTTTGCTGGCACGGGTGCAAGGTTATTCTGATTTACTGAACAGCTGTTCAACTTCATGCACGCACACTTGACCTTTAAAATCTTTGGCATCTGTAACACTTCATCACTAACATGCACGAAAACACAAGCACAAAAACGGCCTGCGTAAAACACCATTGTGCTGCATTCTTCTTCCAAAAAAGAAAAACAGCACGAGAAACATGACCCTTTGTACTAAGCATAGATCGCCTAGTTTCAAGTTCGGCTTAACCCCCTCCGAAGGCAATGTATTTTTATTATTGAAGCCCCCCTCTCAGACTGCTGATATCGCATTGCAACTGCAAACTAGATATATTATGTATCAACTGTAACTGCTTAGGATACAAATAAATTAAATATGATATATCTGGCTTGTAATTGTATGTGACCTCGCAGACTTGGCACATAGGGTGAGCTTCAGACACTACTAGCAGGTTGGTGCTTGGTAGCTGCTAAGTTCAGTGTCAGGGACTCGGAGCTATAGACCAGTAAGCACTATCCGATTCCTCCTAGTACACAAAGAAAGTAAACCCTGACAAATGTGCACCACCCTCGCCGACTCTAGCTGTGCCATGCCCCCAAACAGCAGCGGTAACAACGCAGGCCCCCCCTGAACCCTGGTGGCACTGGCAACTCACCTCACCTCATCCGCTTCAGTGTTGACCAGCTAGGCACAGGTCCCAGCCCTGTCTTCTTCAGTTCAGCTCCACTCTGCAGCCCAGGCCTTCAGCTGCCTTTCCTGCGTGTGTGGTTGTCTCTGTCTCAGGCAGAGTGCACGACTAGGACATCAGGACGCCTCCTCTCATGGCACGTGAATCATGCCATGCCACATTAAGTGCTCAACATCAGTGTAGGTGAGCGGTAATTTACATGACCCCTGAACCCAGGCTTATTTTTTACCTCTGAGGCGTGTGCCAGAGATGAGCAGAAGCGCTGCTGCTTCCTAAATTTGTGTCTCGCAAGGGGTAGGAGCAGGGGGGCCTTTGTCCTCTATCTTTTCTTACTTGAGCAGCCAAAGATTTTTGTTCCCATTCCTTGCTGCTAAATAATTTACAGCAGGAAACTCCGCTCCGTAGGCGAATGGCAGAGTTTCACAAAATGTTTAAACTTCGCACTCCAAGCAAAGTAGAAAAAAATCTGCCAACTCTGCTGGGGGAGCAGAGTTTCCTACCCACCCTTAAAAAAAAACCAACCAGCTCCGCAGTAATTCTGGCATCACAGCACAACTTGAAAGCATTCGGCAATCAGGGTGGGAACCCAATGATAAAGCATGTCACCTATTAGGTAGGTGAGTGAGGGTTCTTTTAAAACACCCTGCGGGCTCCTATGTCCCTGTAATCAACACCTAAAAGGGACTAAAGGAGGAAGACTGGAGCAACCATAATACAAATAGGTGACTGATCCGTTCTAATTTTGTTTTATATCATTTGAACTGGGAAGACGAACGGGTCACAACTTCTCCCTCTCTTTTTGTTTATGTTGTATAAAAGTAGCGAACAGCTGTGAGAGGAATACATAACACGGATAAAGGATATCGATTGTTATGAGGAAAAAGGGACAACCCCCCCCTGGAAATATAAAGAAATAAAAAATAACTAATTCCATTTTGAAAAAGGAGAAGACAATCATGGCAGAGAATCAGGGACTCACATTTACGGACAATGATTTAGAGGAGATACTTTCAGGGCCACCATTGCTAGCTGATTTGAACGTGGCCCAAACGATAGCACAAACCGAAGATTGGGATACCCTAACGGAACAGAAGATGATCAGGATCCGGACAACACTTCATGGAGTAATAATGACAGAGTATCTGAGTTCAAGCACAGAACCAAGGGGGTCTAATAGTAACCAATGCCCCAAGAATCTTTCTCGATGATCCAACATTCAGAAAAGACTGGGCACAGATCGCATGGCATTGCACCCGCGACTGGCTCATCCTGATCATAAAAACAGCAAAAAGACTTTCAGAAGCCATGCTGATCGAAATAGAGTTAACTGAAACAGATCTAAAGACAACAATATCCTCCCACAAAAAGAGACTGGACGAAATAAATAAGGAAATGATGAAATATAAGAACTACCTTACCCAGTCCAAAATCCAAAAGTTTCAGAAGGATCTAAAGAAATTTTCCTATGAAAAAGTGTACCCATATGCAGCACCTGTTTTCACTCCAACAACTAAAGTGGGTTTCTCATCGGACAACTATACCTCTGAAGATAGTTCATCGGACACAGGGAGCTGGTCCAGCGAGGAAAACAATAGATACAAAACAAGAAATAGACAGAAAGAGAAAAGGTGGCAGACTCCTTGGCAAGAGACAAAATCAATACCAAAATCAGTTGGGAGGACCACGTCAACCCTTCTTTCCTCAAGCCTCACCACCCCAATATTTTGGATGGGGGGTGCCATTCCAGAATATACCACCCCAGGGATTCCCGTAAATGCAAGACCGCCTTTTTTTATGGAGGGGTGGAAGAGGACAAGGCAGGAGAAGATGAAAAACCAGGTGCACTGGGAAGAAGACCAACAGAGGATGAATACCAGGAGCATGTCAAAAACCACCCAACCGGGAACAAGCAGAAACCAGACATAGTAACCAATCTGTCAACCTGGGCTCCAACTAAATCACAAAGAGATGTACTAAACAAAGGTCTAGGGTTTGTACCAATTCAGAACCTAGACAAATTCCATTTGCACTGTGAATTATCAGAATTATCAGAATTCTTCAGAAAATTTAAATTAAAGGCTTCTTTAAGTTTAAGGGTCCATCAGAAGAGACCTTCCTACAAGGAGATTCAGACCTAAAAAAGAAGTCGAATTTCTGTCCCCCAACATCTGCAGTACCAACAGGAATAATCACATTTGAACAGGCAGTGTATAAAGAGATTGAAGTAACTACAGAAAATTCAGACAATGTGTACCGGAACATACCTAAACAGGAATCAATGGCGTTAAATTAATTAAAAAATCAAACACAGATGATTATAAAACCCACGAATAAAGGGGGTGGGATAGTTCTCCAGAACACTGAGGACTGCAGACGAGAATGCCTACGCCTCCTTTCAGATCAAAAGAACTACAGAATCATCCATGATGACCCCACAACAAGATGGAAAACAGAAATAAAGAGCTTGATGGATATGGCAAAAGATAGAGACTGGATTTCCAAGAAAGAAGCAGAGTTCCTCATCAATGATAACACGAAAATACCCTACTTCTACACCCTTCCAAAGATCCATAAAAATAAGAACCCCCCACCAGGACGATAGTCTCAGGAATTTCCTCCCTCTTAGAACCACTATTACGGTTCTGTGATTTTTTCTTAAAACCCATCGTACAGAAAACAAGTACTTAATTGAAAGATACAAAAGATCTACTCTCCACCCTACATGACATGGAAATTGACAACACTACAAGTACCCTAGTATCCCTAGATGTAAAAAGTCTATACACGAGCCTACCACAGGACGCCACTCTAGAGGTGTTGAAGAACACCCTGGATCAAGAGAATTTGAACTTCATGACACCTAAGTGCTTTATGTTGGAGTGTGCCTGTTTGGCACTTAAGGAGACCTACTTCCAATTTGAAGAAACAATCTTTGTACAAACATTCGGGACTTCGATGGACAGCACATTTTCTCCCAGTGTAGCCGGTCTATATGTATTTGATTTTGAGATGAAATACATCCTACAGGAGGACAGCAGATATACAAACAACATACAGCTATGGAAGCGCTACATAGACTATATTTTGGTAGTATGGAAAGGAAAGAACTCTTCCCTGAATGAGTTTTTATCTTGGATCAACACATGTGATCCCAATTTAAAATTCACGCATACAATTAGCAAGGACACCATCACGTTCCTAGATGTTACTGTTTATGTGGAAGATGGGACACTTTGTACAAGAACATTTCAAAACCCTACAGATAAAAATGCACTCCTGAAATTCAATAGCTTCCATCCTAGAGCCTTGCGAGAAAACCTACCGTATGGGCAATTTTTACATTTAAGGAGGAACTGTACTAAGAAGAGAGACTTTACAAAACAGGCAAAAGAATTGAAAGAACGAATGAGAGATCAGGATTACCCTGAAAGAATAATCAGTAAAACCTATAAAAGAGCAAGGAACCAAAACAGAGAGGGTCTTTTAGAACAGGTCACCAAAACAGAGGACACAATCCCGTTAACTTGTGTGGCCACTTACACCATCTCAAATGAGGTCAAGAAAATAATAAATAAAAACTGGCATATCCTCCAATCAGGTAATCTAAGCTGGGAAAAACCCATATTTTCTTTCAAAAAAGCAAGAAGCATAAAAGACACACTAGTAAGGACCAGACCATCCAGAACATCAAATGCCGAAAGAAGCACAATGAGAAGCCTATGGGGCTTACCGGAAGTAACAGGACATTACCCCAGCCGAAATTGTAGTTTCTGACACTTAACCAAGACTACTAAACACTCAACCTGGAACCCGGGAGGATATGGACACTACAAAAGCATACGAACTGCAATTCAGCAGGAGTAGTCTACTTGATTATCTGTGTGTGTAGATTACGGTATGTAGAGATGACAACGAGGAAAATTAAGACCCGTATTAACAAACACAGAAGCAACATTAAATGCAAAAGGAGTACAACAAAACTAACGGATCACTTAATTAATGAAGGACACACTCCCAATGACATGACCAGAGTAGTAATTGAACAACTAAATAGTGGGGAGAACCTGGAGAGCCGCCTTTTTAAAAAAGAACAGTGGTGGGTCCACCGATTATCGCCGCACAAGACAGGTCTGAATGACAACATCCCTTGGCACAGTGTAATCCGGAAATAAATCAGAATACAGGAGAAGATATTTGAGCCATATATATTACTAAAGATAGCCAGTGGGTTACTGTTAGACTTGGCATCTTTTGGCGTGTTTCCCCTGACTTTTTGCTTTCTGACCTTCCGGTTTTGACTCTGTTTTTGCTGGTGTAATGATTCTGCGCACTTTCCTCACTGCGGTCCAGTGGGAAAGTGCAAGTGCTCCTGTATAAAATGTGTTATGGATTGGTGTTTCCATGATTGGCCTATTTGGTTTATGTGTCAGTCCCTTGTAAAGTGCACTCGCGAGTGCCAGGGCCTATAGACCAAATGCTGTTGGTGGGCTGCAGCACTGGATTGTGCCACCCACGCAAACAGCCTGTAAAGTGTAACTCGGGCCTGCCATCGCAGAGCCTGTGCGCAGCCTGGGGCTGCCATGACGACTTGGCAAGTGCACACACTTGCAAGTCCCTAAACCTTCCCTTTGCTACATGTTAGTCACCCTAAGGTAGGCCCAAGGTACCCCTGTGGGCAGGGTGCGTTAGTATGCGAAAGGTAGGACATGCCCGGGTGTGTGCGGCATGTCCTGATAGTGAATTACAGCCTAGTTCGTTTTCACTATTGCAAGGCTACCTGTTCCCCATAGGCCAGAACGGGCAGTTTTGATCATTACAGCTTATAATCCTAACTGACCCCGGGAACGTGGTAGAAATTCGAGTTTAGTATGCCTGGACTCAGAATGATAAAATGCATCTTTTAGTGAAGTTGGTTTTAACATTCTGTGTTTGAAAATACCACTTTTAGAAAGTGGGTATTTTCTTGTCTAACCATCCAAGCCTGCCTCTGCGAGGTTGTGTATTCCTTGTCTGGAGTGTGAGTGACAGGGGCTGGGGGATGCCAGGCGACAGGGTGAGTCAGCACAGGGCTGAATAGCAAGATCTACATGTAGATGGGTGGGAGGGGTCGCACCTGGGCCCTGAATAGGACAGTGCCTTCTCTCCACAATGCTGGCTCCACCTCCTGTGGTGCGTCTGATGTCCCTGGCCTGCTCACTGAAAGAAGGGACGGAGACTTGTCAACAAAGTGCTCCAGAACTGGTTTGGACTAGGCAAAGGCCTCTCTGCCTTCAGAGAACAAAGGAATTTGGGATATAAATATTGGGGCCCTGACCCCATGAATTTAGATCTTGCTGGAATCAAGGAACCTGCCAAGACGAAGAGCTGGAAGAGCTGCCAGGAGGAGTACTGCCCCTTTGCTGTGTTGTTGCTTTGTTGGGTTGGCCTGCAGCTGCTGCTTCTGCCTTGGGCAGTGAAAGGACTGAACTTTCTACAAACTTGTGCTGAGTATCTCCAAGGGCCTGAAACCGAGCTGGCCTCCTGTTAAGAAGTCTCAGGGACTACAAAGACTTCACAAGCCTCTGGGTACCGCTTCTGGAACGCTGTTTCAGTTGCCACAGAGGAAGGGAACTGCAACCGACTCCGTCAACCGAATCCATCCCTGGCCGGTGACCTGTTTGCACCGCAGAGCCGCATCGCCCCGCTTCGCATCGCAACCCTGGTCTCACCGTGGGCGACGTCCGACGCCGCCAACATCGAGCCGCTGCTTGCACCGTGACCTGTGGGCACCGCAGTTCGCATCGCATCGCTTCACTGAACCAGCCGGACCCGACCGACGCGGTCGCTGCAACTGGCTCAAGAGTCGTGACCGCACCGCATTTGGGGCACCGCTCGCACGTCTGCGACGCACCGCTCCGACTCGCACCGCTGTCCGACACCAGCTCCCGCACTCCGGCTTGGTCGCCTGCATCGCAACCTGTCAGCACCGCATCGAGCATCGTCTCACCCTGCATCGCACGCCTTGGACTCACCGACTCCGTCTGCACGACGCTCATCGAGCCGCTGCCTGCACCGCATCGAGGACACCGCACCTTGCATCGCTCCGTCTTGCACCGCAACCGCGACGAACGCCGACCGGCTCGTTACACTCCGTACCAGCCACAACGAGAAAGGTACTGTGACCGAGTCTGTTCATGACTCTGCTGGCCTGTGTCGACGCGGTCGGCTGGAACTGTTAGACTCTGTGGTTTTCAGCATCACGGTAGGCTCGGACGGAGCTACCGACTCGTACGAACTTTGCTTTTGTGCTATTCCTGCAAAGAAGAAGTTACCGTATCAAGCATTCATTCGTAAAGTACAGTATTGTGGATTTTTGTCGTAATTGGTCTTGTCTTGAGTATATAAAATATTGGTTATTTTTCTAAACTGGTGTGGTGTCCGTTTGTAGTGCTTACACTGTATTACTGTTGGTTATGTGCAAATGCTTTACACACTGCCTCTGAATTAAGCCTGACTGCTCGTGCCAAGCTACCACGAGCGTGAGCAGGGGTTACTTCACGAGTGTAACACCCTTACCCTGACTAGGAAGAGAGGTCCCTACTTGGACAAAGGTGCAAGCCCTTGCCAACTAGAGATCCCATTTCTAACATTGGTTGTCAGCGGTGAGGATAGGACTTGTGTTTGCACTTGACTTACAGTGATTGGTGTGCACTACTACCATATCGCAGACCATTACGTACCACATACTGGTTCTTTTTCTTTTGGCCTATTTTTGATCTTGCCAGTTTTCAACTCACTACTTTTGTCATGCCTGAATCAATTGCATCATCCGTTGCATCTCTGGAAGTTATCTTTGAGGAGGATAGGTTGGAATCCTACGCCGTAAAGGAGTTACGAGCGATTTGTAAAAACCTGAAAGTCCAAATTAAAGGCCTCACAAGGAAGGAGGAGCTACAGAAGGCACTGAGGGCCTGGGTAGCAGCCAGACATGCCAATGGTCAGCCTGGTAATCTCAGTGAGGAGGTGGAGGAGCCTATTTCCAGGGTGGATGTGCTTTTGGGTAGGGGGGAACCCGCCAGTTCAGGCAGCAGCAGTCTGTCCCCAGAGGAGCTGGAGGACAGGCGGGAGGCAAGGCAGTTTGAGCTGCAGAAGCTCAGGCTGGAGAGTGAGCGGGAGGAGAAGAGATTGGCCATAGAGGAGAGGAAGATGCTCTTAGAGCATGAGAGAGAACTGAAGGAGCTAGAACTTAGGAGTAAGTCAGGCTCAGATGGTGGCAGCAATTCGTCCAGAAAGGCAGACAGGATTGTGCACATTCCCAAGAACGTAGGCAAGGAGTTCAAGAAGGGGGTGACATACAAAGGTGGTTTCAGGGTTATGAGGCAGCCATACACATGAATGGGGTCCCTGAGGAGAATTGGGGAGCAGGATTGTGGCCACTTTTCCCTGAAGAAGCAAGGGATGCTCTGATAGCTTTGGGTAAGGGGTATCACCTCACCTATGCTGACATGAAGGATGCCCTTCTCACGAAGTATGGTCTTACTCCTGAAAAGTACAGGGATCAGTTCAGGTCCAGTAAGAAGTCTGATGCCAACACTTGGTTGGAATGTGTGGATGTGTTCTGCAGGTCTCTGGATGGTTGGGTGAAGGGCAGTAGTGTAACAGATTTTCAGGGGCTCTACAACTTGATTGCATGGGAGCACTTGTCTAGTCTATGTTTTGCAGATCTGCGCCAGCACCTAGTAGATAGTAAGTTAACTGACCCCAGGAAGCTTGCTATGGAAGCGGACCGCTGGGTGAGTACCAGGGTCCACAAGAAAGCGTTTGGGGAGACTCAGCCAAAAGTGGGCAGGGTCCCCAGCAGAAAGGTGGGGGACAAGGGTAAAGCACAGGAGTTCTCTAAAGGGCCCCAAACTAGTACCCAGGGTAAAGGTTCCCAGCCCCCGGCGATAAGAAGAAAGGGGTCTCTACAGGAAGCCTGTCGAGACCGGCCCCACGCAAGTGTTATGCATGTGACCAGGTAGGTCACTTTAAGGAGGACCCCAAGTGCCCGAAGGGGACACAGCCACCCACCGGTGGACAGTCCAAAGTGTTGGCTAGTGTAGCGCTTGGGGAGGAGGGGTGCCCACAGGAGGGTGGGGATCCCGCAGAAATGACCCTTGTCTCACTAGGGGACAGTGAGATGGTCCCAGGAAACCAGGTGCCCCTAACACAAAGAAATATAGCACCTGGGTGACCATTAATGGGAACAGGGTAGAGGCTCTCAGAGACACTGGAGCCAGTGTGACCTCAGTCCGGTGTCACCTGGTGTCTGAGAAGCAAGTAGTCCCAGGGGCATTCCACCAAGTAGTTGCTGTAGACAACTCAGAGCGCCAATGTATGGTGGCACAGGTTCCGTTTGAATGGGGGGGGGTCTCAGGTCCCTTGAGGGTGGTTGTGAGCCCTACCATGCCTGTAGATTGTCTGCTAGGAAACGACCTGGAGCAGTCCTTATGGAAGGAGGTTGAGCTCAGGTCTCACTTGGAGATGCTTGGGTTGCCAGAGTGGGCATGCGTGTCTTCTCGGTCAATGGCAGCCAAAAGGGTGATCAAGAGGACTTGGAGCCTGAAACAGTGGCCCAAGTCCCTGCCAAGAGAAAGGGCAGGGGGCGCGGAAACCGGCCCCGAAGTTCCCACGGACCGGGAGGAGGCGGACCTCGAGGGGACGCCCGGTGCCTACAGGGGAGCAGGTAGCCGAACTGGGAGACATCTCTGAGCTGACCCATTGGCAGCAAGAAGGGGGTCCCACCAGGAGGAGTTCTGCAGGGAGCAGAGCGAATGCCCTACTCTGGAGGGTCTGCGGTGGCAGGCTGCAGACCAGGCAGCTGGTAATCAGTCCGGGTCACATCTGATCTACTGGGAGAGTGGTCTCCTATACAGTGAGCCTAAGGTTGCTGAGCCTGGGTCAGCCCGTGTGCTGGTGGTACCCCAGCGCTTCCGGACCTTCCTACTGGGTCTGGCTCATGACGTGCCTTTGGCAGGACATTTGGGGCAGGACAAGACCTTTGACAGGCTTGTCACCCACTTCTTTTGGCCCCAAATGCGAAGGCAGTCAGATGCACACTGTAGGTCTTGCCAAACTTGCCAGGCAAGTGGTAAGAGTGGGAGGAAGGTCAAAGCTCCTCTCCAACCTTTCCCTGTTGTTGGAACACCCTTTGAAAGGGTAGGGATGGATATTGTGGGGCCACTGGATCCCAAGACAGCCATGGGCAACAGGTACATCCTGGTCTTGGTGGACCATGCCACCCGGTACCCGGAGGCAATCCCTCTCAGGACAACGACGGCGCCAGTGGTGGGCCGGGCGTTAATGGGGATCTTTTCCCATGTGGGATTCCCCAGAGAGGTGGTTTCTGATAGGGGACCAATTTCATATCCAAGTATATGACATCCCTGTGGAAGGAGTGTGGTGTAACCTACAAGTTCACCACTCCTTACCACCCACAAGGAAACGGTCTGGTGGAGAGATTCAACCAGACCTTGAAAGGCATGATCAAGGGTCTAACGGAACCCATGAGGCGTAAGTGGGACGTCCTCTTGCTATGCCTGCTCTTTGCATACAGGGAGGTGCCTCAGAAGTCTCTTGGGTACAGCCCCTTTGAGCTCCTGTATGGCCACCCTGTCAGAGGACCTGTGAGTTTAGTAAAGGAAGGCTGGGAGGCAGCTCCCAGGAAAACTCCCCAGGATGTATTTAGCTACATGCTGGCCTTTCGAAACCAAACTGCCCGCTTCAGGAAACTCGCTCAGGCGAACCTAGAAGCAAGCCAGGAAGAAATGAAGAGATGGTATGACCAGAATGCCACTCTGGTCGAATTTCAACCTGGGCAAAAAGTGTGGGTCATGGCCCCAGTGGCACCTTGTGCCTTGCAGGACAAGTGCACTGGGCCATATGAGGTAAAGGAGCGCAAAAGTGATGTCACCTACCTGGTGGATTTGCAGGCTCCAAGGAACCCTTTGAGGGTCCTTCACGTGAACCGCCTCAAGCCCCACTTCGAGAGGTCCGAAGTGAGTATGCTCTTGGCGACAGATGATGGGGTGGAAGAGGAGAGTGAGCCTCTCCCTGACCTCCTGTCTACCAAGGAGCATGATGGGTCAGTAGAGGGTGTGATCCTCTCCCCTACTCTGACTCAGGAGCAGCAGGGGACTGTCGCCAGTTGTTGGGACAGTTCGCCCCACTGTTCTCTCTGACCCCCGGTGTTACTCACTGGTGTACCCATGACATGGACACTGGTGACAGCCCTCCTGTGAAGCACAAGATTTACAGGTTGACTGACCGGGTCAGAGCCAGCATCAAGAAGGAGGTCTCTAAGATGTTGGCGTTAGGGGTGATTGAGCCCTCCCACAGTCCTTGGGCCAGCCCAGTGGTCTTGGTCCCAAAGGCTGCTGCGCCCGGTGCCACTCCAGAACTCCGGTTTTGTGTGGACTACCGTGGGCTCAATGCCGTCACCAGGACTGACGCGCACCCCATCCCCAGAGCTGATGAGCTCATTGATCGGTTGGGAGCTGCCCGGTTCCTCAGCACGTTTGATTTGACGTCTGGGTACTGGCAGATTGCCTTAACCGATGGGGCCAAGGAGAGATCAGCATTCTCAACCCCAGAAGGTCATTACCAATTCCGGGTGATGCCCTTTGGGTTGAAGAATGCCCCTGCCACCTTTCAGAGGTTGGTCAATCAGGTGTTGGCCGGGCTGGAGGATTTCAGTGCCGCCTACCTGGATGACATTGCTGTGTTCAGTTCCAGCTGGGAAGAACATTTACAGCACCTTGAGAAAGTGTTGAGGGCTCTGCAAGGTGCAGGCCTCACGATCAAGGCCAGTAAGTGCCAGATCGGGCAGGGTTCTGTGGTGTACTTGGGACACCAGGTAGGAAGCGGCCAGGTGGCGCCCCTACAACCCAAGATTGACACCATTCTGGCTTGGGAACCCCCAAGACCCAGACAGAGGTGAGAGCCTTCTTAGGTCTCACCGGTTACTATAGGAGATTTGTTAAGGGCTATGGCACCATCGTTGCCCCCTTAACAGAGCTGACCTCTAAGAGGCAGCCCAGGAAAGTGATCTGGACTGAGTCCTGCCAGAAAGCTTTTGATGCCCTGAAGGCAGCCATGTGCATGGCGCCCGTGCTCAAGGCACCTGACTTCTCCAAAGAATTTGTCGTGCAGACTGACGCTACAGAGCATGGTGTGGGAGCGGTGCTCTCACAACTGAACGAAGAGGGCCTGGATCAGCCTGTAGTCTTCCTTAGCAGGAGACTACTTCCCAGGGAACAGAGGTGGAGTGCCATAGAAAGGGAAGCTTTTGCTGTGGTCTGGGCGCTGAAGAAGTTGAGACCATACCTGTTTGGGACTCACTTCCGGGTTCAGACAGACCACAGGCCCCTCAGATGGTTGATGCAAATGAGGGGTGAGAATCCAAAACTGCTGAGGTGGTCCATCTCCCTACAGGGAATGGACTTTACGGTGGAACACCGTCCTGGTACAGAACACGCCAACGCAGATGGTCTGTCCAGGTTCTTCCGCCTTAGTGAAGAGAACTCCAATGGGGTTGGGTAGTTCTCCCTACTTTCAGCTGGAGGGGACATGTGTTAGACTTGGCATCTTTTGGCGTGTTTCCCTGACTTTTGCTTTCTGACCTTCCGGTTTTGACTCTGTTTTTGCTGGTGTAATGATTCTGCGCACTTTCCTCACTGCGGTCCAGTGGGAAAGTGCAAGTGCTCCTGTATAAAATGTGTTATGGATTGGTGTTTCCATGATTGGCCTATTTGGTTTATGTGTCAGTCCCTTGTAAAGTGCACTGCGAGTGCCAGGGCCTATAGACCAAATGCTGTTGGTGGGCTGCAGCACTGGATTGTGCCACCCACGCAAACAGCCCGTAAGAGTGTAACTCGGGCCTGCCATTGCAGAGCCTGTGCGCAGCCTGGGGCTGCCATGGCGACTTGGCAAGTGCACACACTTGCAAGTCCCTAAACCTTCCCTTTGCTACATGTTAGTCACCCCTAAGGTAGGCCCAAGGTACCCCTGTGGGCAGGGTGCGTTGTATGCGAAAGGTAGGACATGCCCGGGTGTGTGCGGCATGTCCTGATAGTGAATTACAGCCTAGTTCGTTTTTCACTATTGCAAGGCTACCTGTTCCCCATAGGCCAGAACGGGCAGTTTTGATTATTACAGCTTATAATCCTAACTGACCCGGGAACGTGGTAGAAATTCGAGTTTAGTATGCCTGGACTCAGAATGATAAAATGCATCTTTTAGTGAAGTTGGTTTTAACATTCTGTGTTTGAAAATACCACTTTTAGAAAGTGGGTATTTTCTTGTCTAACCATCCAAGCCTGCCTCTGCGAGGTTGTGTATTCCTTGTCTGGAGTGTGAGTGACAGGGGCTGGGGGATGCCAGGAGACAGGGTGAGTCAGCACAGGGCTGAATAGCAAGATCTACATGTAGATGGGTGGGAGGGGTCGCACCTGGGCCCTGAATAGGACAGTGCCTTCCCTCCACAATGCTGGCTCCACCTCCTGTGGTGCGTCTGATGTCCCTGGCCTTCTCACTGAAAGAAGGGACGGAGACTTGTCAACAAAGTGCTCCAGAACTGGTTTGGACTAGGCAAAGGCCTCTCTGCCTTCAGAGAACAAAGGAATTTGGGATATAAATATTGGGGCCCTGACCCCATGAATTTAGATCTTGCTGGAATCAAGGAACCTGCCAAGGCGAAGAGCTGGAAGAGCTGCCAGGAGGAGTACTGCCCCTTTGCTGTGTTGTTGCTTTGTTGGGTTGGCCTGCAGCTGCTGCTTCTGCCTTGGGCAGTGAAAGGACTGAACTTTCTACAAACTTGTGCTGAGTATCTCCAAGGGCCTGAAACCGAGCTGGCCTCCTGCTAAGAAGTCTCAGGGACTACAAAGACTTCACAAGCCTCTGGGTACCGCTTCTGGAACAGCTGTTTCAGTTGCCACAGAGGAAGGGAACTGCAACCGACTCCGTCAACCGAATCCATCCCTGGCCGGTGACCTGTTTGCACCGCAGACCGCATCGCCCCGCTTCGCATCGCAACCCTGGTCTCACCGTGGCGACGTCCGACGCCGCCAACATCGAGCCGCTGCTTGCACCGTGACCTGTGGGCACCGCAGTTCGCATCGCATCGCTTCACTGAACCAGCCGGACCCGACCGACGCGGTCGCTGCAACTGGCTCAAGAGTCGTGACTGCACCGCATTTGGGGCACCGCTCGCACGTCTGCGACGCACCGCTCTGACTCGCACCGCTGTCCGACGCCAGCTCCCGCACTCCGGCTTGGTCGCCTGCATCGCAGCCTGTCAGCACCGCATCGAGCATCGTCTCACCCTGCATCGCACGCCTTGGACTCACCGACTCCGTCTGCACGACGCTCATCGAGCCGCTGCCTGCACCGCATCGAGGGACACCGCACCTTGCATCGCTCCGTCTTGCACCGCAACCGCGACGAACGCCGACCGGCTCATACACTCCGTACCAGCCACAACGAGAAAGGTACTGTGACCGAGTCTGTTCATGACTCTGCTGGCCCGTATCGACGCGGTCGGCTGGAACTGTTAGACTCTGTGGTTTTCAGCATCACGGTAGGCTCGGACGGAGCTACCGACTCGTACGAACTTTGCTTTTGTGCTATTCCTGCAAAGAAGAAGTTACCGTATCAAGCATTCATTCGTAAAGTACAGTATTGTGGATTTTTGTCGTAATTGGTCTTGTCTTGAGTATATAAAATATTGGTTATTTTTCTAAACTGGTGTGGTGTCCGTTTGTAGTGCTTACACTGTATTACTGTTGGTTATGTGCAAATGCTTTACACACTGCCTCTGAATTAAGCCTGACTGCTCGTGCCAAGCTACCACGAGGGTGAGCAGGGGTTACTTCACGAGTGTAACACCCTTACCCTGACTAGGAAGAAGGGTCCCTACTTGGACAAAGGTGCAAGCCCTTGCCAACTAGAGATCCCATTTCTAACAGTTACCCTAGTAATACCATCCAGGAACCTAACGTATTTATGCCATACCTACAACTGAATACCCATGAATCGGCTGAAATGTGATTAACACGAGACAAGGAAAATAAACCGGAAAAAGGCTGATAGATCTGACCAACGACAGGAAAATGAATGAACCCTTGAAAACAACCTACCTGCATTGTGACGGCCTATGTCAAAATACCCAGCTATGATAGCCTTATCAATAGAAGAGGAGCCATGTTATCATTGAATAAACTTCAAAAATCGCTCATACCAAAAATCGTATGCATAATATGATCCGGAAATAAAACATAAGACAGGAGAACAGATTTGAGCCAATTCATTTCACTAGTGATAGCCAGCTGGTTACCCTAGTAGTACCATGAAGAGACTCCCGGATATCAGCTCAATACCTACAATGGAATACCCATAAATTGACAGAAACGTGAATAACATTAGACAAGGAAAAGAAAACAAGAAAATTGGCTGATAAATTTGACCAACGACAGGAAAATGTATGTACCTCTGAAATTAACCTACCTACCTAGTTGTACCCTAGGTCAGCCTATCCAGCTATGACAGCCGTAACACTAGAAAAGGAGTCATACTATGATTGAATAAGTTCACAGACTACTCACACATACAATCATATACTTCTCCAACCCGTAAAGGATAATACTTTCAGCCTACAGCGAACCGGTCGGAGTATACACCATGATCAGAACCACAGTTACCATGAGCCCCTTCGTGGGATTCCGTACACAGATATTGGCACATTGCCGTATGGCAACGTGCTGGACAACTAAACGGGTCCTAACCCAAGGCGGGACCACACCGGGTAGTGTGTCCCCGCCTTCACAGGAAGTGGCCATACACATAGCACGGCCCTGCCCTTGCAGGAAGCGAGCCCAAGCCACCATCATGAGGGCCCGATTCGATAACTGGTACTAAAATTATCCATTTAATGAAAGCCCCCGGCAGTCGTATCCAGTACTGCGGGCTGCAAAGTCATTAGAAGGTGTAACGGACGGTGAGTGCACTTACAAAGTAAGTGACACAAGGAGAACCTGATGTGGGAGAACGCGTTTCACGCTCGGCGAAACGGAGGGGTATAGATTGTACCTAAATTATAAATGATCTCTAACACAACGACAATGTCGGGATATTTTACAGATTCTTGTCAAAAAGTCCACGTCTGAGCAGTAGCCCATGAGGAACTCTACGTTTACCTAATAACATCAGCAATTTTGTCTCTCAAACACGTTATTTGACTCCCTATCATAGTGTTTTTTAGAGAGAATCCCCTCATAGGGTACATAGGTGCATACACTTGAATGCATTTGAGTGTGAATAGTTCTGCATGCATAACAAATAGAGATCTCAAAATATTGGAATACACGTATGACATAATTAAACATGTCACCCTCCTTTTTCTCATTGCAGAATCGGAAGGGCTTGACTTAGAAATTTGTGCACAAAATCATTTCGGATCTAGAGAGCACTGCATGAGACACCATGACTTGCAATGCTGGCACGCATAATCAAAATTGTTTGTCACCCATGTTTTTCTCTGAGCAGAAAATACGAGGGGCATGAGCCAGGATTTGCGCACATGTTTGGGTGCAGCTTATGTGTTCTCATAAGAGCCCCAGTGCTATGGTACTGACACAGATGTGTGTATGAGTTCTAAATGACCTTTTCTTCAAAAACACTTCTTCTTCTATGTCTGTCCGTTAATAGATGTTTCCCAGACGCTCTCGCACCAGCTCATATTATTGCCGTGAATAATTATGAATGAACGATACTTCTTAATCAGGAAGTCTCGCACTACCCGTATGAAAGGCTTTTCCGTTGGTTTGGCCTTATGTATAAATGCTATGTAATAAGGGGCTTTGATTGAGTTCTGTTCTTAGCCCTAGACAATCATAACCACCTTATGGCACTACCGTTTCACTTTTTTTACCTTTCCTTTATCTTCACAGGATACAAATCAAGTCATATTGTGATCGAACAATCGCAAGGATATTTTGTAAGTAACCACTACATATACCCTTGCTTTGCATGCTGTAGTACGCATGCATTACGTAACCTGGTCCTGGAAAAAGCCACGTTGACCCTCTGGGGCTACTAGCAGTGGCTGAAACATGTGGACCACACCAAGGATGACCGTAAGAAGGATACATGGGACCAATTAAACATCCCATATACATCCACCACCTGTTTTTAGCATTGACCGGGAACCCCTTAACGTTTAAATAAAATTTGGATACTCTGGATCATAGGGGCTCCCAAGCCAATTTTAAATCACTACGTCACATTCACAAAAATCCCCAAAAAACAACCAGCTCTGCCGTAATTCTGGCGTTGCTGAACACCCTGGAAGCATTCAGCAGCCAGGGTGGGAACCCAATGATGAAACATGTCACCTACTAGGTAGGTGAGTGAGGGTTCTTTTAAAACACCCTGTGGGTTCCTATGTCCTGTAATCAACACCTAAAAGGGACTAAAGGAGGAAGACTGGAGCAACCATAATATTTTCTTGCTTAGCCATCCAGTGTGCCTCTGCTAGGTTTGTGTATTGACTGTCTGTAAGAAAGTGCCCTCTTTTTGCATGGTTGCCCCACTTTTTGCTGAACTGCTGATGTACTCTGACTGAGTGTGCCCTGGGCTCCTGCCAAACAGGTACCCAGGGCCAATGTTCTTTACCTAAAACTGCATTAAAACCAAAACCCAATTGGTTCTCTCTGGCCAAAGGCCAGCCCCTGGTAAATGGTACCAGAAGTACCCAGGGCACTGTGACCAGAGAAGGCCTCTAAGGGCTGCAGCACTTATTGTGCCACCCTTAGAGGCCCTGTACCTTTACACACACACACTGCCTTTGCAGACTGCGTGTTTTGGTGCAGAACAAAGTGAAGAGTCGACATGGCACACATGCCTGTGTGCCATGCCTACAACCCACTGCCCTGACATAGATCAGCCACCCCTCTAGCTGGGTGCACTATACCAGTGGTGAGGGTACAGGTGCATGAGCCCTGTACCCCTTCAGTGTCTAAGCCAATTCTTAGACATTGTAAGTGCAGTAATGCCATTAAGAGTATATGGTGCTGGGAGTTTGTCATTACGAACTCCACAGTACCATAATGGCTTTACTGAAAACTGGGAAGTTTGGTATCAAACTTCTCAGCACAATAAACCCACACTGATGCCAGTGTGGGATTTAATGAAAATGGACACAGAGGGCATCTTAGAGATGCCCCCTGAAAAATGACCTAACACTAGTGTCCAGGCTGAGTGGCTGCTCACCAGCTGCCACCACCAGACATGTTACTGGACCCCTGGGTCGAGAACCTGCTGCTCTCGGGGGTCTGAAACAATGCACATCCTGGGTCGAGATGCCAAGCCTCCTCCCTCAGGATGGGCAGGGTCCACGAAGGGGAAGCTTCAAAGGCTTGCCGCCTTTGTGAGCTTTCCCAGGCCTTTTGCTGCTCTCAGCAACTGGTCCCCACCGGTTCTCACCCCCACTTTGGGTGGGAGAACCGGCGAGAAAACCAAGTTAGGAAGGGAGGTTTGCCCACCTTTGCCAACCCTACCCTCAGGTGGGGGAGGCGAGGTAAAGCACCACTCTCAGTCCCCGCCATCTTGCAGATGGGGGACCCAGCCAACCAGAGTGAGGCATATGCCCCCTCCCACTGGAGGGTGTCATAGTATGGGGTGTACCCACCCCAAGGAAGGGACCCATTGGTCCCAACCTTTAATTACCTGTAACACCCCTAAATCTAGTATTCAGGGGCACCCCCGAACCTTGCCTAATTGGACACAAAACGACCAAGAAGAAAAGAATAAGAAGGACCGAACAGCGTGTTGAAGCTAAGAAGAGGAGGACGCCCACTGACTTGGCCCCAGCCCTACCGGCCTGTCCCCACCTCGAACCTGCAGAAGCGAAACTCCGGTGTGTCCTGCAGCCAGCAACCTCAAGAACCCCGAGGACCTGCCCTGCCTTCCAATGAAAAGACTTTGTCTCCTGTGAACACCGGATGTTTTCACCCACAGACTCTGGCTCCAGCCAAATCTGCGAGTCTGCACCACTCTGCACCCGTCGCCCACGGCCCGAGTTACAGTGGCCCAACACCACGAGGAGGTCTCTCCGGCAATTCTGACCAGAGATCTGGTGATCTCTGACCTGCCTCGAATCTCCCAGCAAAGTCTGCAGCCTTTTTCTGGAGGATCCCCCCGACTGAGACTGGAGCTGGTAAGAGAAACCCGATGCCTAAAGACACCCCTTCACCCGAAGCCCCACGGCCTTGGGTGGCCCAACCGATGGTGTCCTAGCATCCCCAGGCATCCCAATTTACCTCTCCAACCGGTGGTCACCTCCAGAAGATCTTCGTCCCTGAGCCTGCAGTCTTTGTTGAAACCGGAGAATCCCCATTGAAATCAACAGGGTATCCGATGCCAAAACAGCACCCTGCACCCAGCTGCCCCTGCGCCGCTGCAGGTGTACTTTGGATGCTAACTTGGATCCCCCTTTGCCCTGAGCCTAACACCAGGAGCTTTGCTTCCACAACCCAGTGGCCTGCTCGTAAGCAGCCACCAACCGGAGGCCCCTTATCCCCTATTGGATAACATTGGGCCTCAGCACTCTGCACCCTGCCACCCTAGTGCTGCTGAGGGTGTAACAAGAGTGCATCTTGGTCCCTGGGTGAACCCTTGTTCTAACCCCAGAAACTCAACCTCAAAGACTGAGTACTTACCTGGTAACCGATAACTTCATTTCTTTCCATAGGAATCCATTGACTGTTTTTCTCTGAAAATGAAAAATGTTCTGTGTGGAGTTCATTTGCATGGAAACCTGTAAACTACCAATTGTGCAGAACTGATTTTACTTACCTTTTCTCTAGGAAGTGTCCCAGTGTGATATCTAGGCATATCACACTGAGTAGAAAAAGTAATCTAAAAAGTAATCTAAAAAGTAACTAAAAAGTAATCTGTACAGTATTTCAATACATTGACTTACCTGTATTTCAAACAACTGCATTTTGAACTTGCATTCACTTGTAAACACTGCATAATATTTTGCAAAGTATTTATTTCACTTACCTGTGCCAGGCTTGGCTTGGTTCTAGAATTAAAATAACTTAATACTATTTTTAATACAAACAAAATTGGTCTGAGTTCAGTCTTTGAGTGTGTGGCATCATTTGCTGATTCAGTGTGTACAACAAATGCTTAACACTACCCTCTGATAAAGCCTTATTGCTCACCCAAACTGCCACAAATAGAGAGTAAGTTGCTATCTACTTTTACCTCTGCCTACCTTTGGGGTTCCACTGGACTCTGTGCAAACTATACCTCATTTTGGTATAGTAGATACCGAGCCAGCTTCCTACACTGTCTGGCTGTGGAGTGACAGGGGCTGGGGATGTGCATTCTATTCAGACAGCTACTTAGGGGGGGTGAGGTGTGTCCTGCCTTTCCAGGGTGAGTCAGGGCTGGGCTGAATAGACCTGGGCTGCATTTAGAGTAGGGGGGAGATTTCCTTTCACCTGACTGAGCCTGGTCTGCCTTCCACAATGCTGTCTCCACCTCCTGCTGGCCAGCTACACCAGAGAGGACAGAACTGGTTTTGGCTGAGCAAAGAGCTTCTCTGACACCAGAAAATAAAGAGAAATGGACTATAAAAAGTGGGGCCCAGACCCCAGTATTTTAGATTACTCCGGACTCAAGAGTACCCTCTGCCAAGGAGAAGAGCTGGGAAAGCTGAAAGAGAATTACTGCCCCTTTGCTGTGTGCTGTCTGGGGTTGGCCTGCAGCAGCTGTTTCTGCCAAGGAGAAGAACTGTGTGTGTATCCTGCTTGAAGAGTATCTCCAAGGGCTTGGAAGTAGAGCTTGCCCCCGTTCAAGAAGTCTCAGGAACAGCAAAGACTTTACCATCCCTCTGGAACAGCGGGTTTCAGGTGCCACAGGGGAGAAGAGCAGCTGACTCCGTCACCGAGTCAGTCACTGACTTCGTGTCCTGCAGGCACTGCAGAAGGCACCGCCGCACTTCACACCGCTACCCTGGTCTCACCGACGCCGTTGGAAGAACCGTCTCCGAGCCGCTGCTTGCACCGCGTCCTGTGGGCACCGCCATACGCACCGCCTCACTTCACTCTGCCAGCTGGACTTCACTGACACCGTTGGGCCCGCTGGAACATTGACTGGCTCCGTCACCTGCACCGTGACCTGCCAGCACCGCATCGAGCACCGCCTCACTCCACATCGCAGCCCTGGTCTCATCGATGCCGTTGGATGACTGTCAACGAGCCGCTGCCTGCACCGTGCCTTGAGGGCACCGCATGCTGCACCACTTCACTTCACATCGCAACCGCAACGGTTGCCCTGACTGACTTGTAACAAAGGGATCAGCCGAAACAAAAAAGGTACCGTCTACGAATCTGTAGACGCTACAGCTGACCCGTACCGACGCGGTCGGCTGGAACTGTTAGACTTTGTCTTCCGCAATTTAAACGTTATCTTGCAAAATACCTATTTTTCAGTATTGTATGTTGGAGTTTTGTCGTTTTTGGCCTTGTTTGGTTTAGATAAAGATTTGCTATTTTTCTAAACTGTTGTGGAGTCCATTTGCAGAGGTTTCACTGTGTTACTGTATGCATGCACAAATGCTTCACACACTGCCTCCGGATAAACCTGTCAGCTCATGCCAAGCTGCCAAGGGGGTGAGTTTCTTATGGAAACTTTGGTCCTAACTATAACCACCTATGTTTTATATATATATATACACACACATATATATCCACTTGAAAGTCCCACCTTCCGCCTCCGAACTCAGGGCGGGTGCATCTGTATATGCAGGGCAGGGTCTCACCTGTTACACAACAACTAGAAGAATTAGAGCACTCACGGGCAAGAATTCTTTATTAGCAACATCAGACGCTTTTCGGCATAATTGCCTTCCTCTATACTTAACCTGCTAAATACTGTGGTGCAAGGGATTTGGTTAATTGATATTGCTCATCGGCTCTCCTGATTGGTGGTTTTTCAGCCAATGGAAAGGCTGCAACTCCTGCGTTGGTATTGCTGCGGCCACCGTGTACTTCCGACAACACACTAAAACCACCAATACAATCATCATAGGCTCGAATGTCCTCTGCTGCCCCACTGGGCTTAGGGTGCCAGTTCTGATGCCAGGCCAAGATGGCTTGCCACTCTATATTTGTGCACCCCTAAAAATATAAAACAAGCCGTCATCTCTCACCACGTGCAGAGTCACCCAATTCTTGTGATAGAGTACACCCCTCATCACGGCCGCTGGATGAGAAAACCAGGAAGTATCTGTAGGCATCCGTACATCACAAGGCATCCTTGAATTTGAATAATTCCCGTCCTTCATTGGTTGACAGAAGGCTTCCTTCAGTGGCGATTCAGAGGTATGGAAATTGCATCCACTTGAAAGTCTAACCTTCCACCTCCAAACTCAGGGTGGGTCTCGCCTGTTATACAACAACTGGAATAATCGAAGCACTCACGGGATAAGACTTCTTTATTAGCAGCAGCAGTCGCATTTCGGCGTAATTGCTTTCATCAATGCTTAACCTGCTATACATATGGCACAAGAGATTTGGTTCGTTGATATTGTCCATCGGCTATCCTGATTGGTGATTTTTTCAGCCAATGGAAAGGCTGCAACACTGCGTTTTGGGACCCCCCCTTTTTTCTCGGCCCTGCGTGATGGATCACACCAAAACTTCCAACATGGCAGCTGAACAAAAGGGAAGTTTTGTGAAAATTTCGTGAAGATTCGTCAAGTGGCGCCAAAGTTATTAGCAAAACAAAAACCACTTTTCTTATGGAAACTTTGGTCCAGACTATAACTACCTACTGGCGACTGACACACACACACATACACACATATATATATATATATATATATATATATATATATATATATATATATATATATATATATATATAACAACAAGAAAATCACACGCTCCTCTGCGTGTGAAAACAAGCCCTCCAATCGAGAGTAGTTGCAGATAAGTTCTTTATTTGGCAAAAGGAAGGTAACAGCTGGCCCAACAGCATGGCGTGATGCGTTTCGACCCAGCCAGGTCTTAATCATATGCAAATTCAGAGGGGCAGTTACTCTGTGGATTAAAATACGTTACAACATTAAACACTGAAGAGGGACCAAAGTGCAGACGTTGTCAAAATATTCATAGTTTTCATAGTTCTTAGTTGTTTTGGGGATCATGGGATACTCGTAATAATCAGTACTCTAGAATAATACAATGCTGATGCAATCTCCTTCACAATATTAGAGTTGATACGACCATGATCTGAATCTCCCCACAATAACAGGACTACAATAGCCATAATGCCTTGCGATCGTAAGTAGGCATCATTGCGTCCCTCTCATAGTCACACAATTCTTGAATGCCTTGTTTATGATTATAAACCAAAGATGCCCTTATACTGCCTCATGTGGATTCACTTCCGTGTAGGGCTGAGCAGCAACATTTTTATTATATCACATCCAAAGTACTTATCCTTGTGTGTTCATTGTTATTAGTTCAATGGCAATACCTGCTGTTTCTGCTCGTTCCAAATTCTCCCAAATGTTAGCGGTGACGTCGCTAAACAAGCCCCGACCCGTGAGGCTGGGCGTCCCTTTCTTCGTCAAAATTCATTTGGAAATATATATATTTCCCATAATTTCGACCATAGGGGGCTGTTTGAACACACATCTAGATACATAGATCATTTTCTACAAGAGCATGTATGCAAACTACCATCTTATATTAAGGATACAGGTGATTTCCTGCGCAAAATTTACAATGTGACTTGGGAAGAGCAGTATTTACTCATGACCCTGGAAGTCACAGCTCTTTATACGAGCATAAGACACACTGATGGGCTAAGGGCATTGAAACACTTTTTGGTGACCAGACCCATGCACCTGCACCAACACACTATCATGCTTCTTAGCATGGCTGAATGGTGTTTAGCCAACAACCTTTTCATGTACGATCAGCATACCTAGAAACAACTACAGGGGAAAGCTATGGGTACCTGCTTGTCCCCAGCTATGCGAATTTGCATATGGGCTAGTGGGAGGAGCAGGTACTCAAGACCAAACACGTAAAGGAATGGACAGAAAACGTGGTCCTCTGGACTAGGTTTATAGACAATTTATTTGTTGTATGGAAGGGTTCACCAGAGACAGCACACAGTTTTGCACAAGACATAAATAGAAATGATCTGAACCTCACATTTACCTGTGACATCAGCACCAAGGAAGTACATTTCTTGGATCTGGTGGTATATGTAGAAAATAACACACTACATACTAAAACATATAGGAAGCCCACTTCTGGTAATTCAATCTTGCATGCCAGCAGTTTTCATCCCACCAAACTCAAGAAAAGCATTCCCTATGCAGAATGCTTGCGTATGAAATGCAACTGCAGTAGTGAGAGGGCATGTGATAAGGCCACCAAAGACCTCTTCAAAAGACTGAAAACAAGAGGCTGCAGTCAGGAAGTTTTGGACGCAGCAGAAATGAAAACCCAAACTAGGAAGAGGTCGGAGATGCTGTTTGGCAATAGCAAGAACGTGAAGACAATCGATCACTCTGGCCCTGTACGTCTTATCACAGGTTACTCTACGTACCACATGAGGCTAAGCAGTATTCTTTCTAGAAAATGGAATATTGTGAGAAGCAATCCCATCATAGGCCCAGAGATACCATGTGTCCCCCTCATCTCTTTCAGAAGAGCAAAATCGATGCGGCGAGAGTTGGTCCAGAATTGCCCCCAGGCCAGGAGTGGCACAGAGTGGCTCAAGGACAACCGAGGTTTTCTGAAATGCTCTAAATTCAAAGCTTGCCGCTATGGTCAGAATGTGAAAACCATACAGACACCATTTAGAGTCACACCTTTTGAGATCAGAGGTACATATAGCTGCAAGAGTGAGTTCGCAGTATTTGTACTGGAATGCACATGTAAAAAGAGGTATGTGGGCAGTACCATTCACAAAGTCCATGTCAGGATATTGCAACACCTCAGGGTAGTAGCTAATGACGATCAGAGCTATCCAGTAGCCAGGCACATAAACCAATTTCATCAAGGTAATGTCAAGGATTCAACATATTTTGTCATTGACACTGTCCCTAAAAGCCCACGGGGTGGTAATAGACAGTTACTACTGAGAAGGATGGAGTCAAGGTACATACTTATGTTGGACAAAAAGATTCCTAATGGGCTTAACTCGGACAAGGAGTTATCAGTACATCTTTAGCAGTAGAGTGTTGTTCTCTCCCGTTCCCAAAGCTTGGGTGACAGTTATCAGTTGTATATAGTGTTGCACACTCGTTTTATTTAAATTTTGTTTATATTATGTTGAATTGTTTATGAATGCAATATCATGGTGATATGACATGTTTTCGTGACAACGATTTGATCTTACTCCATCTAGAGTGGCTGCTAATCTTTGGCACCCCGATGGCTGTCAAATAAATAAATATTTATAGTAAGGGGTATCTAAGCCCACTTGGGCCTGATTGGTAGTTTGAATAATTATATCAGGGCTTTGAGTGCATTCAACGCTATCATGGCCGCTCATAAGGAGCGATAAGGGGTATGATAGCCCACATGGGCTAAATGTTTGCAATATATTAATGCAATATATTAGTACATTAGGACACTGTGTCATAATTTATATATCAACCCCTGTTTCCCACTAAGGGTACGTATTTTGACATCAGCCAAGATAATCAGATGCCGATATGCATTTGAAAATACCGTGCCATGGTTGTGATTGTGATTCACCTAGCCAGCAGGAGTATGTTTTCACTTTGTTTTAATTTTAATTTTAATTTTGTCACGGAAGCAATATTATTTTACAAACAAGTTGGAATGCTTTTAAGACTGAGTTAAGTCTTTATATAATGTATTTATTTATATAATTTAGAAGCACTTTCACTTACAGATGTTTCTTTATGTCTATGATGCTTCTCGGGTTGCCGTGACAACCTCTGTGAGTGATGTAACATAAAATGAGCTTTTCCAATGGCGCCCGATGTTGTGAGCAAGGCGTTGGTGTCCGCCAAAACGCGTCAGGGCCTCCTAGTACATTAAATTTGGGTGTTTCAACAATCCATGGTGTTGGGGCCTGCTTCAACGTTTGGTAGCGGGACTGGTAGCTATATATATATATATATTCACTGAAAAAACAATAGGTTTCAGGGGCGTTATAGTTAGTTGGACATTTCACTCGTACAAAACCATAGAAATTCCCCGTTATAGTTAGTTCAGCTAAATATAACTCGCGCGCCCGCAATGCACTGCTGATGGCGTCACATATTACATCACTCATGACATGGTCAGTGACATCACTCATGACATCACTGATGACATCTCAAATGACATCACTGATGACATCACTGATGACATCATCCTTGTGATAGAGTGGCAGACCTCCTCTCACCCTAATATAACCTTTGATACACACACTCAAAAATACAAACTAACATTTTCAAAACAATGGACATACCAATACCAGTTACAACACACCTATTCAGTAATTCCAAGATCTACACACACATCCACTCATTCATCAACAGTCCCTATACAGTCACTCATACATGTACTCACTCATCATATGTACTCATACACCTATACATCCTGTTACACACCGCCACTCATCCATAGAGTTACTCACACACATAGTCACACATGCAAACAAAGTATCAAACATCCATTTACTTGCATATACAGTTATACACACACTACCACACTTACTTCTACAGAAACTTACACATACTTACTCTCTTAAACAATCACTTATAGAAACACCTACTTATTTGTACAGGAACTCTTCCAATCTCTCACTCTCACATATACTCACTTATATACACCAATACTCACATATACTAGTTTAAAACATATGTAGTTACTCATAAAGACACTATTGAGACAGTCATTCACTCACTAACACACCCATACACATACTCATCCACCTATACAGTCCTGCACACATGCTGTCTTCAACACATACAAACAGTGAGTCACTCATTCATGCATCTATGCACTAAGTAATACCCCCACCGAACCATACAGACACTCAGACACTCATACTGATACTCAAAAAACCAACTAATAACCCATATAGACACTCATGTAGCTACTCACCAACCCATGCAGCCACTTATACACAAAGTGAGAGACTGATACAGATATTTTCATATTTAAACATTACTCACTAACCCATGTATTCACTAAGATACACTTAGTCAGTTATACAATCAATTTTACAAAAAAATCATCCATTTAGACACGTATATACCCATTTATTCTTCCATCGAACTTGAGATATACATATATAAAACATATTTAATTTTCAGAAAAACACACATTCACTGGATGATGTCATCAGTGATGTCATCAGTGATGTCATTTGAGATGTCATCAGTGATGTCATGAGTGATGTCACTGACCATGTCATGAGTGATGTAATATGTGACGTCATCAGCAGTGCATTGCGGGCGCGCGAGTTATAGTTAGCTGAACTAACTATAACGGGGAATTTCTATGGTTTTGTACGAGTGAAATGTCCAACTAACTATAACGCCCCTGAAACCTATGGTTTTTCAGTGAATTTCTAAGGTTTTTTAAATGCTAATTTCTAACTATAACCTGCCTGAAACCTATGGTTTTTTCAGTGAATATATATATATTTATTATACTATGTATACATGTGAAAATGTCTCGGTCCCCTGTTTGCCTCGGTGGCACGGAAAAAATGGGTGGAACTGACGTCAGCACGCCGACGAGGTCCTCTTATGGCTCCGATGGCGTCATACGGTGTCGCGAGCGGAGCCGTGCTATTATGACGTCCTCGTTGACGTGGGAGAGCTAGGAAAGAATTTCCGTGGAATGCTGGTGCAGGGGATATTCACCTAAGTGTTCAGGCTAGTCCTTTGGGAGCAACTGTTTATGTTGCCACTCCAGAAACCGAAACCAGTGATCCGAGGGCAGAGGCCCTGTAGATGGCACACGAGGTGGGGTGCCCAGTCATGTGCACCGGCGGGGCAGCGAAGTGACAAGCACCACAACCCACAAAAAAGGTAACGAGGGCACTGAATAACACAGGATCTTCTCTTTGTATCTGGCAGGAACAACGAAGTTAAAATGCCCTAGTACCAAAATGTAGAATTAGTGCTACAACGGTCTTCAAGAGGACCTGCGATGCCGCTTCTGCCTCCCGTACCCTGGAGCTGGCACATGGGTCACGCGGTACGGTCATACTGCAGTGGGACGCACACTCGTTGACCTCTCATGGCACTGCTCCACACTTCAGGGAGGACGCTTTCCATTAGCTATGTTTTCTGATGACATGTCGCGCCGGCCCCGTCCAACAACAGAACTCCTTTAGATCCAAACAGACTCTTCCACTCTCTCACCTGAAGTGAAACCAGGCCACGCGGACACTTTCACAATACAACAGCCGGGAATGCACTTTTTGGTAAAAAACCACATTCCTTCCTCCTAATTAATCAAATAAACGTCTCACTGAAGAACAGGGGCCAGCTTCGATCGGTAAACAGCCGTTACAATGACTTTTTTGCTTTGCGATACCATTACAACGCATGCATTACCACGCATGCGTTGTACATCACGAAGTAATTACTACGCATTTTTTAGAACGCATGGTCATTTACCACGCATGCCTTTACAACGAATTTTGTTGTAAAGGTATGTATGGTAAATGACCATGCGTTCTAAAACATGTAGACGATCCATGTCGTTGTAAGGAAACAGAGGCTGTTCTGTTTCCTCACAACGGCGATGCACCGCCCCTCAGAGACGACGTGAAGCAGGAACCACGAGGAGAGAGGAACCACGAGGAGTGAGAGGTAAGGGGGATTGGGCATGGGGTGGGGGTTTCTTTTCTAGGGTTTAGGGTAGTGCAGTGGTGTTTGGGTGGTGTAGGGGGTCGTGCTGGGGGTAGTGTTTTAGGGTTTAGGGTAGTGCAGTGGTGTTTGGGTAGTGTATGGGGTCATGCTGGGGGTAGTGTTTTAGGGTTTAGGGTAGTGCAGTAGTTTAGGGGGTCGTGCTGGGGGTAGTGTTTTAGGGTATAGGGTAGTGCAGTGGTGTATGGGTAGTGTAGGGGGTCATGCTGGGGTAGTGTTTTAGTGTTTAGGGTAGTGCAGTGGTGTTTGAGTAGTGTAGGGGGTCATGCTGGTGGTAGTGTTTTAGGGTTTAGGGTAGTGCAGTGGTGATTGTGTAGTGTAGGGGTCATGCTGGGGGTAGTGTTTTATGGTTTAGGGTAATGCAGTGGTGTTTGGGTAGTGTAGGGGGTCGTGCTGGGGGTAGATTTAGGGTTTAGGGTAGTGCAGTGGTGTTTGGGTAGTGTAGGGAGTCATGCTGGGGGTAGTGTTTTAGGGTTTAGGGTAGTGCAGTGGTGTTTGTGTAGTGTAGGGGTTGTGCTGGGGGTAGTGTTTTAGGGTTTATGTTAGTGCAGTGGTGTTTGGGTAGTGTAGGGGGTAGTGCTGGGGTAGTGTTTTAGGGTTTAGGGTAGTGCAGTGGTGTTTGTGTAGTGTAGGGGGTAGTGCTGGGGGTAGTGTTTTAGGGTTTAGGGTAGTGCAGTGGTGTTTGGGTAGTGTAGGGGTTCATGCTGGGGGTAGTGTTTTAGGGTTTAGGGTATGGCAGTGGTGTTTGGGTAGTGTAGGGGGTCGTGCTGAGGGTCGAGTTAGGGTTTAGGGTAGTGCAGTGGTGTTTGTGTTGTGAGGGGTCGTGCTGGGGGTAGTGTTTTAGGGTTTAGAGTAATGCAGTGGTGTTTGTATAGTGTAGGGGGTTTAGGGTAGTGCAGTGGTGTTTGTGTAGTATAGGGGTCATGCTGGGGGTAGTGTTTTAGCGTTTAGGGTAGTGCAGTGGTGTTTGTGTAGTGTAGGGAGTAGTGTTTTAGGGTTTAGGGTAGTGCAGTGGTATTTGTGTAGTGTAGGGGGTCATGCTGTGGGTAGTGTTTTAGGGTTTAGGGTAGTGCAGTTGTGTTTGTGTAGTGTAGGGGGTCGTGTTTTAGGGTATAGGGTAGTACAGTGGTGTTTGGGTAGTGTAGGGGTCATGCTGGGGTTAGTGTTTTAGGGTTTAGGGTAGTGCAGTGGTGTTTGTGTAGTGTAGGGAGTCGTGCTGGGGGTAGTGTTTTAGGGTTTAGGGTAGTGCAGTGGTGAATGTGTAGTGTAGGGGGTCGTGCTGGGGGTAGTGTTTTAGGGTTTAGGGTAGTGCAGTGGTGTTCGGTGTAGTGTAGGGGGTAGTGTTTTAGGGTTTAGGGTAGTGCAGTGGTGTTTGTGTACTGTAGGGGTCGTGCTGGGTTCTAGTGTTTTAGGGTTTAGGGTAGTGCAGTGGTGTTTGTGTAGTGTAGGGGGTCGTGTTTTTAGGGTTTAGGGTCGTGCAGTGGTGTTTGGGTAGTGTAGGGGGTCGTGCTGAGGGTAGTGTTTTTGAGTTTAGGGTAGTGCAGTTGTGTTTGGGTAGTGAAGGGGTCGTGCTGGGGTAGTGTTTTAGGGTTTAGGGTGGTGCAGTTGTGTTTAGGTAGTGATGGGGGTCGTGCTGGGGGTAGTGTTTTAGGGTTTAGGGTAGTGCAGTGGTGTTTGTGTAGTGTAGGGAGTCATGCTGGGGGTAGATTTAGGATTTAGGGTAGTGCAGTGGTGTTTGTGTAGTATAGGGGGTCGTGCTGGGGGTAGTGTTTTAGGGTTTAAGGCAGTGCAGTGGTGTTTGTGCAGTGAAGGGGTCGTGCTGGGGGTAGTGTTTTAGGGTTTAGGGTAGTGCAGTGGTGTTTGTGTAGTGTAGGGGTTGTGCTGTGGGTAGATTTAGGGTTTAGGGTAGTGCAGTGGTGTTTGGGTAGTGTAGGGTGTCGTGCTGGTGGTAGTGTTTTAGGGTTTAGGGTAGTGCAGTTATGTTTGGGTAGTGTAGGGTGTCGTGCTGGGGGTAGTGTTTTAGGGTTTAGGGTAGTGCAGTGGTGTTGGGGTAGTGGAGGGGGTAGTGTTTTAGGGTTTAGGGTAGTGCGCCCAACCAGCCACAATATCCGTGGACAAAGGGGATCCTGACTCTTTGGAACGCTCCGTCAATTGAATAATTTGGGTCAAGGGCCCTACCACGTCCAAGACCTATCAATTCCTTTCTTGCGATCCCTCATATACTTGGAGAAAAATGTACATAGTTTCTCATCAATTTCAGGCGTGTGTGCCACCTTCCCCTTCAGTGAGGGCCTGGGGCATTCTCCCCTCATCCTATTCCTGACCTCCCTTTCAAGGGGTTGATGGATTTTCCCCACCACATACTCTGCCACTTTGGCGTCAGGTGTCCACTCCGCTGACCTAGGATGGTAAATTTGGGTAGGCTCGAACATGTCCGAGTGGACCCCGTCCCCAACCGGGGACTGAGAGGAGTGGGACTCTGGACGCCAGGGACGCCCCGAGTCCTTATCCTCATCGGAGGAGAAATCGTCCTCCGATACACCTTCTCCCTCTAAGGGAAACCCAGCGTCGGGGTCTACAATAGTGGTGACAATGTCGCAATTTTCTCCCGGCCCCTCCTCCTCCCAGCAGGGTGCATGTTTTAGCGTTCGCGCACTCTTGAGGAAGGTCTCCGTAAGTTTATCAAATCCTTCCAAGTGCCCCGCGTTATGCTTAACGGCCCTTTTATTCCCCATCTGGGAGCTACTGGGAACCGCCACCACCAGATCTGGGTCACTGAACACCCCAGGGATGCTTTTCACCAGCTTATCAACCTGATCCCTAAGAGGAGCCAGCGTCCTAGAAATAGCCAGAGAGAGGGCTTGGTCCACTGCTGGAGGGAGAAGATGGGGGGCCATTCCTCCTTCACTTCCTGGTAGGAGGAGTAAAAATGGTCTTCTGGAGAAGACATGATAGCAGAGGGTGTGAGCACAGAACAAATGCCCTTAAAATCCTTAAGGCAGCCCCTCGCCGGTGCTCCAACAGCTGGGCTTTCCCCGAAGCTGTTATAAGAATAGACTGAGGTGCAATACCAATTACGACCACCAGGTGCCGCTGGTCACTAACGTGGCCGTGTGGGGAAATCACCGCGTAGCGGTGTCAAAATTAGGCGAGGGTTGGTCGGGAATCAAGCGGACACTAAAGGAGTGACCGGATTCCTAAACGCGCGTAAAGACCAGCGGGAGCGCTCAACGGAGCTGCCTCGCTCGGACCAGACGCGCCTGACAGGATCTCACCGCGCGCAGAGCACACAGCGGGAGAAACTGCGAGGGGAGAACGCGCTCGGGCAAGAGCCTGCTGCGCAGGGAATATGAAACAATACCAAGGCAATAATGCTAATAACGTGCACAAGAAACCGCTATACAAACAGCAACAACGTCAGATTAAGCCAAGAATGTAAGGAATGCACTTAACTGACGAGCAGTGAAGAAAGAGGAAGCGGAAGGGACCTCACAATATTATATACGATGGACTGTGATATGATTGGACTATAGTTGCCTTGGAGACTACCCCCTAATGGTTCATGGGTTGTGTAGTCTTTTGTTTAATGATTGTTGTGTTACGTTTTCTTTGAACTGCTATGCAAATAAAGTGAGGAAAGATATGCATAATCCTCGCCTCCGTCCTGCCATAGAATTCATTAAACTTTATTTGATCTGATTTAGAAACATAGATCATAAAAGTGTACATAAAAACAGTAAATCCTCTTTCCTAATACAATACAGTGAGAATTAATTAAAACCAGTAGGTAAAAACGGGTGTTACAAAGCCCGTTTCATAGCAACTTCAGGTTAACAGAATCGTAAAGGTCAATGTTTCGCAAGATCAATCTCATGTACTTCGTGCAAAATACGCAATAAGGGGTCCAAGTAAGATGTAACGCTCCAATACCTGACCAGTTTGCACTATATAAAACTGCAGAAAAAATAAAAATAAAAAGTGTTTTGCACACTTCTGTCAATGGGCTATATGTGGGCTACATCTGGGTGATATTTGTGCTTCATTTGGGCTCTTTTTTCTCTGGTGGCCATCTTGGGAGACTTATTTGTTATGAAGTTTCCTAATTTCGTCATTTACTGCAGTCTCCTCAGTAGGAAATGCTTTCAGTTTTTACTTTGATTCCATCAAAAGGCATTCAGATGTGTCACACATTTGCCATAAATTCAGAATGTTAGCACTCTAGTTGTTCATTAGATCACTGTAGTAAAGCTACTGCTCACCAGGGAGTTAACTGGAAGTCTACTGCTGGTATTGAAAGTGATTGTTTCAGTCTGCATGTCAGAATTTTCTAATTAAATAGAAGAGGATTTGAGATCTCACTTAAAATATGCCCTAAATTTTCTTTCTGCAGCACTAACCATAATTTCTATGGCAAAATGAAGCCCCTCATTTTGTTCCTTTTTAAATTAAATGTTTTAAGTGTTACCAGTTTATTCCAATCAAGATGGCTTCAGGTGTGCCATACTTTTGTCATAAGTAAGACTGTTAGCGCTCTAGTTGTTCTTTAGAACACTCTGGGAAGCTGCAGTAGAACACAAAGGCATCAACTGACAGGCTGCTCCTGTTGAAATATAACAGGAAGATATTTGAGATCTCACTTAAAACATGTCCTAATTTTTCTTTCTACAGCACTAACCATAATTTCTATGGCAAAATGAACTCCCTCATTTTGTTCCTTTTTAAATTAAATGTTTTAAGTGTTACCAGTTTATTCCAATCAAGATGGCTTCAGGTGTGCCATACTTTTGTCATAAGTAAGACTGTTAGCGCTCTAGTTGTTCTTTAGAACACTCTGGGAAGCTGCAGTAGAACACAAAGGCATCAACTGACAGGCTGCTCCTGTTGAAATATAACAGGAAGATATTTGAGATCACACTTGAAACATGTCCTAATTTTTCTTTCTACAGCACTAACCATAATTTCTATGACAAAATGAACCCCATCATTTTGTTCCTTTTTAAATTAAATGTTTTAAGTGTTACCAGTTTATTCCAATCAAGATGGCTTCAGGTGTGCCATACTTTTGTCATACGTAAGACTGTTAGCACTCTAGTTGTTCTTTAGAACACTCTGGGAAGCTGCAGTAGAACACAAAGGAATCAACTGACAGTCTCTGCCCTCTTTGGATGTACATGTTTTACTGAGAATGTCAGACTTTATTCTCAGATGACTGAGAAAGATAATGTGAATTTACAGAAAATATGCTCTCATTTTAGCTTCTGGAGCACCTTCCAAAACTGTATGGGACAAGCATGTGAAAATAGTTTTCTCTCAAACATGATTCATGATATCCCAGCAGAAGATTTTTCACAGGGTAAAATCACCTTAGAACACACCACAATTCCTGAAATTAGTATGGTACCATCAACAAATGAATTCTAATGTAACTAAAGTCTGTTATCACCCTTTATAGTTCTCCTTTTGGTAACCCTCAAAATCTTCGATTCACTACAGTGCATTTCAATGGGGTACTATCATTTATATTGGTCCCAAGATGGCTGCCAGCAATTCCAGGATGAAGTGCTGACAGCCAATCAGATCTCACGATGACATGTGTGGTTAGGCTACTACTGAACGGATTTACACCATTTAACAAAAAGGGTTCTTTCTGAACCAAGAACTACCTCTTTGCCAAATTTGGTGTAATTCCGTTCAGCAGTTCGGGCTGTAGCCTTGCATAAAGTTTCCTATGGGAAATTGATTTTTGACTCTTATTTTTAATTTCTCCGCAACTACTGAACGGATTTACACCATTTAAAAAAAGGTCACTTTCTGAACCAAGCGCTACCTTTTTGCTAAATTTGGTGTAATTCCGTTCAGCAGTTCGGGCTGTAGCCGTGTCTAACATTTCCTATGGGAATTAACATGGAGAAAACACGTTTTGGGACCCCCCTTTTTTCTCGGCCCCGCTTGCCAAATCACTCTGAAACTTTCAGGATAGGAGTAGACCGGAGCGCCCACGAGTTTTGAAAATTTCGCGAAGATTCATTAATTGACGCCAAAGCTATTGGAAATAGAATGTTGCGAATTTCCTATGGGAAATAGGTCCTAACTATAACTATCTACTGGCGACCGCCAGTAGATTATATATATATATATATATATATATATATATATATATATATTCACTGAAAAAACCATAGGTTTCAGACACGTTATAGTTACAAATTAGCATTTAAAAAACCTTTGAAATTCACTGAAAAAACCATAGGTTTTAGGGACAGTTATAGTTACTTGGACATTGCACTCGTAAAAAACCCGTGAAATTCCCCGTTATAGTTAGTTCAGCTAACTATAACTCGCGCCTCCACAATGCACTGCTGATGACGTCACATATTACATCACTCATGACATGGTCAGTGACATCACTGATGACATCACTGATGACATCTCAAATGACATCACTGATGACATCATCCAGTGACTGTGTGTTTCTGTAAAGTTTAAATATTTTTAATATATATAGGGAAAGGCGTATTAAAGAATGAGTGGGTGTATAAGTGTGTGTATGGATGATTTAGTAGGTGCGTGACTAATTCTATAAGTGAGTGATTAAACGTATCTTACTGAATGCATGGGTTAGTGACTAAACTGGGTGAATGTCTGTATCTGTCTGTTGCTGTGTAAGTGGCTGCATGGGTTTGTGAATAGCTACATGAGTGTCTATAAGAGTTATTGATTTGTTGTCTGAGTATCTGTATGGGTGCCTGAGTGTTTGTGTGGATGGGGTGTGTGCGACTGTGCATAGATGTGTGAGTGGGTGATTCACTGGGTGGATGGTTTCAAGAGTGCATCTGTGATAGACTGTATGGGTGGGTAAGTGTGTGTAACAGTGTGTTAGTGAGTGAATGTATGTCCCAGTGGTACATGTGTGAGTAACTACATATGTGAAAGGCAGTATATATGTGTGTTAGAGTATTTAAATGGCTATAAGTGAGAGTGTGTTATTGTGAGAGTGGCTGTATGGATGAGTGTGTGCTTGTATCAGTGATTGTATAAGAGCGTAACAATGTGCTAGTATTTGTATGATTAAGTGAGCTGGTGTGTGTATAACTGTATAGGTGAGTAAATGGCAGTGTGTTTAATTATTTGCATGACTGACTAGGTGTGTGAGTACCTCTATGGATGAGTGGCGGTGTTTGAGTGTCTATATAGGAGTAAGAGTGCATATGATAGTCCTGTACTGAGTGACCATAAGTATGAGTGACTGTACGGGTGAGTGAGTGGATGTGTGTGTGTAGACCTAAGAATCAGTGAGTGGGTATGTAGTTATTGGTGTTGGAGTGTCTATGGTTTTGCGAATGGCAGTCTGTAATTTAGAGTGGGTGTATCAAAGGTTATATTAGGGTGTGAGGAGGTGCATCAGATTATCACGTAGATGATGTCATCAGTGATGTCATTTGAGATGTCATCAGTGATGTCATCAGTGATGTCACTGACCATGTCATGAGTGATGTAATATGTGACGTCATCAGCAGTGCATTGCGGGGCGCGAGTTATAGTTAGCTGAACTAACTATAACGGGGGAATTTCACGGGTTTTTACGAGTGCAATGTCCAAGTAACTATAACTGTCCCTAAAACCTATGGTTTTTCAGTGAATTTCAAAGGTTTTTTAAATGCTAATTTGTAACTATAACGTGTCTGAAACCTATGGTTTTTTCAGTGAATTTCAAAGGTTTTTAAAATGCTAATTTCTAACTATAACGTGCCTGAAACCTACGGTTTTTCAGTGAATTTCAAAGGTTTTGTAAATGACAATTTTTAAATGTATTAATTGTTATATTAATTTTTTTCATACTGATTTACTACATTTTTAGAAACAATTTTTTTTACATATTTTATTTTTAAATTACATTGTAATTACATTATACATTACATTACAAAAAATACTTTCTCAGAATGAATTACTTTAGTTTAAATACTTTGCACATAGGCAATAGACTTTTAAGTACAGTAGTTACAGTTGTTGCAATGGGCAACACATTTTCAAACACAATGCAACATTCAGCTCAATGTGAATTTCTAGTTAAATGCAATTAGTTACTTTATGGATTACTTTTCTAACCACAGGACTGGATCCTAGATTCAGTCCTGGGACATCTCCTGTAAACAGTTGAGTAAAAGCGTTTTGGTTACAGTACTGATTTTTAAGGAATATTATTGTATTTTAAAAGTTGACACTTAGAAACTTTTTCTCATATAGTCACCAATGTTATCCTATGGAAGGAAATTCACTTAGCAGGTAAAAACTGTTATCGTTACTTTTTCTTACTCAGTGTTGGATCCTGGATCCAGCACTGGTGCATCTCCTGTAAACAGTTGAAACAATGCGTTTAAGTCATACAGGCGATTTTAAGGAATATTTGTAGTTTGTAAAAATCAACACTTTGAAACTTTTTGCTGAAAACCAGACAATGGATTCCTATGGAAGAAAATATAAGTTACTGGTAAGTACGGTTAAAATTACTTTTCAGGGTCAGTGCTGGGCTAAAGATGGAGCACTGGGTTCTCTCCTGATAACAGGTGAGTAAATCGGAATTCGTATTTCGGCTGATTTTAGAGGAATATTTTAAAGTTCCAAAACTCCACACTTAGAAGAATTTCCAAGTGAAACCAGTCAATGTTAGCCTATGGAAGGAAATTCAAGTTACTGGTAAGTACGGTTAGAATTACTTTTCAGGGTCAGTGCTGGGCTAAAGGTGCAGCACTGGGTTTTCTCCTGATAACAGGTGAGTAAGTCGGAATTCGGATTTCGGCTGATTTTAGAGGAATATTTGTATGTTTCAAAAATCAACACTTAGAAACTTTTCAGCAAAAAGCAGGCAATGATATCCTATGGAAGGAAATTCAAGTTACTGGTAAGTACGGTTAAAATTACTTTTCAGGATTAGTACTGGGCTGAAAGATGCAGCACTGAGGTCTCTCCTGATAACAGGTGAGTAAATCGGAATTCGTATTTCGGCTGATTTTAGATGAATATTTTAAAGTTCCAAAACTCCACACTTAGAAGAATTTCCAAGTGAAACCAGTCAATGTTAGCCTATGGAAGGAAATTCAAGTTACTAGTAAGTACGGTTAAAATTACTTTTCAGGAACAGTACTGGGCTGAAAGATACAGCACTGAGGTCTCTCCTTATAACAGGTGAGTAAATCGGAATTCGTATTTCGGCTGATTTTAGAGGAATATTTGTATGTTTCAAAAATCAACACTTAGAAACTTTTTCAGCAAAAAGCAGGCAATGATATCCTATGGAAGGAAATTCAAGTTACTGGTAAGTACGGTTAAAATTACTTTTCAGGACCAGTACTGGGCTGAAAGATGCAGCACTGAGGTCTCTCCTTATAACAGGTGAGTAAATCGGAATTCGTATTTCGGATGATTTTAGAAGAATATTTGCACAATGGTGAAGGAAGGGGCGGGGCCTGAGGTGACATCTGTGCAAACGCGCCCCGTGGCGCGTTTTAAGTTGGGGATTAAGTCCCCTTGAATCCTGAGGGTCCCTAGGGGCCAACTAGCCCACCAGGAACCTCCAATATGCGCCAGGGGCTGCGTTGCAGAGACGTGTAGAGAGGCCACACCCCTTTACACCTCTCTGCAACGCAGCTCTGTGGCGCTTTCTGGATGTACCTGTTGGGCTAGTTGGCCCCAGGACCCTCAGGATTGAAGGATTTAATTCCCATCTTAAAACGCGCCACGAGGCCTGTTCACACATGTCACCTGAGCCCGCCCCTCCTTCACCACTGTGCAAACACGCCCGTGGCGCGTTTTAAGTTGGGGATTAAGTCCCTTGAATCCTGAGGGTCCCGGAGTCCAACTAGCCCACCATATACCTCCAAAAGCGCCACAGAGCTGCGTTGCAGAGAGGTGTAAAAGGGGCGTGGCCTCTGTACACCTCTCTGCAAGGCAGCCCCTGGCGCATACTGGAGGTTCCTGGTGGGCTAGTTGGCCCCAGGGACCCCCAGTATTCAAGGAAGTCGTTCCCCCTCTGCAAACGCGCCAGGGCGCGTTTGCAGAGTGGTGAAGGAAGGGGCGGGGCCTGCGGGCCCGATCGTTTTTTTTTTGTCCCCTGATGGGGCTGTGTGGCCCCCTTCCTTTTTCCTGTTTTTGGGCCCTGGGGACCCCATCCCCCAGGGCCTTACCCTTTTTTGTAATTAAAATTAAAAAAAAAAACGGGAAGGGGGCCGCGTGGCCCCCTTCCCTGGGCCTGTATTGGCCCGGGGACCCCATCCCCGGGGCATGGCCTCTATTTTTAATTTTATTCTTTGGAGGGCTGTGGCCCCTCCTCTGGCCATTAAGGCCCCGGGGATCCCATCCCCGGGGCCGGCCATACCCTTTTTTTATTTTTTTAAACTTTGGGGAGGGGCTGCGTGGCCCCCTCCCGAGCCACTACTTGCCCGGGGACCCCATCCCCGGGGCTGGCCCTCTCCGTTGGGGACTGTGGGGGTCCCCAATTCCCCACAGTCCCGCCGGCTCCCGCGTCCCTTGGGAGCCGGCATTGCTTTCCACATGGGGAGCTGCTAAGATGCAGCTCCCCATGTGAAAGCATGTCGGCTGGATATTGGAAGAGAGAGCAGGTTTCCTGCTCTCTCTTCCAATATCCAAAGCAGTTTGCTATGGCAGGACGGGAGCCGCGAGGCTCCGTCCTGCCATAGCAAACTACAGTGTCCCGAGGGTAGGCACCCGGGACACTGCAGGAGCCGGCCCTGGGGGTGGCGGTCCCCAGGGCCATCAAGGGCTCCAGGAGGGGGCCGCGTGGCCCCCTCCCTTAAATTGCACAGCCCCGGGGAGGTGGTGGTCCCGGGGCTCTGGGGGTCCGTAATGGACCCCCACATTTATTTTATAAGTGCCCGGGGAGGTGGTGGTCCCCGGGCGTGTGAGGGCTGGAGCCCCCACACCTTATTTAAATTAAAAAGAAGCCCCGGGGGTGGCGGTCCCGGGGCTGCGGGAGGGCAGAAGAGCCCTCCCGCACCATTTTTCAATAAAGCCCGGGGGTGGCGGTCCCGGGGCTTGGGGGCCCTTGAGGCCCCCACACATAAAATTAACCCCGCCCACCATGCCCCCGGGACTTGGGCCACCCGGGGGCAAAATACAATCAGAGCGCGGAGACCGCGCTTCGTTTTCGGCAGGATTCGCGCACCCTGAGCGCATCCTGCCGATTTTAAAATTTTATTTTTTTTTTGCCCAGGGGGTCCTTGTGGGACCCCTGAGCAAACCTAGGGGTCAGGGTGTTTCTACCCTGCCCCTTTGTGCGCTTGCGCACTTGTTTCTGTCCCTCGGTTCTACCGAGGGACAAAATGGCTGCCAACATTTCCTGAATCGGAATGTTGACAGCCAGCTGACAACCAATTAACATGCAGCTCGTGATCGGGACGGTGCGCGCAGAGTGCGCTGAGGGTACGCGGACCCTACTCGGCCATAGATATCACTATCTTTTTACTTTTGATTTTCTTAGCAACTACTGAACGGATTTACACCATTTAACAAAAGGGTTCTTTCTGAACCAAGAACTACCTCTTTGCCAAATTTGGTGTAATTCCGTTCAGCAGTTCAGGCTGTAGCCGTGTCTAAAGTTTCCTATGGAAAATTGCATGGGAAAACGCGTTTTGGGACCCCCTTTTTCTCGGCCCCCGCTTGACGAATCCCCGAGACTTTCAGGGTAGGAGCGGACCGGAGCGCCCCACAAAGTTTGAAAATTTTGCGAAGATACGTCAACCGGCAAGAGAGTTATTTCAAATAGAATGTCGCGGATTTCCTATGGATAATAGGTTGTAACTATAACTATCTACTGGCGACCGCCAGTAGATAATATATATATATATATATATATATATATATATATATATATATATATACGTGTTGCATTTTGCAAGGGTTGGCAACTCTCCAGTTATTGATGCTAGGCTTTCTCTGCCACTTGCAGCACGAGTACTACAGGAAAAGGCGATCTTTGAATTGCTTTAGAATCATTCAAAGATGCCAAATGAGTGTGCATGGTATGTAATTTTTGAAATACTTTTTAAAACTTCCAAAGATGGCTGCCCATGCATCTCCAAAAAGCATCATTGCATATGCACGGACATAAATCTTTAAAGACTTATTTTTTCATTGTCTAATCTTCCAGTGTTCAGCATTTACGCACTCTAAACTCAGCGAGTTAACAGCTGTTTTCAGCTTCAATACATACTGCTTGAAGCAGTAACAACTTTTAATGCTACTTTTTTTGCACCTCACCACACGTATACATGTCCTCAGTATAAGAAACAACTACGTACACCCTACTACTACCCTAATAGCAAATTGCACAACTTTTGCATTCTGACATCTCCTGCTATCAGCCCCTGAGTTCTGACCTCTATGATTTCATATTTTTTTCTGGTGAAAGCTCTCATTACCATGTCAATGCTAACATGCCCTAATATCAGCCACCCCAATTAGAATTTAGGAACCTGGGACCGTATTATACAATGCAGCGCTTTCAAAAGGTGCGCTTGGCTCTAACAAGTAGAGTGCGTTGTATTAGAATGAATGCGCTGACCTGCGGGTAGCCGTGAACTCGTGCTGATGCAGAGCATTCAAGTGAAATACAGAGCAGATTTGAAGCAGCCGCTCCGTGTTTCACTGAGCAGGTGGCACCCCACCTGCACTTTTAAGAGGTGTGAGAGATCCCCTTGCATGTGGGTGCAGTGAGTGACTGCCGTCGCCTGCAAGGGGATGTCTAGGGGGTCCATAGGGAGTCCATATGACCCCCTTCAGCCCCTCCAGAGCGCTGCCATCAAGGGCGCACTGACAGTGCACCACCTTTTAGATGACACACTGTCAGCACGCGTCCTGACAGCTCCTTTACCTTTGTGCCCAAATCTATAATATGGCACAGAGGTAAAGAGATTCCCTTATTTAATGGGTCACACCCCATGCAAATGAGGGAATGCCTTCTGATGATAGTGCTGTATGTGCACCAGCGCTATCTGTATTACAAAAGGGGCCGCACAAGGATCTGCGGCCCCTTCTATAATACCAAACTGCCGAGGGGCGCGGAAAAATGTGCTGCATTACGTTGCATAATTTGCCTTTTCTTGCCACATAATTTAATCTACTATGCCACATAATATGGTGCTCCCCTGCAGGGATAATTCGAGTGGCTATGACCATTACCCATGCAGTTATCAATATAGGTCTTGTGCAGGGCTCTCTCCTGTACTACAGAACAGGAGCATGACAATGCACATGGTTGTGTATGGTTGCATGGAGATCCTGAATTGTTTATTTCATTTTCTAAATGTCATAACTCACTTCTTTGGCGTAGCAACAGTTGAGAAAAAAACTTGTTAACCACTGTTGCTACGTCATTAAAGCCCTCCAGGCCAGGCTGACAGGGCTCTTTGAGAGCCTGTCAGCACAGTGATGGTTGTCTGCTTTGGCAGAAAGCATAGCTGTAGGAGGGGAAGGAAGACATGGAAGGTGATGGGAGTTGGTTAGGGATTGCCAGTAACCTTATTTTTTAAATTTGAGACAGGGAGGAGAGGCTGTGTTATGTATGGCTCCCCATCACTGTGTAGTAGTTGAAAGAGGGGTAGAAGAATTTGGAGGTCATATATAACATATCATTATAGATGGGTAAAAGTGAATTACAGGGATGTTTTTCAACTCAGGATTCTGAGTGACATAAACAACTCGAACTTCACTCTCCTTGTCTATTTGATGTCACTCAGAACCCCTTGGTGAAGAACATCCCTGTAATTCACTGTTACCCATCTATAATGATGTGTTGTTTCTGCAGGGAAATAAACTTGCAGCCGTGAATGATAAGTGTTTATAACCATTTCCGAAATTCTGCCGTTAAAATGGAAGAATGTTCATATGAAAGTTAGATTAATATAGCATAGCACCTTGAGCAACCTGGAAATGTGTTAAAACCAAACGTATTTTACAATTTTAGCTGCTAATTAGAATATTTAGCTACACTTCAATCAATAAGCAAGATTAAGAAAGAAAGTGCGTTATTATCTGTATTACCTGGTACTGCTGTCCTGGCTGTTGCTCTACCATTCAGACGGCGAGCATTCGGTTTTGCTGGTTTACCTCCTTGTGGGAAGTCTTCATATACTAGAACCAAACAAATGACATTAGTATATTAAAGAAAGTATATTATGCCACCATTGCGCTGAAAAAGCGACGTCCAGGCGTGCAAAGGGCTTGTAAATAAGCCCCAATGTCTGCAATTTCAGGTATTGTGCGGTTACCTTTAAAAATACACATACATTAATTTAAAACCAGTTAGGATGGAGTGCAGATCTTGGGCAGTTTTAGTAAAACAGGTCAATAGTCATTGCAAAACTGTGAGACATAATTTACAGTATCATGCCTTTTATATAAAGCCTTAAAATACTGATGTCACCATTACAAAAAATAAATCAGCGTGACGCTAAGATGAATATGAAAGAGTAATGCCTCTTTAGACAGTGGTTCAACCCTTTCAATATGGAGTAATTAAAGGTTGTCACTTAGCTGACAGTTCTCTATTGGCTTTACATGCGGCTCCCTGGCGTTCATACCACATACAGAACACAGAGGCCCTGGGGCAGCTACAATTTCAAGATATGAGGTAGACTGCATGGCATTTACCTTGTAAAGTACAGTAGAACAGAGTGGCTTTTGAACTGAGGACTTGAGAGTTACTCTTTGATAGCCGCTCTGGGTTACTTTTACCTTCTCACTAATAATGTGGGCATGCCATGTCCATTGGGTAAAGTTAACTCAAGACATGACTCTAAATCCTAAAAGATGATTGCTGGTGATAGGAAACAAGCACGGAAGAGAGGTAACGTGAACAAAGTGGGAAACAAGGAGCTCCATAATCCTGTCTAATAGAGTAAGCTTTCAGTCACCCCCGGATGCATTGTATATAGTGTGTTGTATTGAAGAATTTATATAGTGTCATAACAATGGCAATTTATGTGAATCAATTAAATGAAATACGTTATTTGTTGGTCAATAAAAAAACATTACAATTGTGGACCAATTATTGATAAATCAAAGCTCATAAATAACTCAAAGATGACCAATGGGAGGAATTCAGTACAACTAGTACACATAATTGAAAGTTTTCAAGGCAGTGCTTATTTCCTGCCTTAGGTAGGTAGAAGATTGAAGAAATAATTTGTGTGGACTGTGTGATGCCTGAACTTTCCACATCTCCTGTCACCCACTCTTGAAAACTGAAGTGTACTTATTGTATTGCTTTGTGGAACATTGGAGCCATTGGTATGAAGCTACCAAAATATGACTTGTGTGACTGGTCTAGTGGCTTTAGTATCTGTGTAATAAGAAAATTAGTAAGTTGCACCATTGTCAAGGTTTTTTGAATATTCAAATAAAGAAATAGCTAAGGTATATTTGTTAACTTGCTATAGGATGTAAAGTCCCTAGTGCAGTAGCCATGTGCCTTTTGCTTGTCATTTCATCATGCTGACAGACTCCGCATGGCTGGTTGCAGATGTGGACTGTGTCATGAATATTCTGTTTCACTGGACTTTAGGGATCGATCTGCCAAAGGATTCTACCAAAACTGGACTACTGTCCAATGGCCAGGTCATGACACCGGTCATGACACAGCCAATGGCGGATGACAGATTTGTCATCGTCATGGCATACAGAACTACATTCTGACTCACCTTTGTAAGATCTCTATAGTGTATCATGCCTGAGACCCATCATTCCCAGAGTGTGAGTGTATGTGTGGGGGAAGGAGGTGCAGGTAGTGGTAGCCAGAGGTGTAGGTCTGGAATATTGAGGAAAAAGTATTGAACGGACAATATTGTGACTAGAATATTGAGGGAGAAACTATCAGCAGGTAATTTTGTACTCTATAGATTTCCTATACCTAACTCTACACATACTTACTGGATATGGATATATATATATATATATATATATATATATATATATATATATATATATATATATATATATATATATATATATATATATATATATACGGTTTACATGCATTCTTCCTTTTTCGTCAAAAGTCTTACAGTGCCGTTGGCACATTAAAATCATAGTGGAAGGAAATGTTATGGCATACCGGATATCAGGATGTGGCATCAAGTGGTTACACTGTTGAATGTGGTTTCAAAATACTAACCCACTCATGTTAGCATGCTAAAAATATTCCAGAAAGGGAAAAGCCTCCGGTATGTGGCTTACTAGAAACAGTTTTACACTCTGGTGCAAATTAAACATTTCTAGTAGTCCCCATGGTGTGTGCCGCTAATACAGAACCCTCCTGGTAATTTCCAAAAATATCTCTGACGTAACCAACTCTTTTTTGCTGTGGGGCAGTTTCATGTCAATCAATAGCAGAAAGAGAATGTTTTATTCCCCTGAACCCCAGGACCAACTAACACTATCTGGCACTCAGAGATAAAATGATGAGGTCCAACATTCAGATACCCACTGGACGGTCAGACACCAACAGATGGTTCACTGACAGAATATCGACACCTAAAATATCCCCATACCACAATATCGAGTTTTAAATATCGATGTCAAAAATATCGACATCCATATTTATAATGGTAAGCACAAAAATATCAGGAAAAAAATATCGATGTCAAAAATATAGTTGTGCAAAATATTGTTTTTATATACATATATTTATATATATATAGTAAAATAATAAATATTAAATATATAAAATAATACAAACATTTTTTTTAATTAATTAGATTTAATATACATTTTAACAAATATAACAAATAATCTTAATTAAAAAAAGTTAAACACACATATATAATAATTATATATATATATATTTACTTTAAAACAATTAATAAACTATTAATTTTAATTTATTTTATAATTTTTAAATTATATAAAAATGTAACAAATAAATATATATATACGCGTAAGGCGGAAACTTAACTCCAATAAAGAAATGCTGCTTTGCACATTAATTACTGGTTTGGAGTGCGTCTTTGAATCAAGGGTCTTTGTTTAAAAAAGTATTTCCGGCAGTCCAACCGTAAAGACGCACCACCTGAAAGTTAAGGGGCCACGGAGACACAGAACTGATCGCAGTCTCTGATTGGGAAATCAGCTGGCAGAAACAAGCAACATTGCTTAATATGGAGGCCCACTGGAGGGTTTTGAAAATGCTGACAAATTTCATGTAAGAGGACGGACCTACTATAGGAATTAATATACAAAAGGCACCGGAACAATCTACTAAAGTAAAATAATCATGGACTTTAATTCCCAGCATGCCATACAAATGGAACTTACCTGATGCCTATTGGAGGGCTAAACAAGTCACATGTGGTGAGGAGTGCCTTTTTAAACCAAAATGTGCCGTTACATGCAAAATGCCTGTGATCAAGGGGCGTGATGCCCTGAAACGCGTAAGGCGGAAACTTAACTCCAATAAAGAAATGCTGCTTTGCACATTAATTACTTGTTTGAAGTGCGTCTTTGAATTGAGGGTCTTTGTTTAAAAAATATATATATATATATGTACATATATATATTTATATATATATTCACTGAAAAAACATAGGTTTCAGGGACGTTATAGTTAGAAATTAGCATTTAAAAAACCTTAGAAATTCACTGAAAAACCACAGGTTTCAGGGACGTTATATTTAGTTGTACATTTCACTATAACGTCCCTGAAACCTGTGTTTTTAGTGAATTTCTAAGGTTTTTTTAAATGCTAATTTCTAACTATAAGGTCCCTGAAACCTATGGTTTTTTCAGTGAATTTCAAAGGTTCTTTAAATGCTAATTCCTAACTATAATGTCCCTGAAACCTCTGTTTTTTTCAGTGAATTTCTAAGGTTTTTTTAAATGCTAATTTCTAAATATGCCTACATATGTAGGACATGTGCAGAAAGACGAAGAAAGGCGCAGAAAGAAGCAAGAGAAGTGCAGAAAGAGGCAACAGAAGTCCAGAGAGAGGACGAAAGGTGGAGAAAGAAGCAAGAGAAGCACAGAAAGAACCAACAGAGGTGCAGAAAGAGGCCTACTTTGACTGTACCTTACAACAGACTCATACGAAGTAGCCTAATCACTAATCCTTCTCCCAAGATGTCTTAAACCTCACTTTTCTCTTGAAGGTTCACTATTAATCGACTGCTCAGAATGTTAGGCCTACCTACCAAATATAAAACAGCAATACTAAACATATCACTGTTGTAAGTCTGACCAAGTTTGTAAGGTATGCATGCATGTCTCTGCTTTCACCTAGTGACATGTTACATAAAAATAAACATAGAAATACTTGAATACCTGTGTTTCAAACAGCATACTCTAAATATGTGTACAAAAAGGTGTATGTATTTCTTTCTGCTCATTATACAGGGCACATGGGTATTCAATAGTATATTTGAGGGGCTCTATAACACCTATATACATAAGACATGAGGAGAACTGAGAACATTTAACCACCTATAGAAGAAGCTACCCACTTTTTAAGCTACCATCTTCAGATGCATAACACATGTGAGAATACATATACAAGTAGACATATACCTCAGTCACATGAGCACGCAGACCTTTAAACTTGACAGCTTGTACTTTCCATTCGAATACAGAAAGAGGCGAGAGAAGCACAGAAAGAAGCAAGACATGTGCAGAAAGAAACAAAAGAAGTGCAGAAAGAAGTAACAGAGGTGCAGAAGGAGGCAACAGGGGTGCAGAAAGAGGGAAGAGGGGTGAAGAAAGAGACAAGGGGCTGCAGAAAGAAGCAAGAGAGCTGCAGAAAGAAACAAAAGAAGTACAGAAAGAAGGAACAGAGGTGCAGAAAGAGGCAAGAGGGGTACAGAAAGAGGGAAGAGGGGTGCAGAAGGAGGCACAAGGGGTACAGAAAGAAGCAAGAGAGGTGCAGAAATAAGCAAGAGAAGTGCAGAAAGAAGCAACAGAGGTATAGAAAGACGGATGAGGGGCGGAGAAAGAGGCAAGCGAAGGGGGGATGGGTAGAGAAAGAGGCAAGAGGGGTGCAGAAAGAAGCATGAGAGGTGCAGAAAGAAACAAAAGAAGTACAGAAAGAAACAACAGAGGTGCAGAAAGGGGGAAGTGGGGTGGAGAAAGAGGCAAGAGGGATACAGAAAGAAGTCAGAGAGTTGCAGAAAGAAACAAAAGAAGTGAAGAAAGAAGGAACAGAGGTGCAGAAAGAGGCAAGAGGGGAGCAGAAAGAGGGAAAAGGGGTGCAGAAAGAGGCACAAGGGTTGTAGAAAGAAGGGTCAGAGGTCCAGAAAGAAGCAAGAGAAGTACAGAAAGAAACAACAGAGGTGCAGAAAGAGGGATGAGGGTTGAGAAAGAGGCAAGAGAAGTACAGAAAGAAGCAACAGAGATGCAAAAACGGGGAACAGGAGTGGAGAAAGTGGCAAGAAGGGTGCAGAAAGAAGCAAGAGAGGTGCAGGAAGAAACAAAAGAAGAGCAGAAAGAAGGAACAGAGGTGCAGAAAGAGGCAAGAGGGGTGCAGAAAGAAAGGAAGAAGGGTACAGAAAGTAGCACGAGTGGTGCAGAAAGAAGCAAGAGAGGTGCAGAAAGAAGCAAGAGTAGTGCAGAAAGAAGCAACAGAGGTGCAGAAAAAGGCAAGAGGGGTGCAGAAAGAGGCAAAAGGGGTGGAGAAAGAGGCACAAGGGTTGTAGAAAGAAGGGACAGAGGTGCAGAAAGAAGCAAGAGAAGTACAGAAAGAAACAACAGAGGTGCAGAAAGAGGGATGAGGGTTCAGAAAGAGGCAAGAGAAGTACAGAAAGAAGCAACAGAGATGCAAAAACGTGGAACAGGAGTGGAGAAAGTGGCAAGAGGGGTGCAGAAAGAAGCAAGAGAGGTGCAGGAAGAAACAAAAGAAGAGCAGAAAGAAGGAACAGAGGTGCAGAAAGAGGCAAGAGGGGTGCAGAAAGAAAGGAAGAAGGGTGCAGAAAGTAGCACGAGTGGTGCAGAAAGAAGCAAGAGAGGTGCAGAAAGAAGCAAGAGTAGTGCAGAAAGAAGCAACAGAGGTGCAGAAAAAGGCAAGAGGGGTGTAAAAAGATGGAAGAGGGGTGCAGAAAGAGGCACGAGGGGTGCAGAAAGAAGCAAGAGATGTGCAGCAAGAAAGAAAAGAAGTGCAGAAAGAAGGAACAGAGGTGCAAAAAGAGGCAACAGGGGTAAAGAAAGAGCAAAGAGGGGTGGAAAAAGAGGCAAGGGGGTACAGAAAAAGGTAAGAGAGCTGCAAAAAGAAACAAAAGAAGTGTAGAAAGAAGGAAGAGACGTACAGAAAGAGGTAAGAGGGATACAGAAAGAGGCATAAGGGATGCAGAAAGAAGCGAGAGGTGCAGAAAGAAACAAAAGAACTGCAGAAAGAAGGAACAGAGGTGCAAAAAGAGGCAATACGGGTGCAGAAAGAAACAAAAGAAATGCAGAAAGAAAGGATAGAGGTGCAGAAAGAAGTAAGAGAAGTGCAGAAAGAAGCAACAGAGGTGCAGAAAGAGGGATGAGGGGTGGAGAAAGAGGCAAGAGAAGTGCAGAAAGAAGCATCTGAGATGCAAAACGGGGGAACAGGGGTGGAGAAAGTGGCAAGAGGGTGCAGAAAGAAGCAAGAAAGGTACAGAAAGAAACAATGAAAGAGCAGAAAGAAGGAAAAGAGGTACAGAAAGAGGCAAGAGGGGTGCAGAAAGAAGCACAAGTGGTGCAGAAAGAAGCAAAGAGGTGCAGAAAGAAGCAAGAGTAGCACAGAAAGAAGCAACAGAGGTGCAGAAAGAGGCAAGAGGGGTACAAAAAGAGGGAAGAGGGGTGCAGAAAGAGGCACAAGGGGTGCCGAAAGAAGTAAGAAATGTGCAGCAAGAAACATAATAGAAGTGCAGAAAGAAGGAACAGAGGTGCAGAAAGAGGCAACAGGGGTGAAGAAAGAGGGAAGAGGAGTGGAGAAAGAGGCAAGAGAGGAACAGAAAGAAACAAAAGAAGAGCAGAAAGAAGGAACAGAGGTACATAAAGAGGCAAGAGGGGTGCAGAAAGAGGAAAAAGGGGTGCAGAAAGAAGCGAGAGGTGCAGAAAGAAACAAAAGACGTGCAGAAAGAAGGAACAGAGGTGCAGCCAGAGGCAAGAGGGGTGCAGAAAGAAAGAAAAGAAGTGCAGAAAGAAGCAACAGAGGTTCAGAATGAGGCAAGAGGAGTGCAGAAAGAGGGAAGAGGGTGCAGAAAGAGGCACAAGGGGTGCAGAAAGAATCAACAGAGGTGCAGAAAGAAGCAAGAGAAGTGCATAAAGAAGCAACAGAGATATAGAAAGGGGGAAGTGGGGTGGAGAAAGAGGCAAGATGGATACAGAAAGAAACAAGAGAGGTGCAGAAAGAAACAAAATAAGTGAAGAAATAAGGAACCGAGGTGCAGAATTCTTTTTTTATTTTATTTTATTTTTAGAGTTTTATAGAGGTCGAACCAGACCCGTGAGGGTATCAAAGCGCTTTATAGGATTGACAGGTGGTAAAAACAGTCTTAGGACGGGTGTATACAATTGCGATAGGAACAGGTAGATGCATAATACAAGGAAAGAAATAATAGGCAGTAACATATCCCGGATACAGTTGGGATAAAAACAGGTAGATACATTATATGAGAGAGCATCTGTCTCAATTCCCAGGTGGGAGCCCAGAAGTGCCAGGTTGGTATCATCCGGAAGAACCATGGGTAATGCCGTAATAGAAGGAGAAACAAAATCGCTGGGGTGATTGAAATGCAAGCGTTAAGCGAGGAATTTGCCCATAAGGAAAGTTTTGGCCTCCTTTTTAAATTGTGCCAAAGATGGAAGTCTTCTGATGGTGGGCGGGAGTGAGTTCCATATTCTTGGGGCGGCCCCAGAGAAGGCCCGATTGTAGATTTTTTTTCCCGCAAGCATGCTGGTTGGAGCAAAAGGTCTCTGGTGGATCGGGAGTTTCTGGCTCCTCCGGATATCACGAGTTTCTGGGCGAGAAAAGCTGGGGACTTGGAGTATAGAGCCTTGTGAGTCATGCAAGCCAGCTTGAGTTGGATTCTGGCCTCGAGAGGAAGCTAGTTTAGAGCTTTGAGGTGGGGAGAGATATGGTCGAATTTCTTTGAACCTGTTAGGAGTCTGGCGGCGGCATTGAGGCAGGCTTTCAATGGGGCCAAAGAGTTCTTGGGTAGACCTGCGAGGGTAGAGCACCCATATTCTAGTCTGGAGATGACTAGTGCCTGGGTTGCCATTTTTAGGTCGGGGTGTTGAGGAAAGGTTTCAGGTATCTTAGGTAGCTCAGGTAAAATCTGGCAGTTTTGGCCATCGAATTGATATGGCCACGCATATTCAAATTGCAGTCTAGGGTTATTCCCAGGGATTTAGCAGAGTCCACAATGGTAGGAGGGCAGTTTAACGCTGTGATAGCCTTGATCCATTCCTGAATGTCTGAATTGGTTTTGGGTGGGGAGATAAGGAGAAATTCTGTTTTTTTTGCGTTAAGTTTGAGCTGGTTAGAGGTGAGCCAATGCACCGTCTGCTTCAAGGCCTCATTCAGGGAGTGAATGTCCTCAGGGGAAGAGATTTTAATGTAGATCTGTGTGTCGTCGGCATACAAGTGATAGACGATGTTGGCGTTGTGTAGCACCTCTGTGAGCGGTTCCTGGTAAAGATTGAAGAGGGTAGGGGACAAGGTTGATCCTTGGGGGACTCCAACCGTGATCGGAGAGGGAGCGGATAAGTTGCCGTTGATAAGGATTCTCTGTGAGCGATTCTGGAGGAAAGACCTAAACCATTCAAGAACGGTGCCATCCAATCCCATCCGGAGTTTGAGGCGATCCAGGAGCGTTTTGTGGTTGACCGTATCGAACGCCGAGGATAGGTCTAGGAGGATTAGGAGACAGGTTTTGCCTTGGTCAAGGGCTTGGAGGGCATCATCCACGATGTGAAGGAGGGTGGTTTCCGTGCTGTGTCCAGGTCTGAACCCGTATTGGAAGTCATCAAGTAGGTGGAAGTTGGTAATGTGTTGGCTCAACTGCTGTCGCACACATTTCTCCAGAACATTCGCTAGGAGTGGGATGTTTGATATCGGTCTATAGTTGTCAGGCGAAGCAGGATCCAGCATGGGTTTCTTTAAGATGGGGATGACTTGTCCGGCTTTGAGAGAGTCAGGTATCGATCCCTGTAGTAGGGATGCATTGATTATTGCAGTCCAAGAAGGGATGATCGCCTGAGAAACGGCGGCTAGGCAGTTAGAAGGGAGAGGATCATTGTAGTGATTGTTCGGGTTTATGGAAGATAGAATTTTTGAGACAGAGTGTTCGTCATAGACTTTAAAGTTGGACCAGTGCGCTAGGTTTTTGGGTGAAGTGTGGGAGGCCAGTGCGGAGAGAAGAGGTAAAGCAGGCGTAGTTTGGGAGTGTGTTGTGGTATTGAGTTTGTTTCCTAGTGCAGTGATTTTGTCACAGAAGAAGGAGGAAAATTCCTCACAAGAAATTAGAGATTTAGGGGTTTCTTTGGAGGTTTTAGCCAGTTTGTTAGATTGATGTTTGACCAGGTCGAATAGCTTGCGAGGTCTGTTCTTGGCGTTCTCCAGTTCTGTTCTGAAATATTTTTTTTTGCGTTGAGGATTTTCCTATTGTAGGCATTTCTGGACTGACGGAGCAGTTTTAGATGGGCTGCTGACAGGTGCTGTTTCCAGTTACGTTCTGACTGCCGGAGGGATCTCCTCTCCATGTTGAGGGAACCGTTGAACCAGGGATTCCTGTCTTTGATCTGGGTTCTTTTTAGTTTTAGCGGAGCAAGGTCATCGAGAATGTTGGATATAGCTGTAGAATAATGATCAGTGAGGTTGTTGACTGTAGAGAAATGGGGGGGTACTAGGTCCAACTCACAGCGGGCAGCCAGTTTCCCGTGGTCAAGGTTCTTGGTGTCTCTAACCCAGCGTTTAGGAATCAGGGGTTGTGGTGTCCAAATCTTGTGGGTGCCAGGCAGAAGGAAGCTGATAGCGTGGTGGTCAGACCAATCACATGTGTCTATAGAGAGAAGTGTGACCGCTGAATCCTTGGCGATGATCCAGTCCAGAGTGGAGCCTTTCGAGTGAGTTGGGAGTGAGCAGGCTTGGGTAAGGGCTCGGTCGGCCAAGAAGTCTCTGATGGCATTGACCTGAGGGTTCTTGGGGTCATTCCAGTGCAAGTTGAAGTCGCCAAGGAAAATGTCATTAGAGTTAGCGGAGGCCTTGGCTGTGATGATTTCCATGAGGAGGTCGGTGAAGGTGTCATTCGTGCCTGGGGGGTGGTAAAAGATGTGCAGTCTGCACAGTTGGGTGGTGGCGTTGCATATGGAAAGTGCAAGGTATTCGCAGGAGTCTGTAGGATCAGTCAGAAGTTCAGTAACATGGAGGTTAGAGCAGTAGATGCAGGCAATGCCTCCCCCTTTTTTATGGGATTGCCTGTCCAGCCTTACGATGGTGTAATTGGGCGGGACTAAGAGGTCTAGGCAGGGCGATGAGGATTAATTGAGCCAAGATTCAGTCAAGACCGCTAAGTCCGATTTTTGGCTCAGGATGAGATCGGCGACATCAGAGGCATGCTTTACTGCTGATCGGCAGTTAATTAGGAGGCCGGATAGTGGGGGGTCGGAGTGAGTGTCTAGAATAGGGGCAGAGATGGGTACTAGCGCTAGGTTGCTGTTGATGACTCCTCTGTCGCGGAGGGTAGCTGATCTGTTGGGGTTGGATGCAACCGTGCAGATAGTGTGTTCGTCACTCAGATCTAGGGGGTATGGGCTAATCAGGACTGAATCATAGCTAATGAGGAGGTCTGCAACTTCTTCCTCTGTGAGGTCTAGAGGGCTAGGCATTGTGGGGGGCGGTATGTAGGTACGGAGGAGGGCCAGAGTTTCCTCATCTGAGAGGTGGCAAGGCTGCTTGCGAGGGCGCAGGTGTCTCAGGGATAGCGGTAGAGGGTGAGCGGGGGCTCAGAGGAAGAGGGGGGAGTAGAGTTCTGCGAGAGCTTGAAGTTCGAGAAGGAGAGGTTCTGTGAGGCGCAGGAGGTTCTTTAGATCCAGAATTGAGTTGTGGATGCTAAGGGTTAGTTCGGTAGCTCTGCGGTGGAGAGTATCCAAATCCCAAAAGGAGGGATGCTCTTGCGGGCAGGGGGCCGGAGGAGTGGGAGCGATTCTGATGGGATGTGCTGGTAGCCTAGTAGTGAGGCTGAGTCGGCCAGTGTCATGAACCCTTGCCGGAGTTTCAATATCCCTATGAGAGGGGAGATTTTGCGGGCAGGAGGTTAGAGGTATGGGAACGTATCTGTTGGCAGGAGCTGGTAGCATGGTGGAGGGGCTGGGTCGGCTAGAGTCGAGAGTCCTAGGTGGAGTTTCAGAAACCACGAGAGAGGGAAGAACTTGCGGGCTAGAGTCGATAGACCTAGGAGGAGTTTCAGACACCATGAGAGAGGGAAGAGCTTGCAGGAAGGCGGTCAGAGGTTTAGGCACACGTCGGTTGGCAGGTGTTGTGGCCTGGTGGTGGGGCTAGGTCGACCAGTGTCATGAGCCCTAGGAAGGATGGTTTGTGACGGGTTTGGTACCCTTGGCGGATTGGGCGAGAGATGGTGCGGGAGGAGAGTGGACGGAGGTAGGTTGTGTACATGTTCTTTTAGGAGAGTGAAGAGGTCTGCAAATTTATTGAGGCCTTTAGGTGGAGCTTGGTTTGCGGAGGGTGCGGTTCTGAGTTTATAGCCGTATGGAATGTTCCTGGCTTGGTGTACCTTAAGGAGGTTCGAGAAGGCATTGCGCCATAGGGATGTTTTCCTGGAGTAGAAGATGAGGTCATTTATGACTGTGCCCTTGTCCACGCTGAATCGCAAGTCAGAGACCAGGGTCTTGGGATGACTTTTCGGGATGGAATGTTTGAAGGATTTAGCGGCGGGTTTGGAGAGATTAGCCGGATAGACCAAGATGTAGGTGTTGTCACCCATGGAGGTCAAGCAGGGTCCTGCCATGCTGGGGAGAAGTGGGGAGGCTTCCGCCAAGGAGGTCCGCAGAAATTTCGGACTCTGGCTGTGAGGAACAAGCTTTGGGGACTACGCAGGAAGACCGCCAACTATCAGGGAGTCCCGAAGGACGGGAGCAGCAAAATATCCAGTGGCTGGACGGAATGCGAGAGAGTAGGGTACCATAGGGGAGCATGATCTCAATGCACCCCACAATGGCTCCGTGGAGGAAAGTCAGGGGAAGATCAAGTATGCGGGGGAGAGGCACCAAAGGGCCGAAACAAGGTGGGCGATACCCCATATGAGAGGGGCACGTAGCTGGCGCAGCAGGTCTCTGGGCCGCTTCATCCGTAAGCAGGATATCACTGTTCTAGGAGGCCGTCTGCAGGTGCGAGGCTGGCTGGGAAGCGCTGATGCGAGAGGCCACAAGGAGAGGTTGCAGCGGGCTGAGATCGATGGGAGACCTCAGGGGCGAAGCTGCGGTGGGACAGACCCAGTCGCGCCGAGGCAGGCCTCAGCGCCATGCTCCTTGTATGGGACAGGAAGGCAGGGAGCAGCATAGGAAGAGGCGCTCACCAGCCCAGGTGTCGCAGCCCCATACCCAGGTAGAACAGCAGATATTCATTTTCCCAAGTCCAGATTAGGTAGAGAGCGAAGGGGGAGGGGGGACAGGCTCACCCAGAACAAGTTGCCAGGGGCCTGGGCTGGTCAGGGCGAAGAGTTGCAGTCAGACTCACCAGACACAGGTTGCCAGGGGCCTGGGCCGGTCAAGGCGAGGAGTAGCAGTCATCCACAGAAACCTGTGCCAGCGGCACAAGATCTAGGAAAATAAGAGGGTGCAGCCCTCTGCTGGTCCTAGACAAAGCGTCGATCCTTCGGAGGTGGAGGACTGCGGCCAGAAAGATAAGGCCATAAATCAAAACCCACGGTGAAGGCAGTGGGCAGAGGGTGCAGGCCCAGGGTTCAAATGACCAAACAGCGCCGGCTATCACCGCCAGGCATCCCAGCTCTGAGCCGGGCAGAAGGGAAGCAAGGCAAAGCTGTAATATGGCACCGCAGACCAAATGGTGCCGGTGCCCACAATCCCGGATTAGAAAATCATGCCCCGGCCAGGACGACCCAAAGGCACCAGGACTTGTGGTGGCGAGTGGGCGTTGCAGTCTCATGGATCTCGGGAGCAGTTTGCACCAGCAGCCACCGTGGGGCAGCTGAGCTCCGGGCCGGATGCAAGGGCAGCAAAGCAGGGCTGCGAAACGGAGACGCAAATCCAATCAAAGGAGCAGGCTCCGGTCAGGATGACCCCAGGGCATCCAGACTCCCAGCAGTGATGAGGAGGCCGCAAAATTTTGGATCAGACCCCGCCGGCAACCATCACCTGGCAGCCGAGCCACGGGACCGACAGAAGGGCAGCCAAAATGGTGTCCAGGATCAAATGGCGCCATTGATCATCGCCCCCCTGCAGGAAAAGGGCCAGAGGAGAGATGATCCCACTACCAGGTGCTGGCCGCAAGGCCCCGGTCAAGTCCTCTGGGGCGAGAGACGACGGCAGCAGGTACTCCGGGACGAAGGACGACGGCAGTGGGCCGGGACTCGTCACAGAACTCGCCAGGCCAACGGGAGGCCAACGGGCTTCTGCACACCGGGCCCCCCCCCCCGGCACCAGGAGACTTCTATCTCCAGGAGGCCGGCACAGGAACCAGGAGATCCGGCACCGACAATCAAGGGCCTACCCTCCAGCAGCAGACCAGCCACGGAGCAGGGGACCAGCCCAGTAGTGCCAGGGTCCGGGCAGCGCAGGCACAGACCGGAACAGCAACGGCAGTCAATCGAGGTAAGTTGGCTGTTAATATCCGCTTACGTGGTATGGATCGGCAGGGTGCCCAGTACGGTTCGGGGGCAGGTGGGTGGCGGGCCGGTGGCATGGTTTTTACGGGGATATTTACCAAATTGGTAATCCCCAAACCAGGAGCTCCTCGGGAGGCTTCTACTCGGCGGCCATCTTGGCAAGCAGAAAGAGGCAAGAGTGGTGCAGGAAGAGGGAAGAGGGGTGTGAAAGAGGCACAAGGGGTACAGAAAGAAGCAAGAGAGTTGAAGAAAGAAACAAAAGAAGTGCAGAAAGAAGGAACAGAGGAGCAGAAAGAGGCAAGAGGGGTGCAGAAAGAGGGAAGCGGGGTGCAGAAAGAGGCACAAGGGTTGCAGAAAGAAGGGACAGAGGTGCAGAAAGAAGCAAGAGAAGTGCGAAAATAAGCAACAGAGGTGCAGAAAGAGGGATGAGGGGTGGAGAAAGAGGCAAGAGAAGTGTAGAAAGAAGCAACAGAGATGCAAAAAAGGGAAACAGGGGTGGAGAAAGTGGCAAGAGGGGTGCAGAAAGAAACAAGAGAGGTGCAGAAAGATACAAAAGAAGAGCAGAAAGAAGGAAAAGAGGTGCAGAAAGAGGCAAGAGGGGTGCAGAAAGAGGGAAGAGGGGTGCAGAAAGAAGCACGAGTGGTGCAGAAAGAAGCAAAAAGGTGCAGAAAGAAGCAAGAGGGTGCAAAAAGAGGGCAGAAGGATGCAGAAAGAGGCACGAGGGGTACAGAAAGAAGCAAGAGATGTGCAGAAAGAAACAAAAGAAGTGCAGGAAGAAGGAACAGAGGTGCAGAAAGAGGCAAAAGGGGTGAGGAAAGAGGGAAGAGGGGTGGAGAAAGAGGCAAGGGGGTGCAGAAAGAAGCAAGAGAGCTGCAGAAAGAAACCATAGAAGTGCAGAAAGAAGGAACACAGGTGCAGAAAGAGGCAAGAGGGGTACAAAAAGAGGCAAAAGGGGTGCAGAAAGAAGCGAGAGGGGCAGAAAGAAACAAAAGAAGTGCAGAAAGAAGGAACAGAGGTGTAGAAAGAGGCAAGAGGGGAGCAGAAAGAGAGAAGAGGGGTGTGAAAGAGGCACGAGGGGTGCAGAAAGAAGGGGCAGAGTTGCAGAAAGAAGCACGAGAAATGCAGAAATAAGCAAGAGAGGTGTAGAAAGACGGATGAGGGGTAAAGAAAGACGCAAGAGAAGTGCAGAAAGAAGCAAAAGAGATGCAAAAAGGGGAATAGGGGTAGAGAAAGTGGCAAGAGGGGTGCAGAAAGAAGCAAGAGAGGTGCAGAAAGAAACAAAAGAATAGCAAAAAGAAGGAACAGATGTGCAGAAAGAGGCAAGAGGGGTGCAGAAAGAGGGAAGATGGGTGCAGAAAGAAGCACGAGTGGTGCAGAAAGAAGCAAAGAGGTGCATAAAGAAACAAGAGTAGTGCAGAAAGAAGCAACAGAGGTGCAGAAAGAGGCAAGAGGAGTACAGAAAGAGGGATGAGGTCTGCAAATAGAGGCACGAGGCGAGGGGTTCAGAAAGAAGCAAGAGAGATGCAGAAATAAGCAAGAGAAAAGCAGAAAGAAGCAACAGAGATGCAGAAAGGGGGAAGTGGGGTGAAGAAAGAGGCAAGAGGGATACAGAAAGAAACAAGAGAGGTGCAGAAAGAAACAAAATAAGTGCAGAAAGAAGGAACAGAGGTGAAGAAAGAGGCAAGAGGGGTGCAGAAAGAGGTAAGCGGGTGCAGAAAGAGGCACAAGGGTTGCAGAAAGAAGGGGCAGAGTTGCAGAAAGAAGCACGAGAAGTGCAGAAAGAAGCAACAGAGGTGCAGAAAGAGGGATGAGGGGTAGAGAAAGAGGCAAGAGAAGTGCAGGAAGAAGTGACAGATGCAAAAAGGGGAACAGGGGTGGTGAAAGTGGGAAGAGGGGTGCAGAAAGAAGCAAGAGAGGTGCAGAAAGAAACAAAAGAAGTGCAGAAAGAGGGAACAGAGGTGCAGAAAGAGGGAAGAGGGGTATGAAAGAAGCACAAGTGGTGCAGAAAAAAGCAAGAGACGTGCAGAAAGAAGAATGAGAGTTGCAGAAAGAAACAAAAGAAGTGCAGAAAGGAGAAACGGTGGTACAGAAAGAGGGGTGCAAAAAGAGGGAAGAGGGGTGCAGAAATAGGCACAAGGGTTGCAGAAAGAAGGGACAGAGGTGCAGAATGACGGGTGGAGAAAGAGGCAAGAGAAGTGCAGAAAGAACCAAGAGAGGTTCAGAAAGAAACAAAAGAAGAGCAGAAAGAAGGAACAGAGGTGCAGAAAGAGTCAACAGGGGTGAAGAAAGAGGGAGGAGGGGTCGAGAAAGAGGCAAGGGGTGCAGAAAGAAGCAAGAGAGCTGCATAAAGAAACAAAAGAAGTGCAGGAAGAAGGAACAGAGATGCAGAAAGAGGCAGGAGGGGTGCAGAAAGAGGGAAGAGGGGTGCAGAAGGGGTGCAGAAAGATACAAAAGAATAGCAGAAGGAAGGAACAGAGGTGCAGAAAGAGGCAAGAGAGGTGCAGAAAGATGCAAGAGGGGTGCACAAAGAAGCAAGTGAGGTGTAGAAAGAGGCAAGTGGGGTGCAGAAAGAGGGAAGAGGGGTGCAGAAAGATACAAAAGAAGAGCAGAAAGAAGGAACAGAGGTGCAAAAAGAGGCAAGAGGGGTACAGAAAGAGGCAAAAGGGGTGCAGAAAGAAGCGAGAGGGGCAGAAAGAAACAAAAGAAGTGCAGAAAGAAGGAACAGAGGTGCAGAAAGAGGCAAGAGGGGAGCAGAAAGAGGGAAGAGAGGTGTGAAAGAGGCACAAGGGATGCAGAAAGAAGCAAGTGGGGTACAGAAATAAGCAAGAGAGTTACAGAAATAAACAAAAGAAGTGCGGAAAGATGGAACAGAGGTGCACAAAGAGGCAAGAGAGGTGCAGAAAGAGGGAAGAGGGGTGCAGAAAGAGGCACAAGGGTTGCAGAAAGAAGGAACAGGGGTGCAGAAAGAAGCAAGAGAAAGGCAGAAACAAGCAACAGAGGTACAGAAAGAGGGATGAGGGGTAAAGAAAGAGGCAAGAGAAGTGCAGAAAGAAGCAAAAGAGATGCAAAAAGGGAGAATAGGGGTGGAGAAAGTGGCAAGGGGTGCAGAAAGAAGCAAGAGAGGTGCAGAAAAAACAAAAGAATAGCAAAAGAAGGAACAGAGGTGCAGAAAGAGGCAAGAGGGATGCAGAAAGAGGGAAGAGGGGTGCAGAAAGAAGCACTAGTGGTGCACAAAGAAGCAAAGAGGTGCAGAAAGAAACAAGAGTAGTGCAGAAAGAAGCAACAGAGGTGCAGAGAGAGGAAAAAGGGTGCAAGAAGAGGGGTGCAAAAAGAAGCAAGAGAGCTGCAGAAAGAAACAAAATAAATGCAGAAAGAAGGAACAGAGGTGCAGAAAGAGGGATGAGGGGTAGAGAAAGAGGCAAGAGAAGTGCAGGAAGAAGTGACAGAGATGCAAAAAGGGGAACAGGGGTGGTGAAAGTGGCAAGAGGGGTGCAGAAAGAAGCAAGAGAGGTGCAGAAAGAAACAAAAGAAGTGCAGAAAGAGGGAACAGAGGTGCAGAAAGAGGCAAGAGGGGTGCAGAAAGAGGGAAGACGGGTGTGAAAGAAGCACAAGTGGTGCAGAAAAAAGCAAGAGGCGTGCAGAAAGAAGAATGAGAGTTGCAGAAAGAAACAAAAGAAGTGCAGAAAGGAGGAATGGAGGTACAGAAAGAGGGAAGAAGGGTGCAAAAAGAGGGAAGAGGGGTGCAGAAAGAGGCACAAGGGTTGCAGAAAGAAGGGACAGAGGTGCAGAATGAGGGATGAGGGGTGGAGAAAGAGGCAAGAGAAGTGCAGAAAGAAGCAAGAGAGGTTCAAAAAGAAACAAAAGAAGAGCAAAAAGAAGGAACAGAGGTGTAGAAAGAGTCAACAGGGGTGAAGAAAGAGGGAAGAGGGGTCGAGAAAGAGGTAAGAGGTGCAGAAAGAAGCAAGAGAGCTGCAGAAAGAAACAAAAGAAGTGCAGGAAGAAGGAACAGAGATGCAGAAAGAGGCAGGAGGGGTTCAGAAAGAGGGAAGAGGGGTGCAGAAGGGGTGCAGAAAGATACAAAAGAATAGCAGAAGGAAGGAACAGAGATGCAGAAAGATGCAAGAGGGGTGCACAAAGAAGCAAGTGAGGTGTAGAAAGAGGCAAGTGGGGTGCAGAAAGAGGGAAGAGGGGTGCAGAAAGATACAAAAGAAGAGCAGAAAGAAGGAACAGAGGTGCAGAAAGAGGCAAGAGGGGTACAGAAAGAGGCAAAAGGGGTGCAGAAAGAAGCGAAAGGGGCAGAAAGAAACAAAAGAAGTGCAGAAAGAAGGAACAGAGGTGCAGAAAGAGGCAAGAGGGGAGCAGAAAGAGGGAAGAGGTGTGAAAGAGGCACAAGGGATGCCGAAGAAGCAAGTGGGGTACAGAAATAAGCAAGAGAGTTACAGAAATAAACAAAAGAAGTGCGGAAAGATGGAACAGAGGTGCAGAAAGAGGCAAGAGAGGTGCAGAAAGAGGGAAGAGGGGTGCAGAAAGAGGCACAAGGGTTGCAGAAAGAAGGAACAGGGGTGCAGAATGAAACAAGAAAAAGGCAGAAACAAGCAACAGAGGTACAGAAAAAGAGGGATGAGGGGTAAAGAAAGAGGCAAGAGAAGTGCAGAAAGAAGCAAAAGAGATGCAAAAAGGGAGAATAGGGGTGGAGAAAGTGGCAAGGGGGTGCAGAAAGAAGCAAGAGAGGTGCAGAAAAAAACAAAAGAATAGCAAAAAGAAGGAACAGAGGTGCAGAAAGAGGCAAGAGGGATGCAGAAAGAGGGAAGAGGGGTGCAGAAAGAAGCACTAGTGGTGCCAAAGAAGCAAAGAGGTGCAGAAAGAAACAAGAGTAGTGCAGAAAGAAGCAACAGAGGTGCAGAGAGAGGAAACATGGGTGCACGAAGAGGGGTGCAAAAAGAAGCAAGAGAGCTGCAGAAAGAAAAAAAAGAGATGCAAAAAGGGGAATAGGGGTAGAGAAAGTGGCAAGAGGGGTGCAGACAAAAGCAAGAGGGGTACAGAAATAAGCAAGAGAAATGCAGAAAGAAGCAACAGAGGTGTAGAAAGACGGATGAGGGGTAAAGAAAGACGCAAGAGAAGTGCAGAAAGAAGCAAAAGAGATGCAAAAAGGGGAATAGGGGTAGAGAAAGTGGCAAGAGGGGTGCAGAAAGAAGCAAGAGAGGTGCAGAAAGAAACAAAAGAATAGCAAAAAGAAGGAACAGATGTGCAGAAAGAGGCAAGAGGGGTGCAGAAAGAGGGAAGATGGGTGCAGAAAGAAGCACGAGTGGTGCAGAAAGAAGCAAAGAGGTGCATAAAGAATCAAGAGTAGTGCAGAAAGAAGCAACAGAGGTGCAGAAAGAGGCAAGAGGAGTACAGAAAGAGGGATGAGGTCTGCAAATAGAGGCACGAGGGGTTCAGAAAGAAGCAAGAGAGATGCAGAAAGAAGCAAGAGAAAAGCAGAAAGAAGCAACAGAGATGCAGAAAGGGGAAGTGGGGTGGAGAAAGAGGCAAGAGGGATACAGAAAGAAACAAGAGAGGTGCAGAAAGAAACAAAATAAGTGCAGAAAGAAGGAACAGAAGTGAAGAAAGAGGCAAGAGGGGTGCAGAAAGAGGGAAGCGGGGTGCAGAAAGAGGCACAAGGGTTGCAGAAAGAAGGGGCAGAGTTGCAGAAAGAAGCACGAGAAGTGCAGAAAGAAGCAACAGAGGTGCAGAAAGAGGGATGAGGGGTAGAGAAAGAGGCAAGAGAAGTGCAGGAAGAAGTGACAGAGATGCAAAAAGGGGAACAGGGGTGGTGAAAGTGGCAAGAGGGGTGCAGAAAGAAGCAAGAGAGGTGCAGAAAGAAACAAAAGAAGTGCAGAAAGAGGGAACAGAGGTGCAGAAAGAGGCAAGAGGGGTGCAGAAAGAGGGAAGAGGTGTGTGAAAGAAGCACAAGTGGTGCAGAAAAAGCAAGAGGCATGCAGAAAGAAGAATGAGAGTTGCAGAAAGAAACAAAAGAAGTGCAGAAAGGAGAAACGGAGGTACAGAAAGAAGGAAGAGGGGTGCAAAAAGAGGGAAGAGGGGTGCAGAAAGAGGCACAAGGGTTGCAGAAAGAAGGGACAGAGGTGCAGAATGAGGGGTGGAGAAAGAGGCAAGAGAAGTGCAGAAAGAAGCAAGAGAGGTTCAGAAAGAAACAAAAGAAGAGCAGAAAGAAGGAACAGAGGTGCAGAAAGAGTCAACAGGGGTGAAGAAAGAGGAAGAGGGGTCGAGAAAGAGGCAAGAGGTGCAGAAAGAAGCAAGAGAGCTGCAGAAAGAAACAAAAGAAGTGCAGGAAGAAGGAACGGAGATGCAGAAAGAGGCAGGAGGGGTGCAGAAAGAGGGAAGAGGTGTGCAGAAAGATACAAAAGAATAGCAGAAGGAAGGAACAGAGGTGCAGAAAGAGGCAAGAGAGGTGCAGAAAGATGCAAGAGGGGTGCACAAAGAAGCAAGTGAGGTGTAGAAAGAGGCAAGTGGGGTGCAGAAAGAGGGAAGAGGGGTGCAGAAAGATACAAAAGAAAAGCAGAAAGAAGGAACAGAGGTGCAGAAAGAGGCAAGAGGGGTACAGAAAGAGGCAAAAGGGGTGCAGAAAGAAGCGAGAGGGGCAGAAAGAAACAAAAGAAGTGCAGAAAGAAGGAACAGAGGTGCAGAAAGAGGCAAGAGGGGTAGAAGAAAGAGGGAAGAGAGGTGTAGAAAGAGGCACAAGGGGTGCAGAAAGAAGCAAGAGAGCTGCAGAAAGAAACAAAAGAAGTGCAGAAAGATGGAACAGAGGTGCAGAAAGAGGCAAGAGAGGTGCAGAAAGAGGGAAGAGGGGTGCAGAAAGAGGCACAAGGGTTGCAGAAAGAAGGAACAGGGTGCAGAAAGAAGCAAGAGAAAGGCAGAAACAAGCAACAGAGGTACAGAAAGAGGGATGAGGGGTAAAGAAAGAGGCAAGAGAAGTGCAGAAAGAAGCAAAAGAGATGCAAAAAGGGAGAATAGGGGTGGAGAAAGTGGCAAGGGGTGCAGAAAGAAGCAAGAGAGGTGCAGAAAAAACAAAAGAATAGCAAAAAGAAGGAACAGAGGTGCAGAAAGAGGCAAGAGGGATGCAGAAAGAGGGAAGAGGGGTGCAGAAAGAAGCACTAGTGGTGCACAAAGAAGCAAAGAGGTGCAGAAAGAAACAAGAGTAGTGCAGAAAGAAGCAACAGAGGTGCAGAGAGAGGAAAAAGGGGTGCAAGAAGAGGGGTGCAAAAAGAAGCAAGAGAGCTGCAGAAAGAAACAAAAGAAGTGCAGAAAGAGGGAACAGAGGTGCAGAAAGAGGCAAGAGGGGTGCGGGAAGAGGGGTGTGAAAGAAGCACAAGTGGTGCAGAAAAAAGCAAGAGGCGTGCAGAAAGAAGAATGAGAGTTGCAGAAAGAAACAAAAGAAGTGCAGAAAGGAGAAACGGAGGTACAGAAAGAGGGAAGAGGGGTGCAAAAAGAGGGAAGAGGGGTGCAGAAAGAGGCACAAGGGGTTGCAGAAAGAAGGGACAGAGGTGCAGAATGAGGGATGAGGGGTGGAGAAAGAGGCAAGAGAAGTGCAGAAAGAAGCAAGAGAGGTTCAGAAAGAAACAAAAGAAGAGCAGAAAGAAGGAACAGAGGTGTAGAAAGAGTCAACAGTGGTAAAGAAAGAGGGAAGAGGGGTCAAGAAAGAGGCAAGGGGTGCAGAAAGAAGCAAGAGAGCTGCAGAAAGAAACAAAAGAAGTGCAGGAAGAAGGAACAGAGATGCAGAAAGAGGCAGGAGGGGTGCAGAAAGAGGGAAGAGGTGCAGAAGGGTGCAGAAAGATACAAAAGAATAGCAGAAGGAAGGAACAGAGGTGCAGAAAGATGCAAGAGGGGTGCACAAAGAAGCAAGTGAGGTGTAGAAAGAGGCAAGTGGGGTGCAGAAAGAGGAAGAGGGGTGCAGAAAGATACAAAAGAAGAGCAGAAAGAAGGAACAGAGGTGCAGAAAGAGGCAAGAGGGGTACAGAAAGAGGCAAAAGGGGTGCAGAAAGAAGCGAGAGGGGCAGAAAGAAACAAAGAAGTGCAGAAAGAAGGAACAGAGGTGCAGAAAGAGGCAAGAGGGGAGCAGAAAGAGGGAAGAGGTGTGAAAGAGGCACAAGGGATGCAGAAAGAAGCAAGTGGGGTACAGAAATAAGCAAGAGAGTTACAGAAATAAACAAAAGAAGTGCGGAAAGATGGAACAGAGGTGCAGAAAGAGGCAAGAGAGGTGCAGAAAGAGGGAAGAGGGTGCAGAAAGAGGCACAAGGGTTGCAGAAAGAAGGAACAGGGGTGCAGAAAGAAGCAAGAGAAAGGCAGAAACAAGCAACAGAGGTACAGAAAGAGGGATGAGGGGTAAAGAAAGAGGCAAGAGAAGTGCAGAAAGAAGCAAAAGAGATGCAAAAAGGAGAATAGGGGTGGAGAAAGTGGCAAGGGGTGCAGAAAGAAGCAAGAGAGGTGCAGAAAAAACAAAAGAATAGCAAAAAGAAGGAACAGAGGTGCAGAAAGAGGCAAGAGGGATGCAGAAAGAGGGAAGAGGGTGCAGAAAGAAGCACTAGTGGTGCACAAAGAAGCAAAGAGGTGCAGAAAGAAACAAGAGTAGTGCAGAAAGAAGCAACAGAGGTGCAGAGAGAGAAAAAGGGTGCAAGAAGAGGGTGCAAAAAGAAGCAAGAGAGCTGCAGAAAGAAACAAAAGAAGTGCAGAAAGAAGGAACAGAGGTGCAGAAAGAGGCAAGAGGGGTGCAGAAAGAGGAAGAGGGGTGTGAAAGAAGCACAAGTGGTGCAGAAAAAAGCAAGAGGCGTGCAGAAAGAAGAATGAGAGTTGCAGAAAGAAACAAAAGAAGTGCAGAAAGGAGAAACGGAGGTACAGAAAGAGGGAAGAGGGGTGCAAAAGAGGGAAGAGGGGTGCAGAAAGAGGCACAAGGGTTGCAGAAAGAAGGGACAGAGGTGCAGAATGAGGGATGAGGGGTGGAGAAAGAGGCAAGAGAAGTGCAGAAAGAAGCAAGAGAGGTTCAGAAAGAAACAAAAGAAGAGCAGAAAGAAGGAACAGAGGTGCAGAAAGAGTCAACAGTGGTGAAGAAAGAGGGAAGAGGGGTCGAGAAAGAGGCAAGGGGTGCAGAAAGAAGCAAGAGAGCTGCAGAAAGAAACAAAAGAAGTGCAGGAAGAAGGAACAGAGATGCAGAAAGAGGCAGGAGGGGTGCAGAAAGAGGGAAGAGGGGTGCAGAAGGGGTGCAGAAAGATACAAAAGAATAGCAGAAGGAAGGAACAGAGGTGCAGAAAGAGGCAAGAGAGGTGCAGAAAGATGCAAGAGGGGTGCACAAAGAAGCAAGTGAGGTGTAGAAAGAGGCAAGTGGGGTGCAGAAAGAGGGAAAAGGTGTGCAGAAAGAAACAAAAGAAGTGCAGAAAGAAGGAACAGAGGTGCAAAAAGAGGCAAGAGGGGTACAGAAAGAGGCAAAAGGGGTGCAGAAAGAAGCGAGAGGGGCAGAAAGAAACAAAAGAAGTGCAGAAAGAGGGAACAGAGGTGCAGAAAGAGGCAAGAGGGGTGCAGAAAGAGGGAAGAGGTGTGTGAAAGAAGCACAAGTGGTGCAGAAAGAAGCAAGAGGCGTGCAGAAAGAAGAATGAGAGTTGCAGAAAGAAACAAAAGAAGTGCAGAAAGGAGAAACGGAGGTACAGAAAGAAGGAAGAGGGTGCAGAAAGAGGGAAGAGGGGTGCAGAAAGAGGCACAAGGGTTGCAGAAAGAAGGGACAGAGGTGCAGAATGAGGGGTGGAGAAAGAGGCAAGAGAAGTGCAGAAAGAAGCAAGAGAGGTTCAGAAAGAAACAAAAGAAGAGCAGAAAGAAGGAACAGAGGTGCAGAAAGAGTCAACAGGGGTGAAGAAAGAGGGAAGAGGGGTCGAGAAAGAGGCAAGGGGTGCAGAAAGAAGCAAGAGAGCTGCAGAAAGAAACAAAAGAAGTGCAGGAAGAAGGAACAGAGATGCAGAAAGAGGCAGGAGGGGTGCAGAAAGAGGGAAGAGGTGTGCAGAAAGATACAAAAGAATAGCAGAAGGAAGGAACAGAGGTGCAGAAAGAGGCAAGCGAGGTGCAGAAAGATGCAAGAGGGGTGCACAAAGAAGCAAGTGAGGTGTAGAAAGAGGCAAGTGGGGTGCAGAAAGAGGGAAGAGGGGTGCAGAAAGATACAAAAGAAAGCAGAAAGAAGGAACAGAGGTGCAGAAAGAGGCAAGAGGGGTGACAGAAAGAGGCAAAAGGGTGCAGAAAGAAGCGAGAGGTGCAGAAAGAAACAAAAGAAGTGCAGAAAGAAGGAACAGAGGTGCAGAAAGAGGCAAGAGGGGAGCAGAAAGAGGGAAGAGAGGTGTGAAAGAGGCACAAGGGATGCAGAAAGAAGCAAGTGGGGTACAGAAATAAGCAAGAGAGTTGCAGAAATAAACAAAAGAAGTGCAGAAAGATGGAACAGAGGTGCAGAAAGAGGCAAGAGAGGTGCAGAAAGAGGGAAGAGGGGTGCAGAAAGAGGCACAAGGGTTGCAGAAAGAAGGAACAGGGGTGCAGAAAGAAGCAAGAGAAAGGCAGAAACAAGCAACAGAGGTACAGAAAGAGGGATGAGGGGTAAAGAAAGAGGCAAGAGAAGTGCAGAAAGAAGCAAAAGAGATGCAAAAAGGAGAATAGGGGTGGAGAAAGTGGCAAGAGGGTGCAGAAAGAAGCAAGAGAGGTGCAGAAAAAACAAAAGAATAGCAAAAAGAAGGAACAGAGGTGCAGAAAGAGGCAAGAGGGATGCAGAAAGAGGGAAGAGGGTGCAGAAAGAAGCACTAGTGGTGCACAAAGAAACAAAGAGGTGCAGAAAGAAACAAGAGTAGTGCAGAAAGAAGCAACAGAGGTGCAGAGAGAGGAAAAGGGGTGCAAGAAGGCAAGGGGTGCAGAAAGAAGCAAGAGAGCTGCAGAAAGAAACAAAAGAAGTGCAGAAAGAGGGAACAGAGGTGCAGAAAGAGGCAAGAGGGGTGCAGAAGAGGAAGAGGGTGTGAAAGAAGCACAAGTGGTGCAGAAAAAGCAAGAGGCGTGCAGAAAGAAGAATGAGAGTTGCAGAAAGAAACAAAAGAAGTGCAGAAAGGAGAAACGGAGGTACAGAAAGAGGGAAGAGGGTGCAGAAAGAGGGAAGAGGGGTGCAGAAAGAGGCACAAGGGTTGCAGAAAGAAGGGACAGAGGTGCAGAAATGAGGGATGAGGGGTGGAGAAAGAGGCAAGAGAAGTGCAGAAAGAAGCAAGAGAGGTTCAGAAAGAAACAAAAGAAGAGCAGAAAGAAGGAACAGAGGTGTAGAAAGAGTCAACAGTGGTAAAGAAAGAGGGAAGAGGGGTCGAGAAAGAGGCAAGGGGTGCAGAAAGAAGCAAGAGAGCTGCAGAAAGAAACAAAAGAAGTGCAGGAAGAAGGAACAGAGATGCAGAAAGAGGCAGGAGGGGTGCAGAAAGAGGGAAGAGGGTGCAGAAGGTGCAGAAAGATACAAAAGAATAGCAGAAGGAAGGAACAGAGGTGCAGAAAGAGGCAAGAGGTGCAGAAAGATGCAAGAGGGGTGCACAAAGAAGCAAGTGAGGTGTAGAAAGAGGCAAGTGGGTGCAGAAAGAGGGAAGAGGGTGCAGAAAGATACAAAAGAAGAGCAGAAAGAAGGAACAGAGGTGCAGAAAGAGGCAAGAGGGGTACAGAAAGAGGCAAAGGGGTGCAGAAAGAAGCGAGAGGGGCAGAAAGAAACAAAAGAAGTGCAGAAAGAAGGAACAGAGGTGCAGAAAGAGGCAAGAGGGGAGCAGAAAGAGGGAAGAGGTGTGAAAGAGGCACAAGGGATGCAGAAAGAAGCAAGTGGGGTACAGAAATAAGCAAGAGAGTTACAGAAATAAACAAAAGAAGTGCGGAAAGATGGAACAGAGGTGCAGAAAGAGGCAAGAGAGGTGCAGAAAGAGGGAAGAGGGGTGCAGAAAGAGGCACAAGGGTTGCAGAAAGAAGGAACAGAGGTGCAGAAAGAAGCAAGAGAAAGTGCAGAAACAAGCAACAGAGGTACAGAAAGAGGGATGAGGGGTAAAGAAAGAGGCAAGAGAAGTGCAGAAAGAAGCAAAAGAGATGCAAAAAGGAGAATAGGGTGGAGAAAGTGGCAAGGGGTGCAGAAAGAAGCAAGAGAGGTGCAGAAAAAACAAAAGAATAGCAGAAAGAAGGAACAGAGGTGCAGAAAGAGGCAAGAGGGATGCAGAAAGAGGGAAGAGGGGTGCAGAAAGAAGCACTAGTGGTGCACAAAGAAGCAAAGAGGTGCAGAAAGAAACAAGAGTAGTGCAGAAAGAAGCAACAGAGGTGCAGAGAGAGGAAAAAGGGGTGCAAGAAGAGTGGTGCAAAAAGAAGCAAGAGAGCTGCAGAAAGAAACAAAAGAAATGCAGAAAGAAGGAACAGAGGTGCAGAAAGAGGGATGAGGGGTAGAGAAAGAGGCAAGAGAAGTGCAGGAAGAAGTGACAGAGATGCAAAAAGGGGAACAGGGGTGGTGAAAGTGGCAAGAGGGGTGCAGAAAGAAGCAAGAGAGGTGCAGAAAGAAACAAAGAAGTGCAGAAAGAGGGAACAGAGGTGCAGAAAGAGGCAAGAGGGGTGCAGAAAGGAAGAGGGTGTGAAAGAAGCACAAGTGGTGCAGAAAAAGCAAGAGGCGTGCAGAAAGAAGAATGAGAGTTGCAGAAAGAAACAAAAGAAGTGCAGAAAGGAGGAATGGAGGTACAGAAAGAGGGAAGAAGGGTGCAAAAAGAGGGAAGAGGGGTGCAGAAAGAGGCACAAGGGTTGCAGAAAGAAGGGACAGAGGTGCAGAATGAGGGATGAGGGGTGGAGAAAGAGGCAAGAGAAGTGCAGAAAGAAGCAAGAGAGGTTCAGAAAGAAACAAAAGAAGAGCAGAAAGAAGGAACAGAGGTGCAGAAAGAGTCAACAGGGGTGAAGAAAGAGGGAAGAGGGGTCGAGAAAGAGGTAAGAGGTGCAGAAAGAAGCAAGAGAGCTGCAGAAAGAAACAAAAGAAGTGCAGGAAGAAGGAACAGAGATGCAGAAAGAGGCAGGAGGGGTGCAGAAAGAGGGAAGAGGGGTGCAGAAGGGGTGCAGAAAGATACAAAAGAATAGCAGAAGGAAGGAACAGAGGTGCAGAAAGAGGCAAGAGAGGTGCAGCAAAGAAGCAAGTGAGGTGTAGAAAGAGGCAAGTGGGGTGCAGAAAGAGGGAAGAGGGGTGCAGAAAGATACAAAAGAAGAGCAGAAAGAAGGAACAGAGGTGCAGAAAGAGGCAAGAGGGGTACAGAAAGAGGCAAAAGGGGTGCAGAAAGAAGCGGAAGGGGCAGAAAGAAACAAAAGAAGTGCAGAAAGAAGGAACAGAGGTGCAGAAAGAGGCAAGAGGGGAGCAGAAAGAGGGAAGAGGTGTGAAAGAGGCACAAGGGATGCAGAAAGAAGCAAGTGGGGTACAGAAATAAGCAAGAGAGTTACAGAAATAAACAAAAGAAGTGCGGAAAGATGGAACAGAGGTGCAGAAAGAGGCAAGAGAGGTGCAGAAAGAGGGAAGAGGGGTGCAGAAAGAGGCACAAGGGTTGCAGAAAGAAGGAACAGGGGTGCAGAATGAAGCAAGAAACAGGCAGAAACAAGCAACAGAGGTACAGAAAGAGGGATGAGGGGTAAAGAAAGAGGCAAGAGAGGTGCAGAAAGAAACAAAAGAGATGCAAAAAGGGAGAATAGGGGTGGAGAAAGTGGCAAGGGGTGCAGAAAGAAGCAAGAGAGGTGCAGAAAAAACAAAAGAATAGCAAAAAGAAGGAACAGAGGTGCAGAAAGAGGCAAGAGGGATGCAGAAAGAGGGAAGAGGGTGCAGAAAGAAGCACTAGTGGTGCACAAAGAAGCAAAGAGGTGCAGAAAGAAACAAGAGTAGTGCAGAAAGAAGCAACAGAGGTGCAGAGAGAGGAAACATGGGTGCAAGAAGAGGTGCAAAAGAAGCAAGAGAGCTGCAGAAAGAAACAAAAGAGATGCAGAAAGAGGGAACAGAGGTGCAGAAAGAGGCAAGAGGTGCAGACAAAAGCAAGAGGGTACAGAAATAAGCAAGAGAAGTGCAGAAAGAAGCAACAGAGGTGTAGAAAGACGGATGAGGGTAAAGAAAGACGCAAGAGAAGTGCAGAAAGAAGCAAAAGAGATGCAAAAGAGGAATGGGGTAGGAGAAAGTGGCAAGAGGGGTGCAGAAAGAAGCAAGAGAGGTGCAGAAAGAAACAAAGAATAGCAGAAAGAAGGAACAGATGTGCAGAAAGAGGCAAGAGAGGTGCAGAAAGAGGTAAGATAGGTGCAGAAAGAAGCACGAGTGGTGCAGAAAGAAGCAAGAGAGGTGCAGAAAGAAACAAGAGTAGTGCATAAAGAAGCAACAGAGGTGCAGAAAGAGGCAAGAGGAGTACAGAAAGAGGGATGAGGTCTGCAAAAGAGGCACGAGGGGTTCAGAAAGAAGCAAGAGAGATGCAGAAAGAAGCAAGAGAAATGCAGAAAGAAGCAACAGAGATGCAGAAAGGGGAAGTGGGGTGGAGAAAGAGGCAAGAGGGATACAGAAAGAAACAAGAGAGGTGCAGAAAGAAACAAAATAAGTGCAGAAAGAAGGAACAGAGGTGCAGAAAGAGGCAAGAGGGGTGCAGAAAGAGGGAAGCGGGGTGCAGAAAGAGGCACAAGGGTTGCAGAAAGAAGGGCAGAGTTGCAGAAAGAAGCACGAGAAGTGCAGAAAGAAGCAACAGAGGTGCAGAAAGAGGGATGAGGGGTAGAGAAAGAGGCAAGAGAAGTGCAGGAAGAAGTGACAGAGATGCAAAAGGGGAACAGGGTGGTGAAAGTGGCAAGAGGGGTGCAGAAAGAAGCAAGAGAGGTGCAGAAAGAAACAAAAGAAGTGCAGAAAGAGGGAACAGAGGTGCAGAAAGAGGCAAGAGGGGTGCAGAAAGAGGGAAGAGGTGTGTGAAAGAAGCACAAGTGGTGCAGAAAAAGCAAGAGGCGTGCAGAAAGAAGAATGAGAGTTGCAGAAAGAAACAAAAGAAGTGCAGAACGGAGAAACAGAGGTACAGAAAGAAGGAAGAGGGGTGCAAAAAGAGGGAAGAGGGGTGCAGAAAGAGGCACAAGGGTTGCAGAAAGAAGGGACAGAGGTGCAGAATGAGGGGTGGAGAAAGAGGCAAGAGAAGTGCAGAAAGAAGCAAGAGAGGTTCAGAAAGAAACAAAAGAAGAGCAGAAAGAAGGAACAGAGGTGCAGAAAGAGGCAGGAGGGGTGCAGAAAGAGGGAAGAGGTGTGCAGAAAGATACAAAAGAAAAGCAGAAAGAAGGAACAGAGGTGCAGAAAGAGGCAAGAGGGGTACAGAAAGAGGCAACAGGGGTGCAGAAAGAAGCGAGAGGGGCAGAAAGAAACAAAAGAAGTGCAGGAAGAAGGAACGGAGATGCAGAAAGAGGCAGGAGGGGTGCAGAAAGAGGGAAGAGGTGTGCAGAAAGATACAAAAGAATAGCAGAAGGAAGGAACAGAGGTGTAGAAAGAGGCAAGAGAGGTGCATAAAGATGAAAGAGGGGTGCACAAAGAAGCAAGTGAGGTGTAGAAAGAGGCAAGTGGGGTGCAGAAAGAGGGAAGAGGGGTGCAGAAATATACAAAAGAAAAGCAGAAAGAAGGAACAGAGGTGCAGAAAGAGGCAAGAGGGGTACAGAAAGAGGCAAAAGGGGTGCAGAAAGAAGCGAGAGGGGCAGAAAGAAACAAAAGAAGTGCAGAAAGAAGGAACAGAGGTGCAGAAAGAGGCAAGAGGGGAGCAGAAAGAGGGAAGAGAGGTGTGAAAGAGGCACAAGGGATGCAGAAAGAAGCAAGTGGGGTACAGAAATAAGCAAGAGAGTTACAGAAATAAACAAAAGAAGTGCGGAAAGATGGAACAGAGGTGCAGAAAGAGGCAAGAGAGGTGCAGAAAGAGGGAAGAGGGGTGCAGAAAGAGGCACAAGGGTTGCAGAAAGAAGGAACAGGGGTGCAGAAAGAAGCAAGAGAAAGGCAGAAACAAGCAACAGAGGTACAGAAAGAGGGATGAGGGGTAAAGAAAGAGGCAAGAGAAGTGCAGAAAGAAGCAAAAGAGATGCAAAAAGGGAGAATAGGGGTGGAGAAAGAGGCAAGAGAAGAGCAGAAAGAAGCAAGAGAGGTTCAGAAAGAAACAAAAGAAGAGCAGAAAGAAGGAACAGAGGTGCAGAAAGAGTCAACAGTGATGAAGAAAGAGGGAAGAGGGGTCGAGAAAGAAGCAAGGGGTGCAGAAAGAAGCAAGAGAGCTGCAGAAAGAAACAAAAGAAGTGCAGGAAGAAGGAACAGAGATGCAGAAAGAGGCAGGAGGGGTGCAGAAAGAGGGAAGAGGAGTGCAGAAGGGGTGCAGAAAGATACAAAAGAATAGCAGAAGGAAGGAACAGAGGTGCAGAAAGAGGCAAGAGAGGTGCAGAAAGATGCAAGAGGGGTGCACAAAGAAGCAAGTGAGGTGTAGAAAGAGGCAAGTGGGGTGCAGAAAGAGGGAAGAGGGGTGCAGAAAGATACAAAAGAAGAGCAGAAAGAAGGAACAGAGGTGCAGAAAGAGGCAAGAGGGGTACAGAAAGAGGCAAAAGGGGTGCAGAAAGAAGCAAGAGAGGTGCAGAAAGAAACAAAAGAAGTGCAGAAAGAGGGAACAGAGGTGCAGAAAGAGGCAAGAGGGGTGCAGAAAGAGGGAAGAGGTGTGTGAAAGAAGCACAAGTGGTGCAGAAAAAGCAAGAGGCGTGCAGAAAGAAGAATGAGAGTTGCAGAAAGAAACAAAAGAAGTGCAGAAAGGAGAAACGGAGGTACAGAAAGAAGGAAGAGGGGTGCAAAAAGAGGGAAGAGGGGTGCAGAAAGAGGCACAAGGGTTGCAGAAAGAAGGGACAGAGGTGCAGAATGAGGGGGTGGAGAAAGAGGCAAGAGAAGTGCAGAAAGAAGCAAGAGAGGTTCAGAAAGAAACAAAAGAAGAGCAGAAAGAAGGAACAGAGGTGCAGAAAGAGTCAACAGGGGTGAAGAAAGAGGGAAGAGGGGTCGAGAAAGAGGCAAGGGGTGCAGAAAGAAGCAAGAGAGCTGCAGAAAGAAACAAAAGAAGTGCAGGAAGAAGGAACGGAGATGCAGAAAGAGGCAGGAGGGGTGCAGAAAGAGGGAAGAGGTGTGCAGAAAGATACAAAAGAATAGCAGAAGGAAGGAACAGAGGTGCAGAAAGAGGCAAGCGAGGTGCAGAAAGATGCAAGAGGGGTGCACAAAGAAGCAAGTGAGGTGTAGAAAGAAGCAAGTGGGGTGCAGAAAGAGGGAAGAGGGGTGCAGAAAGATACAAAAGAAAAGCAGAAAGAAGGAACAGAGGTGCAGAAAGAGGCAAGAGGGGTACAGAAAGAGGCAAAAGGGTGCAGAAAGAAGCGAGAGGGGCAGAAAGAAACAAAAGAAGTGCAGAAAGAAGGAACAGAGGTGCAGAAAGAGGCAAGAGGGGAGCAGAAAGAGGGAAGAGAGGTGTGAAAGAGGCACAAGGGATGCAGAAAGAAGCAAGTGGGGTACAGAAATAAGCAAGACAGTTACAGAAATACACAAAAGAAGTGCAGAAAGAAGGGACAGAGGTGCAGAATGAGGGATGAGGGGTGGAGAAAGAGGCAAGAGAAGTGCAGAAAGAAGCAAGAGAGGTTCAGAAAGAAACAAAAGAAGAGCAGAAAGAAGGAACAGAGGTGTAGAAAGAGTCAACAGTGGTAAAGAAAGAGGGAAGAGGGGTCGAGAAAGAGGCAAGGGGTGCAGAAAGAAGCAAGAGAGCTGCAGAAAGAAACAAAAGAAGTGCAGGAAGAAGGAACAGAGATGCAGAAAGAGGCAGGAGGGGTGCAGAAAGAGGGAAGAGGGGTGCAGAAGGGGTGCAGAAAGATACAAAAGAATAGCAGAAGGAAGGAACAGAGGTGCAGAAAGAGGCAAAAGAGGTGCAGAAAGATGCAAGAGGGGTGCACAAAGAAGCAAGTGAGGTGTAGAAAGAGGCAAGTAGGGTGCAGAAAGAGGGAAGAGGGTGCAGAAAGATACAAAAGAAGAGCAGAAAGAAGGAACAGAGGTGCAGAAAGAGGCAAGAGGGGTACAGAAAGAGGCAAAAGGGGTGCAGAAAGAAGCAAGAGAGGTGCAGAAAGAAACAAAAGAAGTGCAGAAAGAGGGAACAGAGGTGCAGAAAGAGGCAAGAGGGGTGCAGAAAGAGGGAAGAGGTGTGTGAAAGAAGCACAAGTGGTGCAGAAAAAGCAAGAGGCGTGCAGAAAGAAGAATGAGAGTTGCAGAAAGAAACAAAAGAAGTGCAGAAAGGAGAAACGGATGTACAGAAAGAAGGAAGAGGGGTGCAAAAAGAGGGAAGAGGGGTGCAGAAAGAGGCACAAGGGTTGCAGAAAGAAGGGACAGAGGTGCAGAATGAGGGGTGGAAAAAGAGGCAAGAGAAGTGCAGAAAGAAGCAAGAGAGGTTCAGAAAGAAACAAAAGAAGAGCAGAAAGAAGGAACAGAGGTGCAGAAAGAGTCAACAGGGGTGAAGAAAGAGGGAAGAGGGGTCGAGAAAGAGGCAAGGGGTGCAGAAAGAAGCAAGAGAGCTGCAGAAAGATACAAAAGAATAGCAGAAGGAAGGAACAGAGGTGCAGAAAGAGGCAAGCGAGGTGCAGAAAGATGCAAGAGGGGTACACAAAGAAGCAAGTGAGGTGTAGAAAGAGGCAAGTGGGGTGCAGAAAGAGGGAAGAGGGGTGCAGAAAGATACAAAAGAAAAGCAGAAAGAAGGAACAGAGGTGCAGAAAGAGGCAAGAGGGGTACAGAAAGAGACAAAAGGGGTGCAGAAAGAAGCGAGAGGGGCAGAAAGAAACAAAAGAAGTGCAGAAAGAAGGAACAGAGGTGCAGAAAGAGGCAAGAGGGGAGCAGAAAGAGGGAAGAGAGGTGTGAAAGAGGCACAAGGGATGCAGAAAGAAGCAAGTGGGGTACAGAAATAAGCAAGACAGTTACAGAAATAAACAAAAGAAGTGCGGAAAGATGGAACAGAGGTGCAGAAAGAGGCAAGAGAGGTGCAGAAAGAGGGAAGAGGGGTGCAGAAAGAGGCACAAGGGTTGCAGAAAGAAGGAACAGGGTGCAGAAAGAAGCAAGAGAAAGGCAGAAACAAGCAACAGAGGTACAGAAAGAGGGATGAGGGGTAAAGAAAGAGGCAAGAGAAGTGCAGAAAGAAGCAAAAGAGATGCAAAAAGGGAGAATAGGGTGGAGAAAGTGGCAAGGGGGTGCAGAAAGAAGCAAGAGAGGTGCAGAAAAAACAAAAGAATAGCAAAAAGAAGGAACAGAGGTGCAGAAAGAGGCAAGAGGGATGCAGAAAGAGGGAAGAGGGGTGCAGAAAGAAGCACTAGTGGTGCACAAAGAAGCAAAGAGGTGCAGAAAGAAACAAGAGTAGTGCAGAAAGAAGCAACAGAGGTGCAGAGAGAGGAAAAAGGGTGCAAGAAGAGGGGTGCAAAAAGAAGCAAGAGAGCTGCAGAAAGAAACAAAAGAAATGCAGAAAGAAGGAACAGAGGTGCAGAAAGAGGGATGAGGGGTAGAGAAAGAGGCAAGAGAAGTGCAGGAAGAAGTGACAGAGATGCAAAAAGGGGAACAGGGGTGGTGAAAGTGGCAAGACGGGTGCAGAAAGAAACAAGAGAGGTGCAGAAGTGCAGAAAGAGGGAACAGAGGTGCAGAAAGAGGCAAGAGTGGTGCAGGAAGAGGGGTGTGAAAGAAGCACAAGTGGTGCAGAAAAGAGCAAGAGGCGTGCAGAAAGAAGAATGAGAGTTGCAGAAAGAAACAAAAGAAGTGCAGAAAGGAGAAACGGAGGTACAGGAAGAGGGAAGAGGGGTGCAAAAGAGGGAAGAGGGGTGCAGAAAGAGGCACAAGGGTTGCAGAAAGAAGGGACAGAGGTGCAGAATGAGGGATGAGGGTGGAGAAAGAGGCAAGAGAAGTGCAGAAAGAAGCAAGAGAGGTTCAGAAAGAAACAAAAGAAGAGCAGAAAGAAGGAACAGAGGTGTAGAAAGAGTCAACAGTGGTAAAGAAAGAGGGAAGAGGGGTCGAGAAAGAGGCAAGGGGTGCAGAAAGAAGCAAGAGAGCTGCAGAAAGAAACAAAAGAAGTGCAGGAAGAAGGAACAGAGATGCAGAAAGAGGCAGGAGGGGTGCAGAAAGAGGGAAGAGGGGTGCAGAAGGGTGCAGAAAGATACAAAAGAATAGCAGAAGGAAGGAACAGAGGTGCAGAAAGAGGCAAGAGAGGTGCAGAAAGATGCAAGAGGGGTGCACAAAGAAGCAAGTGAGGTGTAGAAAGAGGCAAGTGGGGTGCAGAAAGAGGGAAGAGGGGTGCAGAAAGATACAAAAGAAGAGCAGAAAGAAGGAACAGAGGTGCAGAAAGAGGCAAGAGGGGTACAGAAAGAGGCAAAAGGGGTGCAGAAAGAAGCGAGAGGGCAGAAAGAAACAAAAGAAGTGCAGAAAGAAGGAACAGAGGTGCAGAAAGAGGCAAGAGGGGAGCAGAAAGAGGGAAGAGGTGTGAAAGAGGCACAAGGGATGCAGAAAGAAGCAAGTGGGGTACAGAAATAAGCAAGAGAGTTACAGAAATAAACAAAAGAAGTGCGGAAAGATGGAACAGAGGTGCAGAAAGAGGGAAGAGGGGTGCAGAAAGAGGCACAAGGGTTGCAGAAAGAAGGAACAGGGGTGCAGAAAGAAGCAAGAGAAAGGCAGAAACAAGCAACAGAGGTACAGAAAGAGGGATGAGGGGTAAAGAAAGAGGCAAGAGAAGTGCAGAAAGAAGCAAAAGAGATGCAAAAAGGAGAATAGGGTGGAGAAAGTGGCAAGGGGTGCAGAAAGAAGCAAGAGAGGTGCAGAAAAAACAAAAGAATAGCAAAAGAAGGAACAGAGGTGCAGAAAGAGGCAAGAGGGATGCAGAAAGAGGGAAGAGGGGTGCAGAAAGAAGCACTAGTGGTGCACAAAGAAGCAAAGAGGTGCAGAAAGAAACAAGAGTAGTGCAGAAAGAAGCAACAGAGGTGCAGAGAGAGGAAAAGGGGTGCAAGAAGAGGGGTGCAAAAGAAGCAAGAGAGCTGCAGAAAGAAACAAAAGAAATGCAGAAAGAAGGAACAGAGGTGCAGAAAGAGGGATGAGGGGTAGAGAAAGAGGCAAGAGAAGTGCAGGAAGAAGTGACAGAGATGCAAAAAGGTGAACAGGGGTGGTGAAAGTGGCAAGAGGGGTGCAGAAAGAAGCAAGATAGGTGCAGAAAGAAACAAAAGAAGTGCAGAAAGAGGGAACAGAGGTGCAGAAAGAGGCAAGAGGGGTGCAGAAAGAGGGGTGTGAAAGAAGCACAAGTGGTGCAGAAAAAGCAAGAGGCGTGCAGAAAGAAGAATGAGAGTTGCAGAAAGAAACAAAAGAAGTGCAGAAAGGAGAAACGGAGGTACAGAAAGAGGGAAGAGGGGTGCAAAAGAGGAAAGAGGGTGCAGAAAGAGGCACAAGGGTTGCAGAAAGAAGGGACAGAGGTGCAGAATGAGGGATGAGGGGTGGAGAAAGAGGCAAGAGAAGTGCAGAAAGAAGCAAGAGAGGTTCAGAAAGAAACAAAGAAGAGCAGAAAGAAGGAACAGAGGTGTAGAAAGAGTCAACAGTGGTAAAGAAAGAGGGAAGAGGGGTCGAGAAAGAGGCAAGGGGTGCAGAAAGAAGCAAGAGAGCTGCAGAAAGAAACAAAAGAAGTGCAGGAAGAAGGAACAGAGATGCAGAAAGAGGCAGGAGGGTGCAGAAAGAGGGAAGAGGGGTGCAGAAGGGTGCAGAAAGATACAAAAGAATAGCAGAAGGAAGGAACAGAGGTGCAGAAAGAGGCAAGAGAGGTGCAGAAAGATGCAAGAGGGTGCACAAAGAAGCAAGTGAGGTGTAGAAAGAGGCAAGTGGGTGCAGAAAGAGGGAAGAGGGGTGCAGAAAGATACAAAAGAAGAGCAGAAAGAAGGAACAGAGGTGCAGAAAGAGGCAAGAGGGGTACAGAAAGAGGCAAAAGGGGTGCAGAAAGAAGCGAGAGGGGCAGAAAGAAACAAAAGAAGTGCAGAAAGAAGGAACAGAGGTGCAGAAAGAGGCAAGAGGGGAGCAGAAAGAGGGAAGAGGTGTGAAAGAGGCACAAGGGATGCAGAAAGAAGCAAGTGGGGTACAGAAATAAGCAAGAGAGTTACAGAAATAAACAAAAGAAGTGCGGAAAGATGGAACAGAGGTGCAGAAAGAGGGAAGAGGGGTGCAGAAAGAGGCACAAGGGTTGCAGAAAGAAGGAACAGGGGTGCAGAAAGAAGCAAGAGAAAGGCAGAAACAAGCAACAGAGGTACAGAAAGAGGGATGAGGGGTAAAGAAAGAGGCAAGAGAAGTGCAGAAAGAAGCAAAAGAGATGCAAAAAGGGAGAATAGGGGTGGAGAAAGTGGCAAGGGGTGCAGAAAGAAGCAAGAGAGGTGCAGAAAAAACAAAAGAATAGCAAAAAGAAGGAACAGAGGTGCAGAAAGAGGCAAGAGGGATGCAGAAAGAGGGAAGAGGGGTGCAGAAAGAAGCACTAGTGGTGCACAAAGAAGCAAAGAGGTGCAGAAAGAAACAAGAGTAGTGCAGAAAGAAGCAACAGAGGTGCAGAGAGAGGAAAAAGGGGTGCAAGAAGAGGGGTGCAAAAAGAAGCAAGAGAGCTGCAGAAAGAAACAAAAGAAATGCAGAAAGAAGGAACAGAGGTGCAGAAAGAGGGATGAGGGGTAGAGAAAGAGGCAAGAGAAGTGCAGGAAGAAGTGACAGAGATGCAAAAAGGTGAACAGGGGTGGTGAAAGTGGCAAGAGGGGTGCAGAAAGAAGCAAGATAGGTGCAGAAAGAAACAAAAGAAGTGCAGAAAGAGGGAACAGAGGTGCAGAAAGAGGCAAGAGGGGTGCAGAAAGAGGGGTGTGAAAGAAGCACAAGTGGTGCAGAAAAAGCAAGAGGCGTGCAGAAAGAAGAATGAGAGTTGCAGAAAGAAACAAAAGAAGTGCAGAAAGGAGAAACGGAGGTACAGAAAGAGGGAAGAGGGGTGCAAAAGAGGAAAGAGGGGTGCAGAAAGAGGCACAAGAGTTGCAGAAAGAAGGGACAGAGGTGCAGAATGAGGGATGAGGGGTGGAGAAAGAGGCAAGAGAAGTGCAGAAAGAAGCAAGAGAGGTTCAGAAAGAAACAAAAGAAGAGCAGAAAGAAGGAACAGAGGTGCAGAAAGAGTCAACAGGGGTGCAGAAAGAGGGAAGAGGGGTCGAGAAAGAGGCAAGGGTGCAGAAAGAAGCAAGAGAGCTGCAGAAAGAAACAAAAGAAGTACAGGAAGAAGGAACAGAGATGCAGAAAGAGGCAGGAGGGGTGCAGAAAGAGGGAAGAGGGGTGCAGAAGGGGTGCAGAAAGATACAAAAGAATAGCAGAAGGAAGGAACAGAGGTGCAGAAAGAGGCAAGAGAGGTACAGAAAGATGCAAGAGGGGTACACAAAGAAGCAAGTGAGGTGTCAGAAAGAGGCAAGTGGGTGCAGAAAGAGGGAAGAGGGGTGCAGAAAGATACAAAAGAAGAGCAGAAAGAAGGAACAGAGGTGCAGAAAGAGGCAAGAGGGGTACAGAAAGAGGCACAAGAGGTGCAGAAAGAAGGGACAGAGGTGCAGAATGAGGGTGGAGAAAGAGGCAAGAGAAGTGCAGAAAGAAGCAAGAGAGGTTCAGAAAGAAACAAAAGAAGAGCAGAAAGAAGGAACAGAGGTGCAGAAAGAGTGCAACAGGGGTGAAGAAAGAGGGAAGAGGGGTTGAGAAAGAGGCAAGGGGTGCAGAAAGAAGCAAGAGAGCTGCAGAAAGAAACAAAAGAAGTGCAGAAAGAAGGAACAGAGATGCAGAAAGAGGCAGAGAGGGGTGCAGAAAGAGGGAAGAGGTGTGCAGAAAGATACAAAAGAATAGCAGAAAGAAGGAACAGAGGTGCAGAAAGAGGCAAGAGAGGTGCAGAAAGATGCAAGAGGGGTGCACAAAGAAGCAAGTGAGGTGTAGAAAGAGGCAGAGGGGTGCAGAAAGAAGGAAGAGGGTGCAGAAAGATAGCAAGAGAAAAGCAGAAAGAAGGAACAGAGGTGCAGAAAGAGGCAAGAGGGGTACAGAAAGAGGCAAAGGGGTGCAGAAAGAAGCGAGAGGGGCAGAAAGAAACAAAAGAAGTGCAGAAAGAAGGAACAGAGGTGCAGAAAGAGGCAAGAGGGGAGCAGAAAGAGGGAAGAGAGGTGTGAAAGAGGCACAAGGGATGCAGAAAGAAGCAAGTGGGTGCAGAAATAAGCAAGAGAGTTACAGAAATAAACAAAAGAAGTGCAGAAAGATGGAACAGAGGTGCAGAAAGAGGCAAGAGAGGTGCAGAAAGAGGGAAGAGGGGTGCAGAAAGAGGCACAAGGGTTGCAGAAAGAAGGAACAGAGGTGCAGAAAGAAGCAAGAGAAGTGCAGAAAGAAGCAACAGAGGTACAGAAAGAGGGATGAGGGGTAAAGAAAGAGGCAAGAGAAGTGCAGAAAGAAGCAAAAGAGATGCAAAAAGGGAGAATAGGGGTGGAGAAAGTGGCAAGGGGGTGCAGAAAGAAGCAAGAGAGGTGCAGAAAAAAACAAAAGAATAGCAAAAAGAAGGAACAGAGGTGCAGAAAGAGGCAAGAGGGATGCAGAAAGAGGGAAGAGGGGTGCAGAAAGAAGCACTAGTGGTGCACAAAGAAGCAAAGAGGTGCAGAAAGAAACAAGAGTAGTGCAGAAAGAAGCAACAGAGGTGCAGAGAGAGGAAAAGGGTGCAAGAAGAGAGGTGCAAAAAGAAGCAAGAGAGCTGCAGAAAGAAACAAAAGAAGTGCAGAAAGAGGGAACAGAGGTGCAGAAAGAGGCAAGAGGGGTGCGGGAAGAGGGGTGTGAAAGAAGCACAAGTGGTGCAGAAAAAAGCAAGAGGCGTGCAGAAAGAAGAATGAGAGTTGCAGAAAGAAACAAAAGAAGTGCAGAAAGGAGAAACGGAGGTACAGAAAGAGGGAAGAGGGGTGCAAAAAGAGGGAAGAGGGGTGCAGAAAGAGGCACAAGGGTTGCAGAAAGAAGGGACAGAGGTGCAGAATGAGGGATGAGGGGTGGAGAAAGAGGCAAGAGAAGTGCAGAAAGAAGCAAGAGAGGTTCAGAAAGAAACAAAAGAAGAGCAGAAAGAAGGAACAGAGGTGTAGAAAGAGTCAACAGTGGTAAAGAAAGAGGGAAGAGGGGTCGAGAAAGAGGCAAGGGGTGCAGAAAGAAGCAAGAGAGCTGCAGAAAGAAACAAAAGAAGTGCAGGAAGAAGGAACAGAGATGCAGAAAGAGGCAGGAGGGGTGCAGAAAGAGGGAAGAGGTGCAGAAGGGGTGCAGAAAGATACAAAAGAATAGCAGAAGGAAGGAACAGAGGTGCAGAAAGAGGCAAGAGAGGTGCAGAAAGATGCAAGAGGGGTGCACAAAGAAGCAAGTGAGGTGTAGAAAGAGGCAAGTGGGGTGCAGAAAGAGGGAAGAGGGGTGCAGAAAGATACAAAAGAAGAGCAGAAAGAAGGAACAGAGGTGCAGAAAGAGGCAAGAGGGGTACAGAAAGAGGCAAAAGGGGTGCAGAAAGAAGCAGAGGGGCAGAAAGAAACAAAAGAAGTGCAGAAAGAAGGAACAGAGGTGCAGAAAGAGGCAAGAGGGGAGCAGAAAGAGGGAAGAGGTGTGAAAGAGGCACAAGGGATGCAGAAAGAAGCAAGTGGGGTACAGAAATAAGCAAGAGAGTTACAGAAATAAACAAAAGAAGTGCGGAAAGATGGAACAGAGGTGCAGAAAGAGGGAAGAGGGGTGCAGAAAGAGGCACAAGGGTTGCAGAAAGAAGGAACAGGGGTGCAGAAAGAAGCAAGAGAAAGGCAGAAACAAGCAACAGAGGTACAGAAAGAGGGATGAGGAGTAAAGAAAGAGGCAAGAGAAGTGCAGAAAGAAGCAAAAGAGATGCAAAAAGGGAGAATAGGGGTGGAGAAAGTGGCAAGGGGTGCAGAAAGAAGCAAGAGAGGTGCAGAAAAAAACAAAAGAATAGCAAAAAGAAGGAACAGAGGTGCAGAAAGAGGCAAGAGGGATGCAGAAAGAGGGAAGAGGGGTGCAGAAAGAAGCACTAGTGGTGCACAAAGAAGCAAAGAGGTGCAGAAAGAAACAAGAGTAGTGCAGAAAGAAGCAACAGAGGTGCAGAGAGAGGAAAAGGGGTGCAAGAAGAGGGGTGCAAAAAGAAGCAAGAGAGCTGCAGAAAGAAACAAAAGAAGTGCAGAAAGAAGGAACAGAGGTGCAGAAAGAGGCAAGAGGGGTGCAGGAAGAGAGAGTGTGAAAGAAGCACAAGTGGTGCAGAAGAAGCAAGAGGCGTGCAGAAAGAAGAATGAGAGTTGCAGAAAGAAACAAAAGAAGTGCAGAAAGGAGAAACGGAGGTACAGAAAGAGGGAAGAGGGGTGCAGAAAGAGGAAGAGGGGTGCAGAAAGAGGCACAAGGGTTGCAGAAAGAAGGGACAGAGGTGCAGAATGAGGGATGAGGGTGGAGAAAGAGGCAAGAGAAGTGCAGAAAGAAGCAAGAGAGATTCAGAAAGAAACAAAAGAAGAGCAGAAAGAAGGAACAGAGGTGCAGAAAGAGTCAACAGTGGTAAAGAAAGAGGGAAGAGGGGTCGAGAAAGAGGCAAGGGGTGCAGAAAGAAGCAAGAGAGCTGCAGAAAGAAACAAAAGAAGTGCAGGAAGAAGGAACAGAGATGCAGAAAGAGGCAGGAGGGGTGCAGAAAGAGGGAAGAGGGGTGCAGAAGGGGTGCAGAAAGATACAAAAGAATAGCAGAAGGAAGGAACAGAGGTGCAGAAAGAGGCAAGAGAGGTGCAGAAAGATGCAAGAGGGGTGCACAAAGAAGCAAGTGAGGTGTAGAAAGAGGCAAGTGGGGTGCAGAAAGAGGGAAGAGGGGTGCAGAAAGATACAAAGAAGAGCAGAAAGAAGGAACAGAGGTGCAGAAAGAGGCAAGAGGGGTACAGAAAGAGGCAAAAGAGGTGCAGAAAGAAGCAAGAGAGGGGCAGAAAGAAACAAAAGAAGTGCAGAAAGAGGGAACAGAGGTGCAGAAAGAGGCAAGAGGGGTGCAGAAAGAGGGAAGAGGTGTGAAAGAAGCACAAGTGGTGCAGAAAAGCAAGAGGCGTGCAGAAAGAAGAATGAGAGTTGCAGAAAGAAACAAAAGAAGTGCAGAAAGGAGAAACGGAGGTACAGAAAGAAGGAAGAGGGGTGCAAAAAGAGGGCAGAGGGGTGCAGAAAGAGGCACAAGGGTTGCAGAAAGAAGGGACAGAGGTGCAGAATGAGGGGTGGAGAAAGAGGCAAGAGAAGTGCAGAAAGAAGCAAGAGAGGTTCAGAAAGAAACAAAAGAATAGCAGAAAGAAGGAACAGAGGTGCAGAAAGAGTCAACAGGGGTGAAGAAAGAGGGAAGAGGGGTCGAGAAAGAGGCAAGGGGTGCAGAAAGAAGCAAGAGAGCTGCAGAAAGAAACAAAAGAAGTGCAGGAAGAAGGAACAGAGATGCAGAAAGAGGCAGGAGGGGTGCAGAAAGAGGGAAGAGGTGAGTGCAGAAAGATACAAAAGAATAGCAGAAGGAAGGAACAGAGGTGCAGAAAGAGGCAAGAGAGGTGCAGAAAGATGCAAGAGGGGTGCACAAAGAAGCAAGTGAGGTGTAGAAAGAGGCAAGTGGGTGCAGAAAGAGGAAGAGGGGTGCAGAAAGATACAAAAGAAGAGCAGAAAGAAGGAACAGAGGTGCAGAAAGAGGCAAGAGGGGTACAGAAAGAGGCAAAAGGGGTGCAGAAAGAAGCGAGAGGGGCAGAAAGAAACAAAAGAAGTGCAGAAAGAAGGAACAGAGGTGCAGAAAGAGGCAAGAGGGGAGCAGAAAGAGGGAAGAGAGGTGTGAAAGAGGCACAAGGGATGCAGAAAGAAGCAAGTGGGGTACAGAAATAAGCAAGAGAGTTACAGAAATAAACAAAAGAAGTGCAGAAAGATGGAACAGAGGTGCAGAAAGAGGCAAGAGAGGTGCAGAAAGAGGGAAGAGGGGTGCAGAAAGAGGCACAAGGGTTGCAGAAAGAAGGAACAGGGGTGCAGAAAGAAGCAAGAGAAAGGCAGAAACAAGCAACAGAGGTACAGAAAGAGGGATGAGGGGTAAAGAAAGAGGCAAGAGAAGTGCAGAAAGAAGCAAAAGAGATGCAAAAAGGGAGAATAGGGGTGGAGAAAGTGGCAAGGGGTGCAGAAAGAAGCAAGAGAGGTGCAGAAAAAACAAAAGAATAGCAAAAAGAAGGAACAGAGGTGCAGAAAGAGGCAAGAGGGATGCAGAAAGAGGGAAGAGGGGTGCAGAAAGAAGCACTAGTGGTGCACAAAGAAGCAAAGAGGTGCAGAAAGAAACAAGAGTAGTGCAGAAAGAAGCAACAGAGGTGCAGAGAGAGGAAAAAGGGGTGCAAGAAGAGGGTGCAAAAAGAAGCAAGAGAGCTGCAGAAAGAAACAAAAGAAGTGCAGAAAGAGGGAACAGAGGTGCAGAAAGAGGCAAGAGGGGTGCAAGAGGAAGAGGGGTGTGAAAGAAGCACAAGTGGTGCAGAAAAAGCAAGAGGCGTGCAGAAAGAAGAATGAGAGTTGCAGAAAGAAACAAAAGAAGTGCAGAAAGGAGAAACGGAGGTACAGAAAGAGGGAAGAGGGGTGCAAAAAGAGGGAAGAGGGGTGCAGAAAGAGGCACAAGGGTTGCAGAAAGAAGGGACAGAGGTGCAGAATGAGGGATGAGGGTGGAGAAAGAGGCAAGAGAAGTGCAGAAAGAAGCAAGAGAGGTTCAGAAAGAAACAAAAGAAGAGCAGAAAGAAGGAACAGAGGTGCAGAAAGAGTCAACAGTGGTGAAGAAAGAGGAAGAGGGGTCGAGAAAGAGGCAAGGGGTGCAGAAAGAAGCAAGAGAGCTGCAGAAAGAAACAAAAGAAGTGCAGGAAGAAGGAACAGAGATGCAGAAAGAGGCAGGAGGGGTGCAGAAAGAGGGAAGAGGTGCAGAAGGGTGCAGAAAGATACAAAAGAATAGCAGAAGGAAGGAACAGAGGTGCAGAAAGAGGCAAGAGAGGTGCAGAAAGATGCAAGAGGGGTGCACAAAGAAGCAAGTGAGGTGTAGAAAGAGGCAAGTGGGTGCAGAAAGAGGGAAGAGGGGTGCAGAAAGATACAAAAGAAGAGCAGAAAGAAGGAACAGAGGTGCAGAAAGAGGCAAGAGGGGTACAGAAAGAGGCAAAAGGGGTGCAGAAAGAAGCGAGAGGGCAGAAAGAAACAAAAGAAGTGCAGAAAGAAGGAACAGAGGTGCAGAAAGAGGCAAGAGGGGAGCAGAAAGAGGGAAGAGAGGTGTGAAAGAGGCACAAGGGATGCAGAAAGAAGCAAGTGGGGTACAGAAATAAGCAAGAGAGTTACAGAAATAAACAAAAGAAGTGCGGAAAGATGGAACAGAGGTGCAGAAAGAGGCAAGAGAGGTGCAGAAAGAGGGAAGAGGGGTGCAGAAAGAGGCACAAGGGTTGCAGAAAGAAGGAACAGGGGTGCAGAAAGAAGCAAGAGAAAGGCAGAAACAAGCAACAGAGGTACAGAAAGAGGGATGAGGGGTAAAGAAAGAGGCAAGAGAAGTGCAGAAAGAAGCAAAAGAGATGCAAAAAGGGAGAATAGGGGTGGAGAAAGTGGCAAGGGGTGCAGAAAGAAGCAAGAGAGGTGCAGAAAAAACAAAAGAATAGCAAAAAGAAGGAACAGAGGTGCAGAAAGAGGCAAGAGGGATGCAGAAAGAGGGAAGAGGGGTGCAGAAAGAAGCACTAGTGGTGCACAAAGAAGCAAAGAGGTGCAAAAAGAAACAAGAGTAGTGCAGAAAGAAGCAACAGAGGTGCAGAGAGAGGAAAAAGGGGTGCAAGAAGAGTGGTGCAAAAAGAAGCAAGAGAGCTGCAGAAAGAAACAAAATAAATGCAGAAAGAAGGAACAGAGGTGCAGAAAGAGGGATGAGGGGTAGAGAAAGAGGCAAGAGAAGTGCAGGAAGAAGTGACAGAGATGCAAAAAGGGGAACAGGGGTGGTGAAAGTGGCAAGAGGGGTGCAGAAAGAAGCAAGAGAGGTGCAGAAAGAAACAAAAAAAGTGCAGAAAGAGGGAACAGAGGTGCAGAAAGAGGCTAGAGGGGTGCAGAAAGAGGGGTGTGAAAGAAGCACAAGTGGTGCAGAAAAAGCAAGAGGCGTGCAGAAAGAAGAATGAGAGTTGCAGAAAGAAACAAAAGAAGTGCAGAAAGGAGGAACGGAGGTACAGAAAGAGGGAAGAAGGGTGCAAAAAGAGGAAGAGGGGTGCAGAAAGAGGCACAAGGGTTGCAGAAAGAAGGGACAGAGGTGCAGAATGAGGGATGAGGGGTGGAGAAAGAGGCAAGAGAAGTGCAGAAAGAAGCAAGAGAGGTTCAGAAAGAAACAAAAGAAGAGCAGAAAGAAGGAACAGAGGTGCAGAAAGAGTCAACAGGGGTGAAGAAAGAGGGAAGAGGGGTCGAGAAAGAGGCAAGAGGTGCAGAAAGAAGCAAGAGAGCTGCAGAAAGAAACAAAAGAAGTGCAGGAAGAAGGAACAGAGATGCAGAAAGAGGCAGGAGGGGTGCAGAAAGAGGGAAGAGGGGTGCAGAAGGGTGCAGAAAGATACAAAAGAATAGCAGAAGGAAGGAACAGAGATGCAGAAAGATGCAAGAGGGGTGCACAAAGAAGCAAGTGAGGTGTAGAAAGAGGCAAGTGGGGTGCAGAAAGAGGGAAGAGGGGTGCAGAAAGATACAAAAGAAGAGCAGAAAGAAGGAACAGAGGTGCAGAAAGAGGCAAGAGGGGTACAGAAAGAGGCAAAAGGGGTGCAGAAAGAAGCGGAAGGGGCAGAAAGAAACAAAAGAAGTGCAGAAAGAAGGAACAGAGGTGCAGAAAGAGGCAAGAGGGGAGCAGAAAGAGGGAAGAGGTGTGAAAGAGGCACAAGGGATGCCGAAGAAGCAAGTGGGTACAGAAATAAGCAAGAGAGTTACAGAAATAAACAAAAGAAGTGCGGAAAGATGGAACAGAGGTGCAGAAAGAGGCAAGAGAGGTGCAGAAAGAGGGAAGAGGGGTGCAGAAAGAGGCACAAGGGTTGCAGAAAGAAGGAACAGGGGTGCAGAAATGAAACAAGAAACAGGCAGAAACAAGCAACAGAGGTACAGAAAGAGGGATGAGGGGTAAAGAAAGAGGCAAGAGAAGTGCAGAAAGAAGCAAAAGAGATGCAAAAAGGGAGAATAGGGGTGGAGAAAGTGGCAAGGGGTGCAGAAAGAAGCAAGAGAGGTGCAGAAAAACAAAAGAATAGCAAAAAGAAGGAACAGAGGTGCAGAAAGAGGCAAGAGGGATGCAGAAAGAGGGAAGAGGGTGCAGAAAGAAGCACTAGTGGTGCCAAAGAAGCAAAGAGGTGCAGAAAGAAACAAGAGTAGTGCAGAAAGAAGCAACAGAGGTGCAGAGAGAGAAACATGGGTGCACGAAGAGGTGCAAAAGAAGCAAGAGAGCTGCAGAAAGAAAAAAAGAGATGCAAAAGGGGAATAGGGGCAGAAAGAGGCAAGAGGGTGCAGACAGAAGCAAGAGGTGCAGAAATAAGCAAGAGAAATGCAGAAAGAAGCAACAGAGGTGTAGAAAGACGGATGAGGGGTAAAGAAAGACGCAAGAGAAGTGCAGAAAGAAGCAAAAGAGATGCAAAAGGGGAATGGGGTAGAGAAAGTGGCAAGAGGGGTGCAGAAAGAAGCAAGAGAGGTGCAGAAAGAAACAAAAGAATAGCAAAAAGAAGGAACAGAGGTGCAGAAAGAGGCAAGAGGGGTGCAGAAAGAGGGTAAGATGGGTGCAGAAAGAAGCACGAGTGGTGCAGAAAGAAGCAAAGAGGTGCAGAAAGAAACAAGAGTAGTGCATAAAGAAGCAACAGAGGTGCAGAAAGAGGCAAGAGGAGTACAGAAAGAGGGATGAGGGCTGCAAAAAGAGGCACGAGGGGTGCAGAAAGAAGCAAGAGAGATGCAGAAAGAAGCAAGAGAAAAGCAGAAAGAAGCAACAGAGATGCAGAAAGGGGAAGTGGGGTGGAGAAAGAGGCAAGAGGGATACAGAAAGAAACAAGAGAGGTGCAGAAAGAAACAAAATAAGTGCAGAAAGAAGGAACAGAGGTGAAGAAAGAGGCAAGAGGGGTGCAGAAAGAGGGAAGCGGGGTGCAGAAAGAGGCACAAGGGTTGCAGAAAGAAGGACAGAGTTGCAGAAAGAAGCACGAGAAGTGCAGAAAGAAGCAACAGAGGTGCAGAAAGAGGGATGAGGGGTAGAGAAAGAGGCAAGAGAAGTGCAGGAAGAAGTGACAGAGATGCAAAAAGGGGAACAGGGGTGGTGAAAGTGGCAAGAGGGGTGCAGAAAGAAGCAAGAGAGGTGCAGAAAGAAACAAAAGAAGTGCAGAAAGAGGGAACAGAGGTGCAGAAAGAGGCAAGAGGGGTGCAGAAAGAGTGAAGAGGTGTGTGAAAGAAGCACAAGTGGTGCAGAAAAAAGCAAGAGGCGTGCAGAAAGAAGAATGAGAGTTGCAGAAAGAAACAAAAGAAGTGCAGAAAGGAGAAACAGAGGTACAGAAAGAAGGAAGAGGGGTGCAAAAAGAGGGAAGAGGGGTGCAGAAAGAGGCACAAGGGTTGCAGAAAGAAGGGACAGAGGTGCAGAATGAGGAGGTGGAGAAAGAGGCAAGAGAAGTGCAGAAAGAAGCAAGAGAGGTTCAGAAAGAAACAAAAGAAGAGCAGAAAGAAGGAACAGAGGTGCAGAAAGAGGCAGGAGGGGTGCAGAAAGAGGGAAGAGGTGTGCAGAAAGATACAAAAGAAAAGCAGAAAGAAGGAACAGAGGTGCAGAAAGAGGCAAGAGGGGTACAGAAAGAGGCAACAGGGGTGCAGAAAGAAGCGAGAGGGGCAGAAAGAAACAAAAGAAGTGCAGGAAGAAGGAACGGAGATGCAGAAAGAGGCAGGAGGGGTGCAGAAAGAGGGAAGAGGTGTGCAGAAAGATACAAAAGAATAGCAGAAGGAAGGAACAGAGGTGCAGAAAGAGGCAAGAGAGGTGCATAAAGATGCAAGAGGGGTGCACAAAGAAGCAAGTGAGGTGTAGAAAGAGGCAAGTGGGGTGCAGAAAGAGGGAAGAGGGGTGCAGAAATATACAAAAGAAAAGCAGAAAGAAGGAACAGAGGTGCAGAAAGAGGCAAGAGGGGTACAGAAAGAGGCAAAAGGGGTGCAGAAAGAAGCGAGAGGGGCAGAAAGAAACAAAAGAAGTGCAGAAAGAAGGAACAGAGGTGCAGAAAGAGGCAAGAGGGGAGCAGAAAGAGGGAAGAGAGGTGTGAAAGAGGCACAAGGGATGCAGAAAGAAGCAAGTGGGGTACAGAAATAAGCAAGAGAGTTACAGAAATAAACAAAAGAAGTGCGGAAAGATGGAACAGAGGTGCAGAAAGAGGCAAGAGAGGTGCAGAAAGAGGGAAGAGGGGTGCAGAAAGAGGCACAAGGGTTGCAGAAAGAAGGAACAGGGGTGCAGAAAGAAGCAAGAGAAAGGCAGAAACAAGCAACAGAGGTACAGAAAGAGGGATGAGGGGTAAAGAAAGAGGCAAGAGAAGTGCAGAAAGAAGCAAAAGAGATGCAAAAAGGGAGAATAGGGGTGGAGAAAGAGGCAAGAGAAGAGCAGAAAGAAGCAAGAGAGGTTCAGAAAGAAACAAAAGAAGAGCAGAAAGAAGGAACAGAGGTGTAGAAAGAGTCAACAGTGGTGAAGAAAGAGGGAAGAGGGGTCGCAGAAAGAAGCAAGGGGTGCAGAAAGAAGCAAGAGAGCTGCAGAAAGAAACAAAAGAAGTGCAGGAAGAAGGAACAGAGATGCAGAAAGAGGCAGGAGGGGTGCAGAAAGAGGGAAGAGGAGTGCAGAAGGGGTGCAGAAAGATACAAAAGAATAGCAGAAGGAAGGAACAGAGGTGCAGAAAGAGGCAAGAGAGGTGCAGAAAGATGCAAGAGGGTGCACAAAGAAGCAAGTGAGGTGTAGAAAGAGGCAAGTGGGGTGCAGAAAGAGGGAAGAGGGGTGCAGAAAGATACAAAAGAAGAGCAGAAAGAAGGAACAGAGGTGCAGAAAGAGGCAAGAGGGGTACAGAAAGAGGCAAAAGGGTGCAGAAAGAAGCAAGAGAGGTGCAGAAAGAAACAAAAGAAGTGCAGAAAGAGGGAACAGAGGTGCAGAAAGAGGCAAGAGGGGTGCAGAAAGAGGGAAGAGGTGTGAAAGAAGCACAAGTGGTGCAGAAAAAGCAAGAGGCGTGCAGAAAGAAGAATGAGAGTTGCAGAAAGAAACAAAAGAAGTGCAGAAAGGAGAAACGGAGGTACAGAAAGAAGGAAGAGGGGTGCAGAAAGAGGGAAGAGGGGTGCAGAAAGAGGCACAAGGGTTGCAGAAAGAAGGGACAGAGGTGCAGAATGAGGGGTGGAAAAAGAGGCAAGAGAAGTGCAGAAAGAAGCAAGAGAGGTTCAGAAAGAAACAAAAGAAGAGCAGAAAGAAGGAACAGAGGTGCAGAAAGAGTCAACAGGGGTGAAGAAAGAGGGAAGAGGGGTCGAGAAAGAGGCAATGGGTGCAGAAAGAAGCAAGAGAGCTGCAGAAAGAAACAAAAGAAGTGCAGGAAGAAGGAACGGAGATGCAGAAAGAGGCAGGAGGGGTGCAGAAAGAGGGAAGAGGTGTGCAGAAAGATACAAAAGAATAGCAGAAGGAAGGAACAGAGGTGCAGAAAGAGGCAAGCGAGGTGCAGAAAGATGCAAGAGAGGTGCACAAAGAAGCAAGTGAGGTGTAGAAAGAGGCAAGTGGGGTGCAGAAAGAGGGAAGAGGGGTGCAGAAAGATACAAAAGAAAAGCAGAAAGAAGGAACAGAGGTGCAGAAAGAGGCAAGAGGGGTACAGAAAGAGGCAAAAGGGGTGCAGAAAGAAGCGAGAGGGGCAGAAAGAAACAAAAGAAGTGCAGAAAGAAGGAACAGAGGTGCAGAAAGAGGCAAGAGGGGAGCAGAAAGAGGGAAGAGAGGTGTGAAAGAGGCACAAGGGATGCAGAAAGAAGCAAGTGGGGTACAGAAATAAGCAAGACAGTTACAGAAATAAACAAAAGAAGTGCAGAAAGAAGGAACAGAGGTGCAGAATGAGGGATGAGGGGTGGAGAAAGAGGCAAGAGAAGTGCAGAAAGAAGCAAGAGAGGTTCAGAAAGAAACAAAAGAAGAGCAGAAAGAAGGAACAGAGGTGTAGAAAGAGTCAACAGTGGTAAAGAAAGAGGGAAGAGGGGTCGAGAAAGAGGCAAGGGGTGCAGAAAGAAGCAAGAGAGCTGCAGAAAGAAACAAAAGAAGTGCAGGAAGAAGGAACAGAGATGCAGAAAGATGCAGGAGGGGTGCAGAAAGAGGGAAGAGGGGTGCAGAAGGGGTGCAGAAAGATACAAAAGAATAGCAGAAGGAAGGAACAGAGGTGCAGAAAGAGGCAAGAGAGGTGCAGAAAGATGCAAGAGGGGTGCACAAAGAAGCAAGTGAGGTGTAGAAAGAGGCAAGTGGGGTGCAGAAAGAGGGAAGAGGGTGCAGAAAGATACAAAAGAAGAGCAGAAAGAAGGAACAGAGGTGCAGAAAGAGGCAAGAGGGGTACAGAAAGAGGGAAAGGGGTGCAGAAAGAAGCAAGAGATGGGCAGAAAGAAACAAAAGAAGTGCAGAAAGAGGGAACAGAGGTGCAGATAGAGGCAAGAGGGGTGCAGAAAGAGGGAAGAGGTGGTGAAAGAAGCACAAGTGGTGCAGAAAAAGCAAGAGGCGTGCAGAAAGAAGAATGAGAGTTGCAGAAAGAAACAAAAGAAGTGCAGAAAGGAGAAACGGAGGTACAGAAAGAAGGAAGAGGGGTGCAAAAAGAGGGAAGAGGGGTACAGAAAGAGGCACAAGGGTTGCAGAAAGAAGGGACAGAGGTGCAGAATGAGGGGTGGAGAAAGAGGCAAGAGAAGTGCAGAAAGAAGCAAGAGAGGTTCAGAAAGAAACAAAAGAAGAGCAGAAAGAAGGAACAGAGGTGCAGAAAGAGTCAACAGGGGTGAAGAAAGAGGGAAGAGGGGTCGAGAAAGAGGCAAGGGGTGCAGAAAGAAGCAAGAGAGCTGCAGAAAGATACAAAAGAATAGCAGAAGGAAGGAACAGAGGTGCAGAAAGAGGCAAGCGAGGTGCAGAAAGATGCAAGAGGGGTGCACAAAGAAGCAAGTGAGGTGTAGAAAGAGGCAAGTGGGGTGCAGAAAGAGGGAAGAGGGGTGCAGAAAGATACAAAAGAAAAGCAGAAAGAAGGAACAGAGGTGCAGAAAGAGGCAAGAGGGGTACAGAAAGAGACAAAAGGGTGCAGAAAGAAGCGAGAGGGGCAGAAAGAAACAAAAGAAGTGCAGAAAGAAGGAACAGAGGTGCAGAAAGAGGCAAGAGGGGAGCAGAAAGAGGGAAGAGAGGTGTGAAAGAGGCACAAGGGATGCAGAAAGAAGCAAGTGGGGTACAGAAATAAGCAAGACAGTTACAGAAATAAACAAAAGAAGTGCGGAAAGATGGAACAGAGGTGCAGAAAGAGGCAAGAGAGGTGCAGAAAGAGGGAAGAGGGGTGCAGAAAGAGGCACAAGGGTTGCAGAAAGAAGGAACAGGGGTGCAGAAAGAAGCAAGAGAAAGGCAGAAACAAGCAACAGAGGTACAGAAAGAGGGATGAGGGGTAAAGAAAGAGGCAAGAGAAGTGCAGAAAGAAGCAAAAGAGATGCAAAAAGGGAGAATAGGGTGGAGAAAGTGGCAAGGGGGTGCAGAAAGAAGCAAGAGAGGTGCAGAAAAAAACAAAAGAATAGCAAAAAGAAGGAACAGAGGTGCAGAAAGAGGCAAGAGGGATGCAGAAAGAGGGAAGAGGGGTGCAGAAAGAAGCACTAGTGGTAGCAAAGAAGCAAAGAGGTGCAGAAAGAAACAAGAGTAGTGCAGAAAGAAGCAACAGAGGTGCAGAGAGAGGAAAAGGGGTGCAAGAAGAGGGGTGCAAAAAGAAGCAAGAGAGCTGCAGAAAGAAACAAAAGAAATGCAGAAAGAAGGAACAGAGGTGCAGAAAGAGGGATGAGGGGTAGAGAAAGAGGCAAGAGAAGTGCAGGAAGAAGTGACAGAGATGCAAAAAGGGGAACAGGGGTGGTGAAAGTGGCAAGACGGGTGCAGAAAGAAACAAGAGAGGTGCAGAAGTGCAGAAAGAGGGAACAGAGGTGCAGAAAGAGGCAAGAGTGGTGCAAGAGGGAAGAGGGTGTGAAAGAAGCACAAGTGGTGCAGAAAAGAGCAAGAGGCGTGCAGAAAGAAGAATGAGAGTTGCAGAAAGAAACAAAAGAAGTGCAGAAAGGAGAAACGGAGGTACAGGAAGAAGGAAGAGGGGTGCAAAAAGAGGGAAGAGGGGTGCAGAAAGAGGCACAAGGGTTGCAGAAAGAAGGGACAGAGGTGCAGAATGAGGATGAGGGTGGAGAAAGAGGCAAGAGAAGTGCAGAAAGAAGCAAGAGAGGTTCAGAAAGAAACAAAAGAAGAGCAGAAAGAAGGAACAGAGGTGTAGAAAGAGTCAACAGTGGTAAAGAAAGAGGGAAGAGGGGTCGAGAAAGAGGCAAGGGGTGCAGAAAGAAGCAAGAGAGCTGCAGAAAGAAACAAAAGAAGTGCAGGAAGAAGGAACAGAGATGCAGAAAGAGGCAGGAGGGGTGCAGAAAGAGGAAGAGGGTGCAGAAGGGGTGCAGAAAGATACAAAAGAATAGCAGAAGGAAGGAACAGAGGTGCAGAAAGAGGCAAGAGAGGTGCAGAAAGATGCAAGAGGGGTGCACAAAGAAGCAAGTGAGGTGTAGAAAGAGGCAAGTGGGGTGCAGAAAGAGGGAAGAGGGGTGCAGAAAGATACAAAAGAAGAGCAGAAAGAAGGAACAGAGGTGCAGAAAGAGGCAAGAGGGGTACAGAAAGAGGCAAAAGGGTGCAGAAAGAAGCGAGAGGGGCAGAAAGAAACAAAAGAAGTGCAGAAAGAAGGAACAGAGGTGCAGAAAGAGGCAAGAGGGGAGCAGAAAGAGGGAAGAGAGGTGTGAAAGAGGCACAAGGGATGCAGAAAGAAGCAAGTGGGGTACAGAAATAAGCAAGAGAGTTACAGAAATAAACAAAAGAAGTGCGGAAAGATGGAACAGAGGTGCAGAAAGAGGGAAGAGGGGTGCAGAAAGAGGCACAAGGGTTGCAGAAAGAAGGAACAGGGGTGCAGAAAGAAGCAAGAGAAAGGCAGAAACAAGCAACAGAGGTACAGAAAGAGGGATGAGGGGTAAAGAAAGAGGCAAGAGAAGTGCAGAAAGAAGCAAAAGAGATGCAAAAAGGAGAATAGGGTGGAGAAAGTGGCAAGGGGTGCAGAAAGAAGCAAGAGAGGTGCAGAAAGAAACAAAAGAATAGCAGAAAGAAGGAACAGAGGTGCAGAAAGAGGCAAGAGGGATGCAGAAAGAGGGAAGAGGGGTGCAGAAAGAAGCACTAGTGGTGCACAAAGAAGCAAAGAGGTGCAGAAAGAAACAAGAGTAGTGCAGAAAGAAGCAACAGAGGTGCAGAGAGAGGAAAAGGGTGCAAGAAGAGGGTGCAAAAAGAAGCAAGAGAGCTGCAGAAAGAAACAAAAGAAATGCAGAAAGAAGGAACAGAGGTGCAGAAAGAGGGATGAGGGGTAGAGAAAGAGGCAAGAGAAGTGCAGGAAGAAGTGACAGAGATGCAAAAAGGTGAACAGGGGTGGTGAAAGTGGCAAGAGGGGTGCAGAAAGAAGCAAGATAGGTGCAGAAAGAAACAAAAGAAGTGCAGAAAGAGGGAACAGAGGTGCAGAAAGAGGCAAGAGGGGTGCAGAAAGAGGGAAGAGGTGTGAAAGAAGCACAAGTGGTGCAGAAAAAGCAAGAGGCGTGCAGAAAGAAGAATGAGAGTTGCAGAAAGAAACAAAAGAAGTGCAGAAAGGAGAAACGGAGGTACAGAAAGAGGGAAGAGGGGTGCAAAAAGAGGGAAGAGGGGTGCAGAAAGAGGCACAAGGGTTGCAGAAAGAAGGGACAGAGGTGCAGAATGAGGGATGAGGGTGGAGAAAGAGGCAAGAGAAGTGCAGAAAGAAGCAAGAGAGGTTCAGAAAGAAACAAAAGAAGAGCAGAAAGAAGGAACAGAGGTGCAGAAAGAGTCAACAGGGTGCAGAAAGAGGGAAGAGGGGTCGAGAAAGAGGCAAGGGGTGCAGAAAGAAGCAAGAGAGCTGCAGAAAGAAACAAAAGAAGTACAGGAAGAAGGAACAGAGATGCAGAAAGAGGCAGGAGGGTGCAGAAAGAGGGAAGAGGGGTGCAGAAGGGTGCAGAAAGATACAAAAGAATAGCAGAAGGAAGGAACAGAGGTGCAGAAAGAGGCAAGAGAGGTGCAGAAAGATGCAAGAGGGGTACACAAAGAAGCAAGTGAGGTGTAGAAAGAGGCAAGTGGGTGCAGAAAGAGGGAAGAGGGGTGCAGAAAGATACAAAAGAAGAGCAGAAAGAAGGAACAGAGGTGCAGAAAGAGGCAAGAGGGGTACAGAAAGAGGCAAAAGGGGTGCAGAAAGAAGCGAGAGGGGCAGAAAGAAACAAAAGAAGTGCAGAAAGAAGGAACAGAGGTGCAGAAAGAGGCAAGAGGGGAGCAGAAAGAGGGAAGAGAGGTGTGAAAGAGGCACAAGGGATGCAGAAAGAAGCAAGTGGGGTACAGAAATAAGCAAGAGAGTTACAGAAATAAACAAAAGAAGTGCGGAAAGATGGAACAGAGGTGCAGAAAGAGGGAAGAGGGGTGCAGAAAGAGGCACAAGGGTTGCAGAAAGAAGGAACAGGGGTGCAGAAAGAAGCAAGAGAAAGGCAGAAACAAGCAACAGAGGTACAGAAAGAGGGATGAGGGGTAAAGAAAGAGGCAAGAGAAGTGCAGAAAGAAGCAAAAGAGATGCAAAAAGGGAGAATAGGGTGGAGAAAGTGGCAAGGGGTGCAGAAAGAAGCAAGAGAGGTGCAGAAAAAACAAAAGAATAGCAAAAAGAAGGAACAGAGGTGCAGAAAGAGGCAAGAGGGATGCAGAAAGAGGGAAGAGGGGTGCAGAAAGAAGCACTAGTGGTGCACAAAGAAGCAAAGAGGTGCAGAAAGAAACAAGAGTAGTGCAGAAAGAAGCAACAGAGGTGCAGAGAGAGGAAAAAGGGTGCAAGAAGAGGGGTGCAAAAAGAAGCAAGAGAGCTGCAGAAAGAAACAAAAGAAATGCAGAAAGAAGGAACAGAGGTGCAGAAAGAGGGATGAGGGGTAGAGAAAGAGGCAAGAGAAGTGCAGGAAGAAGTGACAGAGATGCAAAAAGGGGAACAGGGGTGGTGAAAGTGGCAAGACGGGTGCAGAAAGAAACAAGAGATGCAGAAAGAAACAAGAAGTGCAGAAAGAGGGAACAGAGGTGCAGAAAGAGGCAAGAGGGGTGCAGAAAGAGGAAGAGGGTGTGAAAGAAGCACAAGTGGTGCAGAAAGAGCAAGAGGCGTGCAGAAAGAAGAATGAGAGTTGCAGAAAGAAACAAAAGAAGTGCAGAAAGGAGAAACGGAGGTACAGAAAGAGGGAAGAGGGGTGCAAAAAGAGGGAAGAGGGGTGCAGAAAGAGGCACAAGGGTTGCAGAAAGAAGGGACAGAGGTGCAGAATGAGGGATGAGGGTGGAGAAAGAGGCAAGAGAAGTGCAGAAAGAAGCAAGAGAGGTTCAGAAAGAAACAAAAGAAGAGCAGAAAGAAGGAACAGAGGTGCAGAAAGAGTCAACAGTGGTGAAGAAAGAGGGAAGAGGGGTCGAGAAAGAGGCAAGGGGTGCAGAAAGAAGCAAGAGAGCTGCAGAAAGAAACAAAAGAAGTGCAGGAAGAAGGAACAGAGATGCAGAAAGAGGCAGGAGGGGTGCAGAAAGAGGGAAGAGGGGTGCAGAAGGGTGCAGAAAGATACAAAAGAATAGCAGAAGGAAGGAACAGAGGTGCAGAAAGAGGCAAGAGAGGTGCAGAAAGATGCAAGAGGGGTGCACAAAGAAGCAAGTGAGGTGTAGAAAGAGGCAAGTGGGGTGCAGAAAGAGGGAAGAGGGGTGCAGAAAGATACAAAAGAAGAGCAGAAAGAAGGAACAGAGGTGCAGAAAGAGGCAAGAGGGGTACAGAAAGAGGCAAAAGGGGTGCAGAAAGAAGCGAGAGGGGCAGAAAGAAACAAAAGAAGTGCAGAAAGAAGGAACAGAGGTGCAGAAAGAGGCAAGAGGGGAGCAGAAAGAGGGAAGAGAGGTGTGAAAGAGGCACAAGGGATGCAGAAAGAAGCAAGTGGGGTACAGAAATAAGCAAGAGAGTTACAGAAATAAACAAAAGAAGTGCGGAAAGATGGAACAGAGGTGCAGACAAGAGAGTGCAGAAAGAGGGAAGAGGGTGCAGAAAGAGGCACAAGGGTTGCAGAAAGAAGGAACAGGGGTGCAGAAAGAAGCAAGAGAAAGGCAGAAACAAGCAACAGAGGTACAGAAAGAGGGATGAGGGGTAAAGAAAGAGGCAAGAGAAGTGCAGAAAGAAGCAAAAGAGATGCAAAAAGGGAGAATAGGGTGGAGAAAGTGGCAAGGGGTGCAGAAAGAAGCAAGAGAGGTGCAGAAAAAACAAAAGAATAGCAAAAAGAAGGAACAGAGGTGCAGAAAGAGGCAAGAGGGATGCAGAAAGAGGGAAGAGGGGTGCAGAAAGAAGCACTAGTGGTGCACAAAGAAGCAAAGAGGTGCAGAAAGAAACAAGAGTAGTGCAGAAAGAAGCAACAGAGGTGCAGAGAGAGGAAAAAGGGGTGCAAGAAGAGGGGTGCAAAAAGAAGCAAGAGAGCTGCAGAAAGAAACAAAAGAAATGCAGAAAGAAGGAACAGAGGTGCAGAAAGAGGGATGAGGGGTAGAGAAAGAGGCAAGAGAAGTGCAGGAAGAAGTGACAGAGATGCAAAAAGGTGAACAGGGGTGGTGAAAGTGGCAAGAGGGGTGCAGAAAGAAGCAAGATAGGTGCAGAAAGAAACAAAAGAAGTGCAGAAAGAAGGAACAGAGGTGCAGAAAGAGGCAAGAGGGGTGCAGAAAGAGGGGTGTGAAAGAAGCACAAGTGGTGCAGAAAAAGCAAGAGGCGTGCAGAAAGAAGAATGAGAGTTGCAGAAAGAAACAAAAGAAGTGCAGAAAGGAGAAACGGAGGTACAGAAAGAGGGAAGAGGGGTGCAAAAGAGGAAGAGGGGTGCAGAAAGAGGCACAAGGGTTGCAGAAAGAAGGGACAGAGGTGCAGAATGAGGGATGAGGGGTGGAGAAAGAGGCAAGAGAAGTGCAGAAAGAAGCAAGAGAGGTTCAGAAAGAAACAAAAGAAGAGCAGAAAGAAGGAACAGAGGTGCAGAAAGAGGGAAGAGGGGTCGAGAAAGAGGCAAGGGGTGCAGAAAGAAGCAAGAGAGCTGCAGAAAGAAACAAAAGAAGTACAGGAAGAAGGAACAGAGATGCAGAAAGAGGCAGGAGGGTGCAGAAAGAGGGAAGAGGGTGCAGAAGGGGTGCAGAAAGATACAAAAGAATAGCAGAAGGAAGGAACAGAGGTGCAGAAAGAGGCAAGAGAGGTGCAGAAAGATGCAAGAGGGGTGCACAAAGAAGCAAGTGAGGTGCAGAAAGAGGCAAGTAGGGTGCAGAAAGAGGGAAGAGGGGTGCAGAAAGATACAAAAGAAGAGCAGAAAGAAGGAACAGAGGTGCAGAAAGAGGCAAGAGGGGTACAGAAAGAGGCAAAAGGGTGCAGAAAGAAGCGAGAGGGGCAGAAAGAAACAAAAGAAGTGCAGAAAGAAGGAACAGAGGTGCAGAAAGAGGCAAGAGGGGAGCAGAAAGAGGGAAGAGGTGTGAAAGAGGCACAAGGGATGCAGAAAGAAGCAAGTGGGGTACAGAAATAAGCAAGAGAGTTACAGAAATAAACAAAAGAAGTGCGGAAAGATGGAACAGAGGTGCAGAAAGAGGGAAGAGGGGTGCAGAAAGAGGCACAAGGGTTGCAGAAAGAAGGAACAGGGGTGCAGAAAGAAGCAAGAGAAAGGCAGAAACAAGCAACAGAGGTACAGAAAGAGGGATGAAGGGTAAAGAAAGAGGCAAGAGAAGTGCAGAAAGAAGCAAAAGAGATGCAAAAAGGGAGAATAGGGGTGGAGAAAGTGGCAAGGGGTGCAGAAAGAAGCAAGAGAGGTGCAGAAAAAAACAAAAGAATAGCAAAAAGAAGGAACAGAGGTGCAGAAAGAGGCAAGAGGGATGCAGAAAGAGGGAAGAGGGGTGCAGAAAGAAGCACTAGTGGTGCACAAAGAAGCAAAGAGGTGCAGAAAGAAACAAGAGTAGTGCAGAAAGAAGCAACAGAGGTGCAGAGAGAGGAAAAGGGGTGCAAGAAGAGGGGTGCAAAAAGAAGCAAGAGAGCTGCAGAAAGAAACAAAAGAAATGCAGAAAGAAGGAACAGAGGTGCAGAAAGAGGGATGAGGGGTAGAGAAAGAGGCAAGAGAAGTGCAGGAAGAAGTGACAGAGATGCAAAAAGGTGAACAGGGGTGGTGAAAGTGGCAAGAGGGGTGCAGAAAGAAGCAAGATAGGTGCAGAAAGAAACAAAAGAAGTGCAGAAAGAGGGAACAGAGGTGCAGAAAGAGGCAAGAGGGGTGCAGAAAGAGGGAGTGTGAAAGAAGCACAAGTGGTGCAGAAAAAGCAAGAGGCGTGCAGAAAGAAGAATGAGAGTTGCAGAAAGAAACAAAAGAAGTGCAGAAAGGAGAAACGGAGGTACAGAAAGAGGGAAGAGGGGTGCAAAAAGAGGAAAGAGGGGTGCAGAAAGAGGCACAAGAGTTGCAGAAAGAAGGGACAGAGGTGCAGAATGAGGGATGAGGGGTGGAGAAAGAGGCAAGAGAAGTGCAGAAAGAAGCAAGAGAGGTTCAGAAAGAAACAAAAGAAGAGCAGAAAGAAGGAACAGAGGTGCAGAAAGAGTCAACAGGGGTGCAGAAAGAGGGAAGAGGGGTCGAGAAAGAGGCAAGGGGTGCAGAAAGAAGCAAGAGAGCTGCAGAAAGAAACAAAAGAAGTACAGGAAGAAGGAACAGAGATGCAGAAAGAGGCAGGAGGGGTGCAGAAAGAGGGAAGAGGGGTGCAGAAGGGGTGCAGAAAGATACAAAAGAATAGCAGAAGGAAGGAACAGAGGTGCAGAAAGAGGCAAGAGAGGTACAGAAAGATGCAAGAGGGGTACACAAAGAAGCAAGTGAGGTGTCGAAAGAGGCAAGTGGGTGCAGAAAGAGGGAAGAGGGGTGCAGAAAGATACAAAAGAAGAGCAGAAAGAAGGAACAGAGGTGCAGAAAGAGGCAAGAGGGGTACAGAAAGAGGCAAAAGGGGTGCAGAAAGAAGCGAGAGGGGCAGAAAGAAACAAAAGAAGTGCAGAAAGAAGGAACAGAGGTGCAGAAAGAGGCAAGAGGGGAGCAGAAAGAGGGAAGAGAGGTGTGAAAGAGGCACAAGGGATGCAGAAAGAAGCAAGTGGGGTACAGAAATAAGCAAGAGAGTTACAGAAATAAACAAAAGAAGTGCGGAAAGATGGAACAGAGGTGCAGAAAGAGGCAAGAGAGGTGCAGAAAGAGGGAAGAGGGGTGCAGAAAGAGGCACAAGGGTTGCAGAAAGAAGGAACAGGGGTGCAGAAAGAAGCAAGAGAAAGGCAGAAACAAGCAACAGAGGTACAGAAAGAGGGATGAGGGGTAAAGAAAGAGGCAAGAGAAGTGCAGAAAGAAGCAAAAGAGATGCAAAAAGGGAGAATAGGGGTGGAGAAAGTGGCAAGGGGTGCAGAAAGAAGCAAGAGAGGTGCAGAAAGAAACAAGAGAATAGCAGAAAGAAGGAACAGAGGTGCAGAAAGAGGCAAGAGGGGTGCAGAAAGAGGGAAGAGGGGTGCAGAAAGAAGCACTAGTGGTGCATAAAGAAGCAAAGAGGTGCAGAAAGAAACAAGAGTAGTGCAGAAAGAAGCAACAGAGGTGCAGAGAGAGGAAAAAGGGGTGCAAGAAGGGGGTGCAAAAAGAAGCAAGAGAGCTGCAGAAAGAAACAAAAGAAATGCAGAAAGAAGGAACAGAGGTGCAGAAAGAGGCAAGAGTGGTGCAGAAAGAAACAAAAAAAGTGCAGAAAGAAGCAACAGAGGTGCAGAAAGAGGCAAGAGGAGTGCAGAAAGAGGGATGAGGGCTGCAGAAAGAGGCACAAGGGATGTAGAAAGAAGCAAGAGAGATGCAGAAAGAAGGAATAATAATGCATAAAGACGCAACAGAGATGCAGAAAGGGGGAAGTAGGGTGGAGAAAGAGGCAAGAGGGATACAGAAAGAAATAAGAGAGGTGCAGAAAGAAACAAAATAAGTGCAGAAAGAAGGAACAGAGGTGCAGAAAGAGGGATGAGGGTGGAGAAAGAGGCAAGAGAAGTGCAGAAAGAAGCAACAGAGATGCAAAAAGGGGGAAATGGGGTGGTGAAAGTGGCAAGAGGGGTGCAGAAAGAAGCAAGAGAGGTGCAGAAATAAACAAAAGAAGTACAGAAAGAAGGAACATAGGTGCAGAAAGAGGCAAGAGGGGTGCAGAAAGAGGTAAGAGGGGTGTAGAAAGAAGCATGAGTGGTGCAGAAAGAAGCAAGAGAGGTGTAGAAAGAAGCAAGAGGAGTGCAGAAAGAAGCAACAGAGATCCAGAAAGGGGGAAGTGGGGTGGAGAAAGAGGCAAGAGGGATACAGAAAGAAACAGGAGAGGTGCAGAAAGAAACAAAAGAAGTGCAGAAAAAGGAACAGATGTGCAGAAAGAGGCAAGAGGGGTGCAGAAAGAGGGAAGAGGGTGTGAAAGAAGCACAAGTGGTGCAGAAAGAAGCAAGAGGCGTGCAGAAAGAAGCAAGAGGCATGCAGAAAGAAGCAAGAGAGTTGCAAAAAGAAACAAAAGAAGTGCAGAAAGAAAAACAGAGGTGCAGAAAGAGGCTAGAGGTGTGCAAAAAGAGGGAAGAGGGGTGCAAAAAGAGGCACAAGAGTTGCAGAAAGAAGGGACAGAGGTGCAGAAAGAAGCAAGAGAAGTGCAGAAAGAAGCAACAGAGGTGCAGAAAGAGGGATGAGGGGTGGAGAAAGAGGCAAGAGAAGTGCAGAAAGAAGCAAGAGAGGTTCAGAAAGAAACAAAAGAAGAGCAGAAAGAAGGAACAGAGGTGCAGAAAGAGGCAACAGGGGTGAAGAAAAAGGGAAGAGGGGTTGAGAAAGAGGCAAGGGGTGCAGAAAGAAGAGAGAGAGCTGCAGAAAGTAACAAAAGAAGTGCAGAAAGAAGGAACAGAGGTGCAGAAATAGTCAAGAGGGGTGCAGAAAGAGGCAAAGGGGTGCAGAAAGAAGCAAGAGGTGCCAAAAGAAACAAAATAAGTGCAGATAGAAGGAATTGAGGTGCAGAAAGAGGCAAGAGGGGTGCACAAAGAGGAAAGATGGGTGTGAAAGAGGCACGAGGAGTGGAGAAAGAAGCAAGAGGAGTGCAGAAAGAAGCAACAGAGTTGCAGAAAGAGGCAAGAGGGGTGTAAAAAGAGGGAAGAGGGATACAGAAAGAGGCACGTGGGGTGCAGAAAATAGCAAGAGATATGCAGAAAGAAACAAAAGAAGTGTAGAAAGAAAGAACAGAGGTACAGAAAGAAGCAACATGGGTGTAGAAAGAGGGTGGGTGGGTGGAGAAAGAGGTAAGGGGTGCAGAAAGAAGCAAGAGAGCTGCAGAAAGAAACAGAAGAAGTGCAGAAAGAAGGAACAGAGGTGCAGAAAGAGGCATGAGGGGTGCAGAAAGAGAGAAGAGGGGTGCAGAAAGAAGCAAAAGGGGTGCAGAAGGAAGTGAGAGGTGCAGAAAGAAACAAAAGAAGTGCAGAAAGAAGGAACAGAAGTGCAGAAAGAGGCAAGAGGGGTGCAGGAAGAGGGGTGTGAAAGAGACACGAGGGGTGCAGAAAGAAGCAAGAGAGGTGCAGAAAGAATCAACAGAGGTGCAGAAAGAGGGAAGAGGGGTGGAGAAAGAGACAAGAGAAGAGCAGAAAGATAGGAACAGAGATGCAGAAAGAGGCAAGAGGGGTACAGAAAGAGGCAAGAGAGGTGCAGAAAGAAGCGAGAGAGGTGCAGAAAGAAACAAAAGAAGTGCAGAAAGAAGGAACAGAGGTGCAGAAAGAGGCAAGAGGGGAGCAGAAAGAGGGAAGAGGTGTGAAAGAGGCACAAGGGATGCAGAAAGAAGCAAGTGGGGTACAGAAATAAGCAAGAGAGTTGCAGAAATAAACAAAAGAAGTGCAGAAAGATGGAACAGAGGTGCAGAAAGAGGCAAGAGAGGTGCAGAAAGAGGGAAGAGGGGTGCAGAAAGAGGCACAAGGGTTGCAGAAAGAAGGAACAGGGGTGCAGAATGAAACAAGAAACAGGCAGAAACAAGCAACAGAGGTACAGAAAGAGGGATGAGGGGTCGAGAAAGAGGCAAGGGGTGCAGAAAGAAGCAAGAGAGCTGCAGAAAGAAACAAAAGAAGTGCAGGAAGAAGGAACAGAGATGCAGAAAGATGCAGGAGGGGTGCAGAAAGAGGGAAGAGGGGTGCAGAAGGGGTGCAGAAAGATACAAAAGAATAGCAGAAGGAAGGAACAGAGGTGCAGAAAGAGGCAAGAGAGGTGCAGAAAGATGCAAGAGGGGTGCACAAAGAAGCAAGTGAGGTGTAGAAAGAGGCAAGTGGGGTGCAGAAAGAGGGAAGAGGGGTGCAGAAAGATACAAAAGAAGAGCAGAAAGAAGGAACAGAGGTGCAGAAAGAGGCAAGAGGGGTACAGAAAGAGGCAAAAGGGTGCAGAAAGAAGCAAGAGAGGTGCAGAAAGAAACAAAAGAAGTGCAGAAAGAGGGAACAGAGGTGCAGAAAGAGGCAAGAGGGTGCAGAAAGAGGGAAGAGGTGTGTGAAAGAAGCACAAGTGGTGCAGAAAAGCAAGAGGCGTGCAGAAAGAAGAATGAGAGTTGCAGAAAGAAACAAAAGAAGTGCAGAAAGGAGAAACGGAGGTACAGAAAGAAGGAAGAGGGGTGCAAAAAGAGGGAAGAGGGGTACAGAAAGAGGCACAAGGGTTGCAGAAAGAAGGGACAGAGGTGCAGAATGAGGGGTGGAGAAAGAGGCAAGAGAAGTGCAGAAAGAAGCAAGAGAGGTTCAGAAAGAAACAAAAGAAGAGCAGAAAGAAGGAACAGAGGTGCAGAAAGAGTCAACAGGGGTGAAGAAAGAGGGAAGAGGGGTCGAGAAAGAGGCAAGGGTGCAGAAAGAAGCAAGAGAGCTGCAGAAAGATACAAAAGAATAGCAGAAGGAAGGAACAGAGGTGCAGAAAGAGGCAAGCGAGGTGCAGAAAGATGCAAGAGGGGTACACAAAGAAGCAAGTGAGGTGTAGAAAGAGGCAAGTGGGGTGCAGAAAGAGGGAAGAGGGGTGCAGAAAGATACAAAAGAAAAGCAGAAAGAAGGAACAGAGGTGCAGAAAGAGGCAAGAGGGGTACAGAAAGAGACAAAAGGGTGCAGAAAGAAGCGAGAGGGGCAGAAAGAAACAAAAGAAGTGCAGAAAGAAGGAACAGAGGTGCAGAAAGAGGCAAGAGGGGAGCAGAAAGAGGGAAGAGAGGTGTGAAAGAGGCACAAGGGATGCAGAAAGAAGCAAGTGGGGTACAGAAATAAGCAAGACAGTTACAGAAATAAACAAAAGAAGTGCGGAAAGATGGAACAGAGGTGCAGAAAGAGGCAAGAGAGGTGCAGAAAGAGGGAAGAGGGGTGCAGAAAGAGGCACAAGGGTTGCAGAAAGAAGGAACAGGGGTGCAGAAAGAAGCAAGAGAAAGGCAGAAACAAGCAACAGAGGTACAGAAAGAGGGATGAGGGGTAAAGAAAGAGGCAAGAGAAGTGCAGAAAGAAGCAAAAGAGATGCAAAAAGGGAGAATAGGGGTGGAGAAAGTGGCAAGGGGGTGCAGAAAGAAGCAAGAGAGGTGCAGAAAAAAACAAAAGAATAGCAAAAAGAAGGAACAGAGGTGCAGAAAGAGGCAAGAGGGATGCAGAAAGAGGGAAGAGGGGTGCAGAAAGAAGCACTAGTGGTGCACAAAGAAGCAAAGAGGTGCAGAAAGAAACAAGAGTAGTGCAGAAAGAAGCAACAGAGGTGCAGAGAGAGGAAAAAGGGGTGCAAGAAGAGGGGTGCAAAAAGAAGCAAGAGAGCTGCAGAAAGAAACAAAAGAAATGCAGAAAGAAGGAACAGAGGTGCAGAAAGAGGGATGAGGGGTAGAGAAAGAGGCAAGAGAAGTGCAGGAAGAAGTGACAGAGATGCAAAAAGGGGAACAGGGGTGGTGAAAGTGGCAAGACGGGTGCAGAAAGAAACAAGAGAGGTGCAGAAGTGCAGAAAGAGGGAACAGAGGTGCAGAAAGAGGCAAGAGTGGTGCGGGAAGAGGGGTGTGAAAGAAGAACAAGTGGTGCAGAAAAGAGCAAGAGGCGTGCAGAAAGAAGAATGAGAGTTGCAGAAAGAAACAAAAGAAGTGCAGAAAGGAGAAACGGAGGTACAGGAAGAGGGAAGAGGGGTGCAAAAAGCGGGAAGAGGGGTGCAGAAAGAGGCACAAGGGTTGCAGAAAGAAGGGACAGAGGTGCAGAATGAGGGATGAGGGGTGGAGAAAGAGGCAAGAGAAGTGCAGAAAGAAGCAAGAGAGGTTCAGAAAGAAACAAAAGAAGAGCAGAAAGAAGGAACAGAGGTGTAGAAAGAGTCAACAGTGGTAAAGAAAGAGGGAAGAGGGGTCGAGAAAGAGGCAAGGGGTGCAGAAAGAAGCAAGAGAGCTGCAGAAAGAAACAAAAGAAGTGCAGGAAGAAGGAACAGAGATGCAGAAAGAGGCAGGAGGGGTGCAGAAAGAGGGAAGAGGGTGCAGAAGGGGTGCAGAAAGATACAAAAGAATAGCAGAAGGAAGGAACAGAGGTGCAGAAAGAGGCAAGAGTGGTGCAGAAAGATGCAAGAGGGGTGCACAAAGAAGCAAGTGAGGTGTAGAAAGAGGCAAGTGGGGTGCAGAAAGAGGGAAGAGGGGTGCAGAAAGATACAAAAGAAGAGCAGAAAGAAGGAACAGAGGTGCAGAAAGAGGCAAGAGGGGTACAGAAAGAGGCAAAAGGGGTGCAGAAAGAAGCGAGAGGGCAGAAAGAAACAAAAGAAGTGCAGAAAGAAGGAACAGAGGTGCAGAAAGAGGCAAGAGGGGAGCAGAAAGAGGGAAGAGGTGTGAAAGAGGCACAAGGGATGCAGAAAGAAGCAAGTGGGGTACAGAAATAAGCAAGAGAGTTACAGAAATAAACAAAAGAAGTGCGGAAAGATGGAACAGAGGTGCAGAAAGAGGGAAGAGGGGTGCAGAAAGAGGCACAAGGGTTGCAGAAAGAAGGAACAGGGGTGCAGAAAGAAGCAAGAGAAATGCAGAAACAAGCAACAGAGGTACAGAAAGAGGGATGAGGGGTAAAGAAAGAGGCAAGAGAAGTGCAGAAAGAAGCAAAAGAGATGCAAAAAGGGAGAATAGGGGTGGAGAAAGTGGCAAGGGGTGCAGAAAGAAGCAAGAGAGGTGCTAGAAAAAAACAAAAGAATAGCAAAAAGAAGGAACAGAGGTGCAGAAAGAGGCAAGAGGGATGCAGAAAGAGGGAAGAGGGGTGCAGAAAGAAGCACTAGTGGTGCACAAAGAAGCAAAGAGGTGCAGAAAGAAACAAGAGTAGTGCAGAAAGAAGCAACAGAGGTGCAGAGAGAGGAAAAGGGGTGCAAGAAGAGGGTGCAAAAAGAAGCAAGAGAGCTGCAGAAAGAAACAAAAGAAATGCAGAAAGAAGGAACAGAGGTGCAGAAAGAGGGATGAGGGGTAGAGAAAGAGGCAAGAGAAGTGCAGGAAGAAGTGACAGAGATGCAAAAAGGTGAACAGGGGTGGTGAAAGTGGCAAGAGGGGTGCAGAAAGAAGCAAGATAGGTGCAGAAAGAAACAAAAGAAGTGCAGAAAGAGGGAACAGAGGTGCAGAAAGAGGCAAGAGGGGTGCAGAAAGAGGGGGTGTGAAAGAAGCACAAGTGGTGCAGAAAAAGCAAGAGGCGTGCAGAAAGAAGAATGAGAGTTGCAGAAAGAAACAAAAGAAGTGCAGAAAGGAGAAACGGAGGTACAGAAAGAGGGAAGAGGGGTGCAAAAAGAGGAAAGAGGGGTGCAGAAAGAGGCACAAGAGTTGCAGAAAGAAGGGACAGAGGTGCAGAATGAGGGATGAGGGGTGGAGAAAGAGGCAAGAGAAGTGCAGAAAGAAGCAAGAGAGGTTCAGAAAGAAACAAAAGAAGAGCAGAAAGAAGGAACAGAGGTGCAGAAAGAGTCAACAGGGTGCAGAAAGAGGGAAGAGGGGTCGAGAAAGAGGCAAGGGGTGCAGAAAGAAGCAAGAGAGCTGCAGAAAGAAACAAAAGAAGTACAGGAAGAAGGAACAGAGATGCAGAAAGAGGCAGAGGGGTGCAGAAAGAGGGAAGAGGGGTGCAGAAGGGTGCAGAAAGATACAAAAGAATAGCAGAAGGAAGGAACAGAGGTGCAGAAAGAGGCAAGAGAGGTACAGAAAGATGCAAGAGGGGTACACAAAGAAGCAAGTGAGGTGTCGAAAGAGGCAAGTGGGTGCAGAAAGAGGGAAGAGGGGTGCAGAAAGATACAAAAGAAGAGCAGAAAGAAGGAACAGAGGTGCAGAAAGAGGCAAGAGGGGTACAGAAAGAGGCAAAAGGGGTGCAGAAAGAAGCGAGAGGGGCAGAAAGAAACAAAAGAAGTGCAGAAAGAAGGAACAGAGGTGCAGAAAGAGGCAAGAGGGGAGCAGAAAGAGGGAAGAGAGGTGTGAAAGAGGCACAAGGGATGCAGAAAGAAGCAAGTGGGGTACAGAAATAAGCAAGAGAGTTACAGAAATAAACAAAAGAAGTGCGGAAAGATGGAACAGAGGTGCAGAAAGAGGCAAGAGAGGTGCAGAAAGAGGGAAGAGGGGTGCAGAAAGAGGCACAAGGGTTGCAGAAAGAAGGAACAGGGGAGCAGAAAGAAGCAAGAGAAAGGCAGAAACAAGCAACAGAGGTACAGAAAGAGGGATGAGGGGTAAAGAAAGAGGCAAGAGAAGTGCAGAAAGAAGCAAAAGAGATGGAAAAAGGGAGAATAGGGGTGGAGAAAGTGGCAAGGGGTGCAGAAAGAAGCAAGAGAGGTGCAGAAAAAAACAAGAGAATAGCAAAAAGAAGGAACAGAGGTGCAGAAAGAGGCAAGAGGGGTGCAGAAAGAGGGAAGAGGGGTGCAGAAAGAAGCACTAGTGGTGCATAAAGAAGCAAAGAGGTGCAGAAAGAAACAAGAGTAGTGCAGAAAGAAGCAACAGAGGTGCAGAGAGAGGAAAAAGGGGTGCAAGAAGAGGGGTGCAAAACGAAGCAAGAGAGCTGCAGAAAGAAACAAAAGAAATGCAGAAAGAAGGAACAGAGGTGCAGAAAGAGGCAAGAGTGGTGCAGAAAGAAACAAAAAAGTGCAGAAAGAAGCAACAGAGGTGCAGAAAGAGGCAAGAGGAGTGCAGAAAGAGGGATGAGGGCTGCAGAAAGAGGCACAAGGGATGTAGAAAGAAGCAAGAGAGATGCAGAAAGAAGGAATAATAATGCATAAAGACGCAACAGAGATGCAGAAAGGGGGAAGTAGGGTGGAGAAAGAGGCAAGAGGGATACAGAAAGAAATAAGAGAGGTGCAGAAAGAAACAAAATAAGTGCAGAAAGAAGGAACAGAGGTGCAGAAAGAGGGATGAGGGTGGAGAAAGAGGCAAGAGAAGTGCAGAAAGAAGCAACAGAGATGCAAAAAGGGGGAAATGGGGTGGTGAAAGTGGCAAGAGGGGTGCAGAAAGAAGCAAGAGAGGTGCAGAAATAAACAAAAGAAGTACAGAAAGAAGGAACATAGGTGCAGAAAGAGGCAAGAGGGGTGCAGAAAGAGGTAAGAGGGGTGTAGAAAGAAGCATGAGTGGTGCAGAAAGAAGCAAGAGAGGTGTAGAAAGAAGCAAGAGGAGTGCAGAAAGAAGCAACAGAGATCCAGAAAGGGGGAAGTGGGGTGGAGAAAGAGGCAAGAGGGATACAGAAAGAAACAGGAGAGGTGCAGAAAGAAACAAAAGAAGTGCAGAAAAAAGGAACAGATGTGCAGAAAGAGGCAAGAGGGGTGCAGAAAGAGGGAAGAGGGGTGTGAAAGAAGCACAAGTGGTGCAGAAAGAAGCAAGAGGCGTGCAGAAAGAAGCAAGAGGCATGCAGAAAGAAGCAAGAGAGTTGCAAAAAGAAACAAAAGAAGTGCAGAAAGAAAAACAGAGGTGCAGAAAGAGGCTAGAGGTGTGCAAAAAGAGGGAAGAGGGGTGCAAAAAGAGGCACAAGAGTTGCAGAAAGAAGGGACAGAGGTGCAGAAAGAAGCAAGAGAAGTGCAGAAAGAAGCAACAGAGGTGCAGAAAGAGGGATGAGGGGTGGAGAAAGAGGCAAGAGAAGTGCAGAAAGAAGCAAGAGAGGTTCAGAAAGAAACAAAAGAAGAGCAGAAAGAAGGAACAGAGGTGCAGAAAGAGGCAACAGGGGTGAAGAAAAAGGGAAGAGGGGTTGAGAAAGAGGTAAGGGGTGCAGAAAGAAGAGAGAGAGCTGCAGAAAGGAACAAAAGAAGTGCAGAAAGAAGGAACAGAGGTGCAGAAATAGGTAAGAGGGGTGCAGAAAGAGGCAAAGGGGTGCAGAAAGAAGCAAGAGGTGCCAAAAGAAACAAAATAAGTGCAGATAGAAGGAACAGAGGTGCAGAAAGAGGCAAGAGGGGTGCACAAAGAGGTAAGAGGGGTGTGAAAGAGGCACGAGGAGTGGAGAAAGAAGCAAGAGGAGTGCAGAAAGAAGCAACAGAGTTGCAGAAAGAGGCAAGAGGGGTGTAAAAAGAGGGAAGAGGGGTGCAGAAAGAGGCACGTGGGGTGCAGAAAATAGCAAGAGATATGCAGAAAGAAACAAAAGAAGTGTAGAAAGAAAGAACAGAGGTACAGAAAGAAGCAACATGGGTGTAGAAAGAGGGTGGGTGGGTGGAGAAAGAGGTAAGGGGTGCAGAAAGAAGCAAGAGAGCTGCAGAAAGAAACAGAAGAAGTGCAGAAAGAAGGAACAGAGGTGCAGAAAGAGGCATGAGGGGTGCAGAAAGAGAGAAGAGGGGTGCAGAAAGAAGCAAAAGGGGTGCAGAAGGAAGTGAGAGGTGCAGAAAGAAACAAAAGAAGTGCAGAAAGAAGGAACAGAAGTGCAGAAAGAGGCAAGAGGGGTGCAGGAAGAGGGGTGTGAAAGAGACACGAGGGGTGCAGAAAGAAGCAAGAGAGGTGCAGAAAGAATCAACAGAGGTGCAGAAAGAGGGAAGAGGGGTGGAGAAAGAGACAAGAGAAGAGCAGAAAGAAGGAACAGAGTTGCAGAAAGAGGCAAGAGGGGTACAGAAAGAGGCAAAGGGGTGCAGAAAGAAGCGAGAGAGGTGCAGAAAGAAACAAAAGAAGTGCAGAAAGAAGGAACAGAGGTGCAGAAAGAGGCAAGAGGGGAGCAGAAAGAGGGAAGAGGGTGTGAAAGAGGCACAAGGGATGCCGAAAGAAGCAAGTGGGGTACAGAAATAAGCAAGAGAAGTTACAGAAATAAACAAAAGAAGTGCGGAAAGATGGAACAGAGGTGCAGAAAGAGGCAAGAGAGGTGCAGAAAGAGGGAAGAGGGGTGCAGAAAGAGGCACAAGGGTTGCAGAAAGAAGGAACAGGGGTGCAGAATGAAACAAGAAACAGGCAGAAACAAGCAACAGAGGTACAGAAAGAGGGATGAGGGGTAATGAAAGAGGCAAGAGAAGTGCAGAAAGAAACAAAAGAGATGCAAAAAGGGAGAATAGGGGTGGAGAAAGTGGCAAGGGGGTGCAGAAAGAAGCAAGAGAGGTGCAGAAAAAAACAAAAGAATAGCAAAAAGAAGGAACAGAGGTGCAGAAAGAGGCAAGAGGGATGCAGAAAGAGGGAAGAGGGGTGCAGAAAGAAGCACTAGTGGTGCCAAAGAAGCAAAGAGGTGCAGAAAGAAACAAGAGTAGTGCAGAAAGAAGCAACAGAGGTGCAGAGAGAGGAAACATGGGTGCACGAAGAGGGGTGCAAAAAGAAGCAGGAGAGCTGCAGAAAGAAAAAAAAGAGATGCAAAAAGGGGAAGTGGGGTGGAGAAAGAGGCAAGAGGGATACAGAAAGAAACAAGAGAGGTGCAGAAAGAAACAAAATAAGTGCAGAAAGAAGGAACAGAGGTGAAGAAAGAGGCAAGAGGGGTGCAGAAAGAGGGAAGCGGGGTGCAGAAAGAGGCACAAGGGTTGCAGAAAGAAGGGCAGAGTTGCAGAAAGAAGCACGAGAAGTGCAGAAAGAAGCAACAGAGGTGCAGAAAGAGGGATGAGGGGTAGAGAAAGAGGCAAGAGAAGTGCAGGAAGAAGTGACAGAGATGCAAAAAGGGGAACAGGGGTGGTGAAAGTGGCAAGAGGGGTGCAGAAAGAAGCAAGAGAGGTGCAGAAAGAAACAAAAGAAGTGCAGAAAGAGGGAACAGAGGTGCAGAAAGAGGCAAGAGGGTGCAGAAAGAGGGAAGAGGTGTGTGAAAGAAGCACAAGTGGTGCAGAACAAGCAAGAGGCGTGCAGAAAGAAGAATGAGAGTTGCAGAAAGAAACAAAAGAAGTGCAGAAAGGAGAAACGGAGGTACAGAAAGAAGGAAGAGGGGTGCAAAAAGAGGGAAGAGGGGTGCAGAAAGAGGCACAAGGGTTGCAGAAAGAAGGGACAGAGGTGCAGAATGAGGGTGGAGAAAGAGGCAAGAGAAGTGCAGAAAGAAGCAAGAGAGGTTCAGAAAGAAACAAAAGAAGAGCAGAAAGAAGGAACAGAGGTGCAGAAAGAGGCAGGAGGGTGCAGAAAGAGGGAAGAGGTGTGCAGAAAGATACAAAAGAAAAGCAGAAAGAAGGAACAGAGGTGCAGAAAGAGGCAAGAGGGGTACAGAAAGAGGCAACAGGGGTGCAGAAAGAAGCGAGAGGGGCAGAAAGAAACAAAAGAAGTGCAGGAAGAAGGAACGGAGATGCAGAAAGAGGCAGGAGGGGTGCAGAAAGAGGGAAGAGGTGTGCAGAAAGATACAAAAGAATAGCAGAAGGAAGGAACAGAGGTGTAGAAAGAGGCAAGAGAGGTGCATAAAGATGCAAGAGGGGTGCACAAAGAAGCAAGTGAGGTGTAGAAAGAGGCAAGTGGGGTGCAGAAAGAGGGAAGAGGGGTGCAGAAAGATACAAAAGAAAAGCAGAAAGAAGGAACAGAGGTGCAGAAAGAGGCAAGAGGGGTACAGAAAGAGGCAAAAGCGTGCAGAAAGAAGCGAGAGGGCAGAAAGAAACAAAAGAAGTGCAGAAAGAAGGAACAGAGGTGCAGAAAGAGGCAAGAGGGGAGCAGAAAGAGGGAAGAGAGGTGTGAAAGAGGCACAAGGGATGCAGAAAGAAGCAAGTGGGGTACAGAAATAAGCAAGAGAGTTACAGAAATAAACAAAAGAAGTGCGGAAAGATGGAACAGGAGGTGCAGAAAGAGGCAAGAGAGGTGCAGAAAGAGGGAAGAGGGGTGCAGAAAGAGGCACAAGGGTTGCAGAAAGAAGGAACAGGGGTGCAGAAAGAAGCAAGAGAAAGGCAGAAACAAGCAACAGAGGTACAGAAAGAGGGATGAGGGGTAAAGAAAGAGGCAAGAGAAGTGCAGAAAGAAGCAAGAGAGGTTCAGAAAGAAACAAAAGAAGAGCAGAAAGAAGGAACAGAGGTGTAGAAAGAGTCAACAGTGGTAAAGAAAGAGGGAAGAGGGGTCGAGAAAGAGGCAAGGGTGCAGAAAGAAGCAAGAGAGCTGCAGAAAGAAACAAAAGAAGTGCAGGAAGAAGGAACAGAGATGCAGAAAGAGGCAGGAGGGGTGCAGAAAGAGGGAAGAGGAGTGCAGAAGGGGTGCAGAAAGATACAAAAGAATAGCAGAAGGAAGGAACAGAGGTGCAGAAAGAGGCAAAGAGAGGTGCAGAAAGATGCAAGAGGGGTGCACAAAGAAGCAAGTGAGGTGTAGAAAGAGGCAAGTGGGGTGCAGAAAGAGGGAAGAGGGTGCAGAAAGATACAAAAGAAGAGCAGAAAGAAGGAACAGAGGTGCAGAAAGAGGCAAGAGGGGTACAGAAAGAGGCAAAGGGGTGCAGAAAGAAGCAAGAGAGGTGCAGAAAGAAACAAAAGAAGTGCAGAAAGAGGAACAGAGGTGCAGATAGAGGCAAGAGGGGTGCAGAAAGAGGGAAGAGGTGTGTGAAAGAAGCACAAGTGGTGCAGAAAAAGCAAGAGGCGTGCAGAAAGAAGAATGAGAGTTGCAGAAAGAAACAAAAGAAGTGCAGAAAGGAGAAACGGAGGTACAGAAAGAAGGAAGAGGGTGCAAAAAGAGGGAAGAGGGGTGCAGAAGGAGGCACAAGGGTTGCAGAAAGAAGGGACAGAGGTGCAGAATGAGGGGTGGAGAAAGAGGCAAGAGAAGTGCAGAAAGAAGCAAGAGAGTGTTCAGAAAGAAACAAAGAAGAGCAGAAAGAAGGAACAGAGGTGCAGAAAGAGTCAACAGGGGTGAAGAAAGAGGGAAGAGGGGTCGAGAAAGAGGCAAGGGGTGCAGAAAGAAGCAAGAGAGCTGCAGAAAGAAACAAAAGAAGTGCAGGAAGAAGGAACGGAGATGCAGAAAGAGGCAGGAGGGGTGCAGAAAGAGGGAAGAGGTGTGCAGAAAGATACAAAAGAATAGCAGAAGGAAGGAACAGAGGTGCAGAAAGAGGCAAGCGAGGTGCAGAAAGATGCAAGAGGGGTGCACAAAGAAGCACGTGAGGTGTAGAAAGAGGCAAGTGGGGTGCAGAAAGAGGGAAGAGGGGTGCAGAAAGATACAAAAGAAAAGCAGAAAGAAGGAACAGAGGTGCAGAAAGAGGCAAGAGGGGTACAGAAAGAGGCAAAAGGGGTGCAGAAAGAAGCGAGAGGGGCAGAAAGAAACAAAGAAGTGCAGAAAGAAGGAACAGAGGTGCAGAAAGAGGCAAGAGGGAGCAGAAAGAGGGAAGAGAGGTGTGAAAGAGGCACAAGGGATGCAGAAAGAAGCAAGTGGGGTACAGAAATAAGCAAGACAGTTACAGAAATAAACAAAAGAAGTGCAGAAAGAAGGGACAGAGGTGCAGAATGAGGGATGAGGGGTGGAGAAAGAGGCAAGAGAAGTGCAGAAAGAAGCAAGAGAGGTTCAGAAAGAAACAAAAGAAGAGCAGAAAGAAGGAACAGAGGTGTAGAAAGAGTCAACAGTGGTAAAGAAAGAGGGAAGAGGGGTCGAGAAATAGGCAAGGGGTGCAGAAAGAAGCAAGAGAGCTGCAGAAAGAAACAAAAGAAGTGCAGGAAGAAGGAACAGAGATGCAGAAAGATGCAGGAGGGGTGCAGAAAGAGGGAAGAGGGGTGCAGAAGGGGTGCAGAAAGATACAAAAGAATAGCAGAAGGAAGGAACAGAGGTGCAGAAAGAGGCAAGAGAGGTGCAGAAAGATGCAAGAGGGGTGCACAAAGAAGCAAGTGAGGTGTAGAAAGAGGCAAGTGGGGTGCAGAAAGAGGGAAGAGGGGTGCAGAAAGATACAAAAGAAGAGCAGAAAGAAGGAACAGAGGTGCAGAAAGAGGCAAGAGGGGTACAGAAAGAGGCAAAGAGGTGCAGAAAGAAGCAAGAGAGGTGCAGAAAGAAACAAAAGAAGTGCAGAAAGAGGAACAGAGGTGCAGAAAGAGGCAAGAGGGTGCAGAAAGAGGAAGAGGTGGTGAAAGAAGCACAAGTGGTGCAGAAAAAGCAAGAGGCGTGCAGAAAGAAGAATGAGAGTTGCAGAAAGAAACAAAAGAAGTGCAGAAAGGAGAAACGGAGGTACAGAAAGAAGGAAGAGGGGTGCAAAAAGAGGGAAGAGGGGACAGAAAGAGGCACAAGGGTTGCAGAAAGAAGGACAGAGGTGCAGAATGAGGGTGGAGAAAGAGGCAAGAGAAGTGCAGAAAGAAGCAAGAGAGGTTCAGAAAGAAACAAAAGAAGAGCAGAAAGAAGGAACAGAGGTGCAGAAAGAGTCAACAGGGGTGAAGAAAGAGGGAAGAGGGGTCGAGAAAGAGGCAAGGGTGCAGAAAGAAGCAAGAGAGCTGCAGAAAGATACAAAAGAATAGCAGAAGGAAGGAACAGAGGTGCAGAAAGAGGCAAGCGAGGTGCAGAAAGATGCAAGAGGGGTACACAAAGAAGCAAGTGAGGTGTAGAAAGAGGCAAGTGGGGTGCAGAAAGAGGGAAGAGGGTGCAGAAAGATACAAAAGAAGAGCAGAAAGAAGGAACAGAGGTGCAGAAAGAGGCAAGAGGGGTACAGAAAGAGACAAAAGGGGTGCAGAAAGAAGCGAGAGGGGCAGAAAGAAACAAAAGAAGTGCAGAAAGAAGGAACAGAGGTGCAGAAAGAGGCAAGAGGGGAGCAGAAAGAGGGAAGAGAGGTGTGAAAGAGGCACAAGGGATGCAGAAAGAAGCAAGTGGGGTACAGAAATAAGCAAGACAGTTACAGAAATAAACAAAAGAAGTGCGGAAAGATGGAACAGAGGTGCAGAAAGAGGCAAGAGAGGTGCAGAAAGAGGGAAGAGGGGTGCAGAAAGAGGCACAAGGGTTGCAGAAAGAAGGAACAGGGGTGCAGAAAGAAGCAAGAGAAAGGCAGAAACAAGCAACAGAGGTACAGAAAGAGGGATGAGGGGTAAAGAAAGAGGCAAGAGAAGTGCAGAAAGAAGCAAAAGAGATGCAAAAAGGGAGAATAGGGTGGAGAAAGTGGCAAGGGGCAGAAAGAAGCAAGAGAGGTGCAGAAAAAACAAAGAATAGCAAAAAGAAGGAACAGAGGTGCAGAAAGAGGCAAGAGGGATGCAGAAAGAGGGAAGAGGGGTGCAGAAAGAAGCACTAGTGGTGCACAAAGAAGCAAAGAGGTGCAGAAAGAAACAAGAGTAGTGCAGAAAGAAGCAACAGAGGTGCAGAGAGAGGAAAAAGGGTGCAAGAAGAGGGTGCAAAAAGAAGCAAGAGAGCTGCAGAAAGAAACAAAAGAAATGCAGAAAGAAGGAACAGAGGTGCAGAAAGAGGGATGAGGGGTAGAGAAAGAGGCAAGAGAAGTGCAGGAAGAAGTGACAGAGATGCAAAAAGGGGAACAGGGGTGGTGAAAGTGGCAAGACGGGTGCAGAAAGAAAACAAGAGAGGTGCAGAAGTGCAGAAAGAGGGAACAGAGGTGCAGAAAGAGGCAAGAGTGGTGCGGGAAGAGGGTGTGAAAGAAGCACAAGTGGTGCAGAAAAGAGCAAGAGGCGTGCAGAAAGAAGAATGAGAGTTGCAGAAAGAAACAAAAGAAGTGCAGAAAGGAGAAACGGAGGTACAGGAAGAGGGAAGAGGGGTGCAAAAGCAGGAAGAGGGGTGCAGAAAGAGGCACAAGGGTTGCAGAAAGAAGGGACAGAGGTGCAGAAATGAGGGATGAGGGTGGAGAAAGAGGCAAGAGAAGTGCAGAAAGAAGCAAGAGAGGTTCAGAAAGAAACAAAGAAGAGCAGAAAGAAGGAACAGAGGTGTAGAAAGAGTCAACAGTGGTAAATAAAAAGGGAAGAGGGGTCGAGAAAGAGGCAAGGGGTGCAGAAAGAAGCAAGAGAGCTGCAGAAAGAAACAAAAGAAGTGCAGGAAGAAGGAACAGAGATGCAGAAAGAGGCAGGAGGGTGCAGAAAGAGGGCAGAGGGGTGCAGAAGGGGTGCAGAAAGATACAAAAGAATAGCAGAAGGAAGGAACAGAGGTGCAGAAAGAGGCAAGAGAGGTGCAGAAAGATGCAAGAGGGTGCACAAGAAGCAAGTGAGGTGTAGAAAGAGGCAAGTGGGGTGCAGAAAGAGGGAAGAGGGGTGCAGAAAGATACAAAAGAAGAGCAGAAAGAAGGAACAGAGGTGCAGAAAGAGGCAAGAGGGGTACAGAAAGAGGCAAAAGGGGTGCAGAAAGAAGCGAGAGGGGCAGAAAGAAACAAAAGAAGTGCAGAAAGAAGGAACAGAGGTGCAGAAAGAGGCAAGAGGGGAGCAGAAAGAGGAAGAGGTGTGAAAGAGGCACAAGGGATGCAGAAACAAGCAAGTGGGGTACAGAAATAAGCAAGAGAGTTACAGAAATAAACAAAAGAAGTGCGGAAAGATGGAACAGAGGTGCAGAAAGAGGGAAGAGGGGTGCAGAAAGAGGCACAAGGGTTGCAGAAAGAAGGAACAGGGGTGCAGAAAGAAGCAAGAGAAAGGCAGAAACAAGCAACAGAGGTACAGAAAGAGGGATGAGGGGTAAAGAAAGAGGCAAGAGAAGTGCAGAAAGAAGCAAAAGAGATGCAAAAAGGGAGAATAGGGTTGGAGAAAGTGGCAAGGGGTGCAGAAAGAAGCAAGAGAGGTGCAGAAAAACAAAAGAATAGCAAAAGAAGGAACAGAGGTGCAGAAAGAGGCAAGAGGGATGCAGAAAGAGGGAAGAGGGGTGCAGAAAGAAGCACTAGTGGTGCACAAAGAAGCAAAGAGGTGCAGAAAGAAACAAGAGTAGTGCAGAAAGAAGCAACAGAGGTGCAGAGAGAGGAAAAAGGGTGCAAGAAGAGGGGTGCAAAAGAAGCAAGAGAGCTGCAGAAAGAAACAAAAGAAATGCAGAAAGAAGGAACAGAGGTGCAGAAAGAGGGATGAGGGGTAGAGAAAGAGGCAAGAGAAGTGCAGGAAGAAGTGACAGAGATGCAAAAAGGTGAACAGGGGTGGTGAAAGTGGCAAGAGGGGTGCAGAAAGAAGCAAGATAGGTGCAGAAAGAAACAAAAGAAGTGCAGAAAGAGGGAACAGAGGTGCAGAAAGAGGCAAGAGGGGTGCAGAAAGAGGGAAGAGGGGTGTGAAAGAAGCACAAGTGGTGCAGAAAAAAGCAAGAGGCATGCAGAAAGAAGAATGAGAGTTGCAGAAAGAAACAAAAGAAGTGCAGAAAGGAGAAACGGAGGTACAGAAAGAGGGAAGAGGGGTGCAAAAAGAGGAAAGAGGGGTGCAGAAAGAGGCACAAGAGTTGCAGAAAGAAGGGACAGAGGTGCAGAATGAGGGATGAGGGGTGGAGAAAGAGGCAAGAGAAGTGCAGAAAGAAGCAAGAGAGGTTCAGAAAGAAACAAAAGAAGAGCAGAAAGAAGGAACAGAGGTGCAGAAAGAG